>CM017914.1:16756274-16947988 GCA_008369825.1 Triplophysa tibetana | reverse complement strand
CGCGCTAGTTAGCTTTAGCATGAGCTACCGAGACAGAACGATCCTAAATTCGGCGTTTCCCTTTGAAAACGAAGAGAACGGACTAAAATCGTGAAACAAACGTTATTACAACCCGTTATTTATTGTTACGCTGTAAACTTACACAGTGAAAGGTATTATTTGGTTTAATAAAGAACATTAACGTTACTTACGATTTTCTGTCTCGGTTATCGTCAATTCCAAAACAAGGACGTCGGTCACGCGCAAATGAGCTGCCCCATCTTTATACAGTTGGTGACGTCTGTGCGCAGTGAAAGCCACGCCCTCCTAGTATTTTTGGCTGAAGGAGCAAAGGGAGATTTACCAAGCGCGTGTGTGAAGTAATAGTAAAAGATCTTGACTGTTTTCTGTTTGTTGCAAACGAATAAGATCTGAAATTCTTTGTTTTTTATATGAAAGTTTAATAAAGTTTATTAAATGCTATGTGTTACAAAGCATCTGGCTTTTTGTTTAGCTCTAAACAGACTGTTACATAACGATGTAAAACAGCAGTCTACCTACTATTTGTTTTTAATAATTTTATTATTTGCTAGTCTCCTTGATGACGTTTGTGTAAATGATAATTTAATCAGAATTGCTACAGATTAATAAACAATATTTTTATAAAGTTTTTGATCGAGTAATAATATGTTTCATAGCTTTGTGTTTTGTGTGCAAGAGTAATTGTATTCACTGCATGCGGACCCTTTAGATTGCATCGTTGGTTCTTTGCAGCCGCGGAACCCTTTGACAGACGCAACACTGCACACGCAATGGTGGATATTTTCACATGGATATTTATACATTTGTCTATTTTAATCATTTAATAAACATGATCCGTTTTATTTCTATGGACCACTATTAACACAGTTCATTCCCCACAATCAACCTATAAACATTTGTTGGGTTTGTGTTTTCTGTACACATGAGAGGTAAACGTTTTTATTTTATTCAAGTTTTGTTATAGCGTGCTTGTTTATTTAGATACCCGAATATTCAACTTCAGCTATGACAGAGAAATCAAATGAACGGGTAAGCGTTCTTACATATTTCATAAACCTTTCAGATAAACTATTTTGTAGTGACACTTCAGTCAAAGTGTTTATAATGCTTCAAACCTCAGGTGAACCGAAATTACTCTTTAGAATTAGTTTCGAAAGAATAGAGAAAATCTCAAATTATGCTCTCAATCTCTACACCTTCCTAGGAACACTTGGAATCCTCCAAATGACAAGAACCCTGTTGTACACCCTTGAGTCCAGAGATAGAAAATCCAGTCACACAAAGCTCTGAAGCTCCTACCAATGCTAAAAAATTAAGGAGAAGAAGAAAAAAGAAAGCGCGTGAGGAAAGGACAATCATCCAAAGAGACGAAAAGCACTACTGGTGAACCTCTAAACAGAAAGCACTGAATAGTAAGCAGAAATGATAATGCAATGTTAATTATACTCGTTGACTTAGGACCATCAATCTTTTTTTTTAAATAAATAATGATTTAGACACCTGATGAGCACTGAGCCTGAGTTGGACGGTGTATCGAACAGCTTGAGCTAGGGCTAAACACAGAAACACATCCAGCAAACAAAGTAGTACAATATACAAACATCATGCAATATCTGAAATAAAATGCATTGACATGTTAACCAAAATAGTTTTTTTTTATGTCTTTCTTTACATATGTTTGTGGTAAGGGGAGGAAGCAAGTCGTGCTTTAAAGACGTTACATACTCCAAAGCACCCCTTGTGAAAAAGAGACAGGTGATGAGAGCAATAGTCAGGAGACTACAGGAAGAAGATGGAAGAGGAAAGAGCACGACAGTTGAAACTCATACAGTCAAGTAGACAAATATTTCACAAAGTTAATTTCAGAGATTTGATTTTTAGTAAAATGTATTTGTCTGTCTCCATAGCGATGACTCTGCCCAGGTCAGTGCTGTCTCTGAAGTAAAATCCGTGTTCCACCGGCGAGCTGAGAGAACACAGAATCAACAGACAAAACTGACAGAGGTCCCAGGAGACAAATGAACGCACACCTATGGCTGAAAAAAGCCAAGGAGAAACAAACCATTTGTTTTTACTAAAACACAGAGGATTCTGCTTTTAACTTTAACTTGTGAATAGACTCTGTGAAATAACCTGTGCCTTTCTGAAGTATACACTTATATAGAGTATTTATAAATGCATTTTGCAGTTGTACCTTATCGCGAGGTTTGCATATCATTAAGAAAACATACTGTCATTCAAAGTTTCAAAATGTTGTATACTCAATCCGGCAAAAGGCCCATAAAATGTAAATGAATAACAACCACAACCTGATTTAAAACTTATTTTGTATTCCATTTTATTGTATAGCATAAGTGCTGCGTGTTCACGGGTGGCGTAGTGTGGTTGCTATGGCAACGGCTTGCTTGTGCAATTTTTAACGTCATTTTCCACCTCAGAAAAATGCTCTACATTAAAAGAAGAAAGAGACACGCTTTTGTTTCCAGTTTTATGTGTAAAATCGTTCAGTATAACAACAAGCGTGTTGCTGTTGAATATCGTCAGGAACGCGAAATTTCACGCTTAGGTACATATTCTGTGGGGCGTGTAGTTTTTTTGTAACACAGCCCGTTCAATCAGTATTGTACGGAAAGACAAAAGACTACGACTCCCAGAGTCCTTCGCGGAAACACGCACAACACGCCCCGCCGAAACACAAAACTTCCTTTGAGTTGCCGACACAATTACAGACAAAACATTGTTCTACAACTTCGAAAAGTTTAGCTTATTTTAAGGTTTGTACGCGTTTATTTGTCGAGTATCTTTAGCTGCATTTACGCGTTTGGATTTTAAACTTTTGTTGTAAAAGTATTGATTTTGTAACATGTTTTCGCAGTTCGGCTCAGTTATAACTTTACCGTTGGTTATATCATAATTATGAATAACGTTAACTCACAAACAAACGTTGAGTGTAAGCATTACAGTTACATTTTTTACATAGTGGTATTAACGCACGGACTTTTTAACATAAACTTCTTATCCCAGTTAACGGAATACATTTTAATTGATAACACTAGGATTATTTGGTGTGGAAAAACAACAACAATTTATTTAAAATAATTCACGCATGCATTATGTAAACAAGATAAAAGTATTGATATATGCAGCAGAAGTCGTGCATGTTATTTTAAATAAGGTAACTTTAAATTAACCTTTATTGTATTTTATTTGTTGATGTAGGGATGCACGATAAATTGTGGCCATATTGGTATTGCCTGATAAATGGTAATTTATAATGTTATTGGTAGGACCGAAACAATTTGGCAAATGACTATAAATCATTTCCTCTGGTTAAACAACTTCAGATGCACGCTGCTCACAGTTAAAATACAGTACAGTACTGTCTCTCTGTCATGATCATCCACTTGCTGCTATTAGCAAACATGTTGATGTAGATGCAGTACGTAGAGATGTTGTTTGAACCAGACTGCTGTATGAATGCTTTCGTCTCGAGACCTTTTAGTCATGTAGCTACGTTTTTCTGGGTTGCTCTGGAAGAACATCTATAATTTGTTTATCAATTTGTTAATCATTTTGCAGGTTAAAGAATGCCTTTTGTTTCAGTCTTAGGGAATTTTATATTAATTTTAGATACTGTATTCGGTCAGACAATACACCCCCAACAAAGAGCAAAGACGGACTATTTGTCTCATTAATGCTGAAGTTACAATATTTGGTATTGAATGCTAAACTTAAATCACATGTCAGCAGTTTGAGTGCAGCTATGACACGTCAGAGGGGATCTGGCCCTCCCGGTTGAGCCTGGTTCTCCCGAGTTTTTTTCTCCATTATCAATCATTGGAGTTTGGGTTCCTCGCCACAGCAGGGCAGTGTTGGCCTGCTCACCCGGAGACTGCATTATTTATTTATTTAGAAATTATATATTATTTATTAGTATGATCTTACTCGTTGTATAAATACAATGCACTGTGCTGTTTTAACCTTTTCTGTTTTTCCTGTTTGCCCTGTAAAGCTGCTTTGAAACAATACACATTGTGAAAAGCGCTATATAAAAAACTTGAATTGAATAAATCAGTCATCTGCTTCCAATGTTAAAGAATTATCAGTTATCTGCCTAAATGTATGTATCTCTATTTTAATGTGTTATGGAGAGTTATAAATGTGAGCAGTGTTTCCAGCATATGATGTCGGAACTGAGCGACGACGCCAGCAGTGAATCGGATCCGTTAGGATCGAGTCTGTCTGTGTGGCTGGCGGACGGTGGCAACGCTCTGATCGGCCCGGAAGAACTGAACGTGCCCCTGGATCTTCACACCGCTTCCTCTATAGGGCAATATGATGTAGTGGCTCAATGTATCCGCAGGTAAGCTGAATAAATAAATACATCCATCATACATGTCTTATCCAACTGCCCGTTTGTTGAATGATAGATAGATAGATGAACAGATAGATATATTCTATATCATAATACACCTAATTCTATATATCAATATAAAGACTGAACTACAATACTGTATTGCCGTGTGTTATGTGTTCACGTGTGTCCATTGTGGATTTGTGGTGATGTTCTTTTGTGTTATTGTAGGGGTGATGTGGATTTAGATGGAAAAGACAGGTGGTTGGACTCCTCTGATGTATGCCGCATACATCGGTCATGATAACATTGTTAACCTGCTGCTGGAGACAGGCGTCAGCGTAAACGTCACCACGTCCAAAGGCCTGACGCCTCTGATGCTAGCCGCCAGCTGTGGCAATGAGAGCATCGCTTATTTTCTACTGCAGGTGAGAGTCTTCTGTAATGTTAACACACACAGATTATATAATTTATTCTCAGTATCATGTATTTAGAGCACAGCTATCGTTATCAGTGCAAATCTGAGATTTGTATATGTTATCAATTTTTGTGACATAAAAACATCTCTTTTTCAAAGCAAGGAGCACAGGAATGTAAGGATGTGCGAGGATGGACGGCTCTTCTGCACAGTACAGCTACTGGACATCAGCAAATGGTCAAATTCTTATTAGACAACAATGCCAACACAAACGTCAAGTGAGTCACATTGCTCTATCTATGGCTTCTCAGTTGCTACTGTTCTCTTCATTTACACACACGCCTTAATGAGAAAAATGTATAAACGTGCTAGTTCTGTTTTTAAACTTTGACCTTTGCCCTCTCAGGGAACCAATTTCAGGATTTACACCTCTCATGGAAGCCGCGGCATCGGGACATGAAATCATTGTTCAATATCTGCTCAACCATGCAAGTGTGAACTTATTTTGTGCCTGTAAAAATCTCACTAGTAAGACATGTGTCTTTGACATATTTTTTAGTGGAAAATAATTGTAATACTGCAGAGATTAGTTCCAGCTGTGTCTGCTGTTTTCTAGTAATTCTTAAGCTCTTGTTGAGCTTGTTCAGTGTGTTTTGTTCAGGGTAGATGTTAAACTAAGCAACACTCCAGAAGCCGCTTTAATAGCCCTGTAGAAAGAATAATATGGATCGAATAGTTCTCCAAGCACATATTTACAGGCATAATAACATTAAAAGCTTGCATGATTTCAGCTTTTAGATCACCTGTGTTTGTTTGTATGATGCAGGGTGTAAGGACTGAGGACAGAAACAGTGAAGGAGAGACAGCTCGAGCTCTGCTATGATGTATGGACACAGTAAAGTCGCCAGCCTCATTGACATGCATGTGATGAGAGTCAAATCAGGTCAGTCACACCTTACATTTCCATTTTACATGGTTATACTTGTATCCAATTCCACAGCGTGTTGAAGTAGATTTGGTAAAAAAAATGTCTGTTAAATGCATCAATGTCTCTCTTTTAAGCTTTGTATGAGGAGTTGAGCTCCTCTGAAGAGGAAAGTTCGACCCCCAGGGTCCGTTCAGCTCGCAATCGAACGAGGGGTCCCAGTATTCATGACGGTCCGCAAGCTATAGCGCGCTTCAGAGTCGGCTCAAACCACGGTACTCGCATGTGGTTAGAACCCTTTAGAACACTTACCACTCTGGTTTCAGTTTGGTTTAATCCGGTATGCTCCTGTCTCGCAGAGGTTCCGGTGACGCCACCCGGCTATGTGACGTTCCGTGAGGTCAGCGATCAGAGTGAGGGAATCTGCAACCGTGATGTCACTTCCCTATAAATGAACTCGACGGGCAGAGCAACAGCAGCAGAGGTGATCTCACGTATAGATCTTTGTACCATGTGATTTGAATAAAATCTGCTTAGAATGTGATGTGATTGCGTGGCCTGTGTGTGTGCAGATGAGTTGTTCTTTGATAATGACATGCCCACCATGAGGAGCAGTAGCAGCAGCAGTGAGGGTTTATCGAATCTTCTCGGGCTTAGCAGAGAGGCATCGCTGGAAAGCAATGAGGTCAGAACCCCACATTAAAGGAACAGTTTACTCAAAAATGACATTCTGACTTAATTTACTCACCATCGAGTTATTTCAAATCTGTATAAATTTCTTTTTCAGAACATAGAGAAAGATATTTGGAAAAATGATTGTAACCGAACCCTTCTTGGCCACCGTAGTAGGAAAACGGCTTTATACATTTCTTTTTCTGTTAAACATAAAATAAGGTATTTTGAAGGATATAGCCCAGCAAACAGTTCTGGGGCACTTTTGACTACCATGGTCATTTTTTCTAATATGCTAGGCAATAGTGGAGAAATTTATACAGATTTGGAACAACTGGAGCATGAGTAAATAATTGTTTTGTGTTGGATGAACTGTCCCTTTTATATCTGCTGTTAGAAACAAAAATTGCATACTTTATAATGTAGCAACTGACCAATCAGAATCAAGTATCCCAAAGTGCCATGTATTAATAGATGGTTATAAATATTTGTTTGATTTTGTCAGTTCACTCTCTATTGACAGCTTGTTTGTGGACCCTTCGTGTGTTGTCATTCTGTCTCGCTTTACACCTCCAGGACTCAGATCAAGCCAAGAGGAGTTGTGTCCGCAGAACAAACAAACTCCAGCATTCTAAGAGCAGGAGTTCATACGGCAGCAGCGGTTCTGTGGCCCAATGCAGCTCAGCTTACTGTGAAGAACCATCAACAACTTCTGGACACCATCCCTCATACACTGGACCTAAGGTGTTTGTGTGAATTTTCTTTTAAGTGTGTTCCTCATATCTTCATGTGTGTGAATGTAAACATAAGAAACTATGTGTGTTGTGTTTGTGTGTGCCAGGATCTTTCAGAATTCCTGAGCAGATCGGTTTCAGCAAATACCTACCCCTGCTGAAGGAGCAAGATATCGACCTGAGAATCTTCCTGACTCTTACAGAGAATGACCTGAAAGAAGTGGGAATCACGTGAGTCCCTCTTTACGAGCCTATCTTTTCTCAGAATTCTCTTCTGGTATTTTACTTACCCTGCATCTCTCTCTTAGTCTGTTTGGACCTAAGAGGAAGATGACATCAGCAATAGCCGTTGGCACAGTAACGCACGGCCGCCCCAGTGATGCTTTAGAGCAGCATATGCAGACCAGTTGGAGGCAGAGATGCAGGAGATGGCCATTCAGCTTCACAAGGTCCACACTCCATCAAAACTGCTGTTAATAGACATTGACTTCACAATGAGAGATTTCAGTTTCTTTCAGAACATAATTTTTTTTGACTTATTATTTTGTAATGTTTGTGTTCTTGCGTGCAGCGTTGTGTTGAGGTGGAGTCTCTACAGGCTCAGGTGTCTCAGGAGAAGGAGTTACGTGCCGTGATGGAGGGATGTCTGATGGAGGAGAAAATGGCGTGGAAGAATGTTCAGGCAGAACTTCAGGAGAACGCAAAACATGTTCAGACGCTAAATGGAAAACTACACGCTCTATGCAACGCTCACATACAACTCACACAGGTCATCAGGGAGGATGAACTCTCCGTGGCTAAAGGTGTGAGGTTATAATAAACCAAGCTGAATCTATTTACGACATTTAAATCAAGCTTAAATCTTGGTTCACTCACCATGTTATACAAGCTGTCAATGTGTTTATTTCCTCTTTTGAAAAAAATTAAGGATTCTAAAGAAAGCTTTCCAGGATTCTTCCATATAATGCACTTAAGCGGGGGGCTATTGGTTAAATTCTAGTTTCGTCGCAGCTTCATAAAGGGTGTTTTCTAGTGAAACGATCAGTCATTTTCCAAAAAATAAAGAAGATATTCAATTCAAGTTTATTTATATAGCGCTTTTCATAATGTGCATTGTTCAAAGCAGCTTTACAGGGCAAACAGGAAAAACAGAAAAGGTAAAACCAGAACAGCGCATGGTGTTTATAGAACGAGCAATCATTCTAATAAATAATATCAATTAATAATAAATAAATAAATGCAGCCTCTCAGTGAGCAAGCCAACACTGCCCTGCTGTATATATCATACATTTTTAATACATTCTTACTAATATACTTTTTAAAAATAAATATATTTCTTACACTGCCTTGGAGTGCCTCCATGTACCGCGTCCACCAGTTCACGTACTCTGTAAGGTCATGTGTTTCGTAATGGAAGTTCCAACCAAGAGTTTACGAGTGTGGAGAAAGAAAACAGTTCAAAAGTTTTTGGATGTTGACAGACACGTTTGGCCCTTCATTTTTTTTCGACAGAAGATATAACACACGGATGTCTTGTATAACATACAGTATGTGTGAGAGAATTTTCATGAAATTTTAATTTAAAGTTAATTTATTTAACTACTCCTTTAAAATTTCCTGCCTGGGAAAGTGCAGTATAACTCCACATGTGAAAATATACAGTTCTCAGCTCTTAAAGATTCATGTTTGAAGTCACATAGCACATTTTGTGTTTGTCTCTGCTGTAGGTGATGGGGTCATGTGTGCTCAGATGCTTTCTAAGATGGATTCATACATGGGAGAGCTCGGTAAGACTCATTAAGTCACCTGTGAGTTTTTTGTTTATGTACAGAAGACAGTGTTAAAGAGCCACGAAACACTAAAAAACATTTATTTAGATGTAAACAAGTTTGTTGTTGCACATCATAGAAAACAATGTTGCCACTGAAAGTAACTACAGTAGAGAAACTAGCTAATTTCTTGCCTTTTGCGCTATTTTTTCCTTCCGGGTTTAATATCTCCTCTTGCCAACGTCAAAGGATGTGAAGTAGCATAACAAATAACATTGATGATGCGTCAGTGTCTCATTATTATTCACCGGATTTTAATGGATCTTCTTCTCACAGCGTTCACGCCCATTTTAGTCGCATTTTTCAAAAACCACAGTGAGTAGAATGTACCTGGTTTTGTGTCACTTTAAAACATATTTTTGCTTTGTTTTTCTGTAGCGGACAGTCTGAAGGAAATCTTTCAGAATCTGCAGAGTTTGAGTTCACCAGAGAAAAACTCACACAACTGGGAGGAATCCTAGCATCCGGTAATGGGTTTGTTTCTCTATCACGAAAAAAAATACTTTTGAATTAGCAAGGACATCTCCTTAATTCTTATTGTTTTCATTGTAAGCCAATGATATTTTCTTACTGACTGTGCCCATAATCCTCTATACCCATGTTAAACATAAGTCAGTTTGGATAAAAGTGTCCGCCAAATGAATACATACATTAAATTAAAACATGACCAATTTAAGAGTCTTTTTCACAAACGAGGAATTAAATGTTTACTTGTTTTATTTTTAATAAAAATGGGAGATTTTCTGCTTTCTTAAGCTCTATACAACCTGATGCGGTTAATTATTTTCAGTGAAATATGTCCATCCATCCTCTTTTAACAGAAGATTAATCCATTTAATTCCTTTTTTTGTGCAGAATTTTTTCATTGGTTTTGTTGACGGAGGGTGACTGACCACCCTGGACACACTAACAGCCGCAGGAACTGGCCAGCGAGAGACATGCATGTGTCAGTCGTGCCTGAAGAAAGTTCAAAGATCTGAAGATGATGGAGAGGATAGAGCTGTATGAGGGTCGTTCTGCAACTACGGGCACTTTTAGGTCCTAGCAGTGAAATTTTAGATTTATATTCAAATCTGTTATATGACGCTTTATAAATATATTCACAGTGTCATTACACCCTTGACCAAAATATTTTTAATAAGTAATGTGATTAATATATAATTATGGAGAATTTATAGGTCCAAAGACCATTTTGTTAATGTTCCAGGAATGTTGGTCACAATGTTAAGATATGTAAATAAGATAATTGAATTACAATTTGACATTATTTTAAAATGGATATGTTTCATATACATATGAATTTACAGCATCTTCATTTTTTATAGCTAACTGTTCATTTATATATAATTTTGTAAGTAAATGTACCTGTGAGTCCTTACCGCAAAAAGAAAAAAGGCTTTCATTGAGACAGGTTTTCAAAAACAAACGAGCTAAGTTTCTGTGGGAACAGAAATTAGTATGTGAGCCTCATTATTGTACACATTGCTGACAGATTGGGCATCCTCACTACCTCACTCACAAAATCTTTTCTGTCTGTGTCAGTATTTATTGTGTCCTTAACAAACATCTTAGTAATTCTTTACTTTGAACTACATTGAAAAACTACGTTCATGAATAGTAAGATGCTAAGAGTCAAAAACTAATTTAGTAGACCTTGCTAGCTGCCAATAAGCAGCAATATTAGCAAAAATGTCATTTCTGCAACATGTCTTTGCCTCAGCAAATTTAGATGTTGTGGTAAAGACTTTTCGTTTTACAAGGTTTCCTGTACACTGTTAGCTCTTACCAGCCATTACTAGTAATATATTGGTAACACTCTTCCAAGCTAGTTACTTTAGGTGTTTTACAGTAAACTACTGCGATAACTGTTTGAAGATGCATCATTAAACATATATATTAACTCACTGGAGTCGCACAGTCTTGGATGAACATCAAGTTTAAAAACAGATAAACACAATAATCTTTCAAGATCTCACCAGAGGAGAATTAAAAACAAAACATCATTTACATCTTCAACTCAACTTTATTTATATAGCGCTTTTTACAATTTTCATTGTTACAAAGCAGCTGTACATGAGACACATTGAATACAAGTAAAAAACTAAAGGCATATACCTGTAAAAACAACAAAGGTGAAAACAACAAAGACAGACATACAAATGCTCCATACACACAATATGCAAACATACATACACACACACACACAGTGAAAGCACACATTGGCGATAAAGGAGAAAGAACAACAGGTCAAATATTAAACGGACTATAAATTCTTATATGCAATATTAATTATCTAATTTCTGAATTCTAAAGCAGCCCCCCGGCCAGGCAGATAGTGCAAAACAATATGCAAACGGTGGTGAGGAACCCAAAACTCCCATCGAGAAAAAAAACCTCAGGAGAACCCAGGCCCACCAGGGGATTCCAGTTCCCCTCTGGCAAAAGCTGCTGCCTCTGCACAAGCTCAACAGTGCTTGCACAACAAGGCTAAATAAAAATAAAAATAAACTTAATAAGGTAAATGATAGATTTAAGATTATCATTCACAATCTAATAACATTTGAAACTTATTACAAACACCTCTTTCACTTTATATCTGTCATCTTTCTCATCATTTAATTCACTATGACTGTGATCACTTTTGCTTTAGTTGGATTCTTGACTTTCTTTTGTTTTGTAACAATTTCCTCATTTTTAAGTATTTGCATTAGCATTTTGTAATGTACAGTTACACAATTATATTGAAAGGGACTTCATGGAACTGCAGCTTTATGGTTGTTTGGTGACAAAGTTACATCAGAAAGAAGTTTATTATTATATAACAATGTAGCATTTATGATTTTTTTAAAGTGATTATTTTTGGTAAAGTGATTACACCTGCTATAATGGAAAACTCTTTCTTTGCTATTAAGACACACTTAGACACTTGAATAGAAACCTCATCAGTGGTGACAAAATTCATGAATGAGTTTTGTACCATGCATCCAGCATGCATTGATTGCAGCATGAAGCGGTTCAGTTGATTGTCACGGTTGTTGAGATTCATATGTGGATGTGTGTGGATATGGGTCTTAGCGTAGCTGACTGATGCAGAACTTTAATCTTTTGTTTGTGTATTGTGAAAACACTGCCATCAATTTTAATGAATTCTTTTTTTGATTTCCTTCACTTTATGAAACTTTTCTCACTATATTGTTCTTCTGATCATATATCCGTCTCCAAAAAAACATGTTTAAAGCACACACTTAGAAGTTCAGGAAGAATGAAACTTAATTAGTGCAACTAAAAGAAACACTTATGGTGACTTAAAAAATATTTTGTAGATGTGCAACCTACAGTAACTAACTGGCAACATTGTTGCCAATATATTACTGTAGAAATGGCTGCTTAGGGCTAACAGTGTACATTAACTCGCAAATATTCATTCTATTTGTGAATTATTTTAACTTTGACATTTTGTAAACATAGATTGTCAATGTTTACAAAATTTCCTGTAGCTCAGTGGTAAGAGCATTGCGTTAACAACGCAAGGTTGTGGGTTCGATCTAGGGGATTGCAAATGCCTATGTATAGGATGAAGCAATGTAAGTCTGCCAAATGCCTAAATGTAAATGTAAAAACACTCCACCATTATTCTTGTCTGATGTTGACTTACATGCTGCTCTATTAGAACCTTCACGTAATGTGACAGCTGCTTTTAAGAGCATTTAATCTGAAAAAGGTCAGAATAACTTTTATTTGCAAAAATTATTTTAATTCTTCAGTTGAGATAGTTCACACCATCGAAATTACAACATTTGTCATAAAAAGATAATATGTTATCTGAAGTGTGTCTACATTTTACATGGCATAGAGAAAACATTGAAATCCCAAATGTTTGTGTTTAACTTTTTAAATTTAGTATTTACAAAACATACACAATTGTAACGTTATTGAAGGACATTGTACTAGAACTAAAGTTGAAATATTTAAGAAATAAACATGTTCCAAATCAAAATCTTAATGACTCCTTGCAATTTGTTGACCTTGTATATGTATTACAGACTCTGATGATTTAAATTTACAGGGGATGATTTAAAATAAATTGGGAGAGTCAAATGTGCCCTTAGTTGCAGAAACACCCATGAACACAGACGAACGGCCAGTCAAAGAAGGTAAGAAACGACAAGGAAGCCTAGAGAATCTCTTAATGATAATAGAGAATCAACCAATCACAGACAGAACCGTGTGACTGTTAGGAATTAAACTACACTCTAAAAATGGCTGGGTTAAAAACAACCCAATTGGCAACCCAGCGCTGGGTAAATATTGGACAGAAAAGATGCTGGCTTAAAGTAACCCAGCACACTGGGTTACACATGATGACCCAGCATGCTGGGTTATTGAAAAAACCCAAAATGTAGTCATTTTAACTATTCATGTGTTTAATTCTGGGTCATTCTTGCTGGGTTATTCTTAATTTATTCTCATTGTCAATCAAGACAATTGACATTTATTTTTAAAAAATACATTTTTATTTGACTGTAAAAATAATTGTTAATAAAAATGTTAATTTTACACCCAGTAACAGCAATATTTTTAGATTTGAATAATTAAAAGAAAACAGTTTAATTATAATAAATAAAAATGTTTCATATCAAACATTAACAAGCATTATAAATAACATTATAAATGACTAATAAACATACTCGACAATATGTAGCAACAAATGTCAATTAATAAAAATAACTAAAGACATATGTATTATGTATAATACATTATGAATTACACCACTAAATACACTAAGAAACCCCACGTGCAGCAAATCAACTCATTAAATACAGGCTACCACACTCGTCTTTCTTTAATATATGCACAAACCTTGAAATGTTTGGTTTAAAACAGAGGGAGCAACATCATTGACTGGCCGCTTGATATCCAGAGTGGACACCCAGAGAGGGGTTCCTGAACCCGGAATGCTTGCCTGCGCTTGCGGGGCGCTCGCTGGTTTGACTCAAATTTTGTTAAATTCTCATTAAAGTTCATAAACTTAGCTTACATGTGATGGGGTTCACTAAAATTGTATTAATTCGCATTTTCGCGCATCTTCACAGGACTATGCGAGGTCAATTTATTTAATGGTGATCTGAGGTAACAGTTGCTGCTCGTCTAAATTACATCACTAATGTTAGTTAAGACACTGTTGCCTTGCAAAACGTTACAAATTATGCTTATTTCAATAAATATTCACGTAAAACGTAAAAACGTAGCTTTAAATTGCTACAGCCAATGACTTTGCCCCTTTGCTCTTTATAAAAATGAAAGTTGCGAAGTACACTCAACGTCTTCAGGGCGGTAAGCGCGCGAGACTCTTCAAATAACCCAGCGATGAGCAGAAACAACGAGGCACATTAACCCAGCGGGTTTAACCCAACACCTTGAAAACTAAAACTTCCCAAAAAGTGTTTAACATGTGGAAAAATCACCCAACAAAACAAACCAACGGATTCAACCCAGCGGTATGGGTTAAAAAATAACCCAGCCATTTTTAGAATGTATGCACAAAGACTGACTGTCATAGTGTGAGTGTGTGTTTGAGCACAAACATTGTCTAATGATGTACAACAAATCATCCTTTTGACAATGCATTTGATGAACAATACACCTAATTAAAGCGGAAATCTTATGTCAATTTTTTTCATAAATCACCATCTTTGAATTGGGATGTGTTGAGCTTTTAAATATGTACGCTCTATACATATTCTGGACCTCATATATGGAACACAAAAAAATCTGTGTTATCTCATAAAACTCTTCTTATGTACACCTTCCCATTCAATTTAGGCCAATAATATACATAAGAATGACCTCTTAAAGATTTCACACAGACACTTCTTCTGTTGTTCCATGTATGAAGCCGTGTCCAGACCAGGCTTGAACTACAGATTTATACATTATTTTTCAGAGTTTGAACTACAATCAAATGGTTTTTGGATCAACCAGTTTTTTAGTCCCCTAACATTTTAAATACTACCAAGTATCATTCACTGATCTGATTTTCAGCTGATCTTGTCAAACTGTTAATAAGCCATAGTCTGTTTGAATACTTGATTCTGATTGGCTGGAAGGCACAAGTAGTTTCAGCCATTTTAATCAATGTTTAAAATTTCTGACAAAAATAAAGTCATTTTCACCTGTCTGATCAAAAACTACACTGTAAACATCAATAATAGCCTTAACTCGGCAAATAACTATGGTATAAAGAGGATAATCCATGGCTAGCCATGCATTAAAGAATTTTAATGCACTTTGTGGATGCAACCACCCTAGCTGTGGATTATCCCTTTGATACATTTATCACACACACTTTAAAATACAGTGAATAAATAGTAGTACTTTATTATCTGAATGAAAATGGACTTCTGAATTTTTATTTATTTATAAGGCTTAAAACAGTCAAAATATTTTACCTTTAAATCTGGACTGAAATATGATTTTCAGTGGATGTGTAAAGTCTACACGAGTGTCTTAGCTGAATAAGCTACCAACCAATAAGATTCACACAGCAGCACACGGGTGACCAGCACAGTCCGGCTTTATTGTCAAAAACCAGGATTTATCTAAAGAAAAATCGGATTTCAACACAAACACATGTTCTTCCATTAACACACAATAATTATATGGCGGTGGTCCTTGATCCACATCTTGAGGTCCTATAGCACTGCACCTTTTGTTTATAAAAACAAAACGTATGATTGTGTTTTGGCAAACATTCAGTATTTTTGTCCTCTCGAGTTTTATAAGATCTTTAGTGATACTGTGTTTGTAGCATCTTGATTCAGAAGTTCATGCATGAGTATCTGTGGATCAGGTGTATTCACACAGGTGTCCACAGCCGGCTGGACAGTGATCCGACTGCTTCAGCCAATCCTTCACGTGTTCCAGGTGTCCTCCGTGACTGCATCCCTGACACCACACGAACAAACCCTTCACTACATGATGACACACCGCACAAACACTAGCACACTGGTGACACCTGAAGAAGGAAAGACACAAACATGTCTGACAATCACAGAATATTAGTACAACAACACATTCTACAAAGTAGTTTGCTAAAACAATCAAAGGTAAAAAGGTCAAACCTGTCGCAGATCCAGCCCTTGTTGCTCATTGGTCTTTTGCAGTTGCTGCAGTTGATGTGTAAGGTGGTGGACGCTTGATTCAAGCATGTGATCGCACCGCACGTGCTCAGTTTGATCACTTCATTACTGACGTTCCACAGCTCAAAGCGCTGCAGCAGATCGATGTACGACATGTACCAGTGTTCCTGAAATACAAACCAAACTCATATTATCCTCATGTTGGGTTCAATCTGGGCAAGAAACCTAAATCTACACTCTCTCACCTGCGTGAGCTCGTCGATCTCCTTACGGATGCGTTCTCCCAACACGATCAACACCGACACGGCCGTCTGCACGTCACCCTGCTCGGCGTAGTAACAGAGCATCTCCTTCACGATGGGACAAAAGAACTTGGGGGGCAAATGAGGTGAGAAGAGCAGCTGGGAGACAGAAATGAGACTGAAGGACTCCATAGGAGTCAGACACATGCTCTCGGCCTCGCTCCCGCTCACGTGAGGGGACTCGGGCTTCTCCTGCAGTGGTTCGGGGGCCGAAGGGTGGTCCATGATCTCATGGCGTATCGGGAACGCCTCCTGAGGGAGAAGGTACTCAGTTTCCTCTGCTGGACGAACAGAGATGACAGAGCGTTTGAGAGACCTTAGAAGAGCTTGCGAAACGGAATCAAAGTTCAAATGTGTATAGGTGTTTGACAGACCTGCCGGGTTTTCGTGTTCCATGCTGTAAAGGTCATCGTCATCCAGTTCAGCATCTCCGAACAGATACTCGGCCTGACCCTCACTGCCCTCTGTCTCTTCGTTGTCTGCACAGAAACACTTGATTTGATTACTCCATCCCCTCAACAGTGTTTGCTGTCTGAGAGGCGATCGGACTGACGTGAGCGAGCTATTAACTCACTCGAGTAATAATCCATCTCTACAACAACTGTCCCCCTGGGTTGAGATATTAACCCTGAACTGCTGCTTCAACGATCAGTTTCACTCCGAAATGAAAATTCGTTCAAAATTTACTGCTCTGAAACCAAACGACAGACCACATGACAGCAAATCTGAATTAATGATTTCTCCAGGCTGTAAAGCTTCTGTCTCACCGTCATTATTGTTGTGGTTGGAATCGAGGTTATGTATGTTGTCTTGTCTGTTTTCCTTGTTTCTTTCATTCAAAGCAGCGCTCATCTCTTTCATACCGAAGCTGGAGAGAAAAACAGAACTGAGCGATGCTGATCGAGTTCAACTGCGCCAGGGATTCAGACATTAAATACCTGTTGACGAGTGGGAGGTTCCCTGATTTATTCAGATTGTGATTAGCTGACATGGATGGATTTGCGGGCTCGGAGAACATGATTCGCAGCATGGTCCACGTGGTCGATTCCTAGACAAACACAAGGATAAACTTCCAAAACTTAAATGTAAATAAATAAAATGGCTCAAATGGGTTTGTACCTGAGGTCTGTTGAGTCTCTTGGCGACTTGAGCGTTGTGCTCACAGAGTTCACCGAAGGGTTTTCCGCTCAGCAGGTAACTCTGTGCCGTCTTAATAAACCAGTCCATCCCGACGGCACTGCCCGCCTCACTCTCAAAGACGCTGAGAGCGCTGGAGACCTGCGCAAACTGCTCCGTCACATCCGGCTTCTTGAAGAAGAAGATGGGGTATCGGCGATCTCCCCCTGGGTACGTTTTACGCCCCACTTCACCTACAGACGAAGGAGCTGGAAAGATATTGAGATAAGTATTTTACCTGTTTATACACTTTAGAACATACATGAGGTGAAGCAAATGCGTACTCGCTCACTCACCCGTCATCAGACTTTCTTTAGCAGCGAATGCCAGGTCACCGAACAGGCCAAAACAGAGTCCCTCCGGGTTGGCCCGATCCACAGGCCTGCTGGCGTCTTTGAACATGTGCTGGTAAAGAGTGCTGTCCTTTGAACCCGACAGCAGATAATAGGGGTCATGCTGGTGCCTCCACACGATTCCCGTGGTCACGTCTTTGTGCTCCTCAAACGTAGCGAAGGGAATAAATGGCCGGCGGACGTCCCAAACGTAGATGTTGTGATCCACCATCATGGAGCAGGTGGCCAGGTGATAACGCCGTTCGGGACGCCACTTAACCCTGGCCACTGAAGCGATGGTCTGAACGCAGTAGATTTCCTTTACACGATTGGTCGACATGTCCCAGACTTTCACCATTTTGTCACGGCCACCAGTCGCGAGCCAGCCTCTTAAAATCAGTGATGTGATATGTTAAAAAAGAATCCATAAATAAATTATGATTCATGATAAAGGGACGTTTATTAGTATTATTTTCAAAATATTTTGTTAGAAGAAAACACCCACCTGTCCTCTGGGTGCCAGTCGCAGCAGAACACTGGTCCCGTGTGTGCCGTGAACATTCTCTCGTATCGGTCGGGTCTCCGGATATCCCACAGCTGAACGTTTCCGTTCTCGAAGGAGGCGGCGAAGGTGAAATAATCCTTCATACTGAACTGCACGTCTCGGACGCTCTCAGACTGACCTGAGAGAGAAAAACAAGTAAACTATTTTATGCAACTAAATAAGGATGTCGCGTGACTAAATACACACTAACTGGCCCCCTTCTTTTTTTCGAAAGTGTTCACACGTACCTGAAAACGTGCTGACGCTTTCCTTCTTCCTCAGGTCAAAACACTTCATGAATCCATCCTGAGAGCCAGACAGCAGCATGTGAACCTCCGTTGGGTGGAAACAGACTTTATTCACAGTGCGCTTGTGCTCTGTAAACAGTTGCTCTTGTTTGTTACGGCACGGTCGCGCCAGGTTCCAGGTGACTACGGCTCCATTGGTAGCAGCAGTAGCCAGCAGATTCTCCTCCATCTGATGCCACATGACGTCCGCGCAGCTGAAGTTGAGCGAGGGTTTCCTGCCTACTCGCAGGTTCAAACGCTCCACAAAACCATCTTCCTCCAGACCGTATATTTTGAAAATATTGCGGCCTGCAACCACCACCTGAGGCGAAGATCACAACTTATCACATGCAAGCAAAATGGCTTTCTTTCTGAGCCATCTTGGCAATTACTTTTGACCAGTTTGGGTATTTTTACCTGAGTGGCATCTCTGCACACGCTGATAGCGTTGGCTGGAGCGTCCAGGTGGCAAAACATGGTACGGCCATTGATGGTGCTCACCTTGGTCATCTTCTCCATCTCAGACTGCCAAATAAAGACAAATAAAGCAAGATTAAATGAAGAGATATCACTAGGAGCGGCTAAATGCTGCGGTTCCTTCTTCGGCCAGCAGGTGGTATCTGTAAAACTTGAACATAATATGATGAAGAGAAATATTTCTTGTGATCAAAAGACATCATGGACCAGAGGTTAGTACTTACACTTTGTGATCAAATCCTTCTGAGTTTCAAAAACTTGTCAAATAAGGTTCAGCCTTCTCATTCACTCCAAATCAAGACTTAAAAGCATGAGACTTGAAACACAAAGCACACATGACCAAGTCATTCTAAACAATGATTTGTTATTATTTCTTTATTTTACAAAACCTCTCATCTATAAATAGCATATAAATAGTTTCAATAATATTTGTTTTTATTATTTCATAATACATAAACACATAAAACATATTCAGTGGTGGTAAAAGTGTACAAAAATCTTATGAATATTAATTTTATTACCACATGGATCGTTGTCTTCCTCTTGCACAGCTCTGCGCGTGACAGTCGGGGGACGTCACGCGCACGTTCACACAATTGTATTTGACATCTGTATATGAAATTACACAACAACCTGAAAGAACAATTTAAATTAAATTTATATATAATATTAATATATTATCATACATTAGCAGTACAAATTAAAGGTGAGACAAATGTGGAAAGGCTGACTAGAAATAAATACAATTAATAATTTATTTATTTAAATCTTTTATATTTATATTGCATACTTTTTCTCATACATAAACGAATGTATGTTGTTCTTATATCTGCCTGCTGACGTCTTGCGGATATCAATCAGTGTTTTATACAGAAATGTGTTTTTATTTTGTAAAATACTTTTTGTCAAAGTAACTTTGACCACCCACAACAATAGAAACATTAATGTATTTTAATGCATGTTTAGATCGCAGATAGATCTGCATGATCAGTTTGCATTACCTTGCAGCTATGCCATTTATTCTTATATTATTAAAATATATAACCTGTAATATAATACTTTACAATAGCATGAGGGAGGAAGTTTGAGCTAATATCAGCCAAAGTCCAGCTAATGCTAACAGCACAACACATTAGAGCAACATTCCTGCAGCCCACATTTTTAATACTGCGCTTTTCTGTTTCGAGGCATAAATGTTCATATGTATCGTGAGTTTGAATGCTGATGAAATAGCAACACTTACCATTTAAAAGACAAATCTATGTATTTTCAGGAGAAGCGGAAGTTGTATCAATGTAGGCGTCTTCGATTTTACAGGTCTGCGCAAGCCGAGCGGCGTAAGACAACAAAGTACCGCGAGAGCGATGCAAAAGCCTATCTTTCGAATTCCTCTCGCGATACTACGATGTCAAGGGCGATCTGTCTGAGTAATTTCGATTCTATTTAAACAAGCCATGTTTACGTTTGTTCTTTGCAGATGCTTGGTTTAACTGGTTTTGTATTTTCTGTCTATGAGGCATGTGTTTTATTTTCCACGAGCAATAAAATCGCCTTATATTTCTTGCTGACGTCACTTCCCTTTCGCATGGCGCGACATTGTTCAGTAAGGCTGCTCTTCGGTATATGATCAGTGTTACATTGCAGGAAATCTGTGTCTTTGACAAGATCTTTGAATAAATCAAATAAGTACATATATATATATTAAAAGTCCAAGTCTGGTATAATGTATTTTATATCTTTTTGCGATATGATGTGAATGTTAAACTTTGCTGTCATCTGTCTGTCTTCTGTCAGTCATGTCTGTGGATGAGAGGCTGTATAACTGTGAGGATCCCGCTGTGTGGAGAGGAATCTATGGAAAATACTGGGATGTGGTGAAAGCAAAGTCAGCTAACAAGGGGAAGGACCCTGGAAAGCTGCTGGCACTTGACAAATGGTTTGAGTTCACACAAAACCACTGCACAGTATTTTTAACTGTACACAGCTATTTTAATTATGATTATTTTAGACTTGAATACTCCAGGGTCAGGTCTTGTTCTAAATATTCATTATTTATTTATTATTATATGGAGAAAGATTTAGTCCACAATTTCAACTGTCTGCCTGATAATTTGCTCTGCATATTTTCATATTTGTGACCCTTGAAAACAAAACTAGTCTTAAGAGTATTTTTTTCAAAATTTTGATTTTTGAAATAAGCCTTCTATCGATATATGGTTTGTTAGGATAGGACACTATCGGGCGGAACAACAACTGTTAACAAAGCTGGAATCTAAGGGTGCAAAAAAAGCAAAATATTGAGAAAATGGCCTTTGAAGTTGTTAATCAGAGGCACTGTAGCAGGCCATCCGCTCACGAAAAGAACGTTTTTATACATTTAGGGTAGGAAATTTATATAATATCTTCATGGAACATGATCTATACTTGATATCCTAATGATTTTCGGCAAAAAGAAAAATCTGTCATTTTTAACCCTTACATCATATTTTTGAACGATTTCTAAAAATGTTCCTGTGGTACTTAAGTCTGGTTTTGTTGTCAAGGGTCACATTTATTGTCCTTTTTTAAACAACGGTGTCTCATTTCTTAAGTTATTTGGTTGCACATTTAATTTGATATTTATTGTAACATCAGAATAGAATGTCTTTCACAATTATGAAAATTGGCTAACAATTGTCTAATGGTATTCTTGGTATTCTGACGATAAGTTGCCCGTTTTAGTGATTTGACCGTTATAACAATTAATTGTCAAACACATTTATGCCCATGTAAAATATGTATTGACACACTGTCTTTTCGTCAGGTTTCAGGAGGAGCTTCCCGCTGCGATCTCATCTCGATCAGAATGTTCTTTTACACATGCTGAGCTTGCTAAGATCATGGAGTGGAAACTAACCGTAAGCACAAAACAAATACAATCGTTATAGAAATGTGAGGGGTGAATGTCACCTCTCATTGGTCACTTGGAAAGATGTTATGACATCACTTATGCCCCAGTGCACTCAAAGCACTGTTCTCTTTTTGACAATTGCCTGTTCTGTCCCAGAAAGGAAAGTTTCGCCCACGTTTGCAGCAGCTTATTGGCTCAAACAGCGAGGAGGAGGTTCATAGTTTAACCAGCAAAGCATTTAGTTTGTTTCCAGATGTCCAGGCTGCAATTACAGAGTTGTGCAAACTCAAAGGTGTTGGGCCAGCAACAGCATCAGGTACCTGCACATGTAAACAAATTATTGATGGATAGAATAACCGTAATAAAGCGTGCTGTCTGTCCTTCTCTTTGTGGATTAGCTGTGTTGGCAGCTGGAGCTCCAGATGAAATCGCCTTCATGGCCGATGAAGCTGTGGAGAGCATCGCTGGGCTGAGACCAGTCGAGTACACAGTCAAACATTACACTCTCTATCTAGAGAAAGTGCTGCAAAAAACAGCCCAGCTCAACAAAGGTAAGGCTCACTTTTAAAGGGTGAGTTCAACCAAAAAGTTCACTTATTATGTATTTATTTTTCATGTTTTAACTGAAATGAACGTTTCTTTTTTGTCTTGGTCACTCTTTTTCCTAACATTATGAGAGTGAATGGGGACTGGGCTTGAGAAAGTTAAGCTTTAGTTTTAATTCCTTCTTCTCCCTCGTGTCCCAGCGGACGACCAGCAAGACTGGACTCCTCATAGGGTGGAGCTGTGTTTATGGGCGTGGACAGTAGCCAATCAGATTCAGCCCTCATTATTAAAGGAGTTTGACTTGGTGGATGTCACAGACAAAGAGACCAATCAGAAGTCACAGAAGAGAAAAGCAAATGATGAAAAGCCATTAAAGAGACGAAAGACTGACCGCTCTTAGTATCAGAATACAGCAGCATTTCTCTTCTTAAAGTTTTTGGGGAGTATGTTGTCACTGTCTTTCTTTATCACAGTATTTCTTTTCTTAGAAATGTGGGTTCCAATCTGTTTTCCATCTATTTTTCCAAACTAGAACCCACACAAACTATATGTGCTTTAAGTTCTAGAGTGTTTGTGTAACTGGTGTTAAATGTTATTTCAATAAAGCAGTAAAAGTGTTGTTAAGAGTATAAACAGCAGTGTGTGTGTGTGTGTGTGTGTGGCGGTCTCAAACGTACACGGATACCTCCTCACAGTATGGTCTTTATTTCAAACAGCTGAGAAATAAGATCAAACACAAAACTGTACAAAATTAAATTACTTAAACCAAACTGCCTCAGGTTCCAATATTTCAGCAGTACAAGACATCATGAAGTGACAACCAAGAATTCGATAGAAACTAACAATATTTACATCTCTGTTTTATTATATTCATCTGATCCAGAGGAAACTAAAAGCCTTTGATATACTTTAACAACTTTTTGTAAACAGCATATTTTACTACAACGAGTCTTTATCTCTTGTATTTTGGCACCATTTTGAAATCTCAGAAGTCTACAGGCATGGCTGCAACACGGACACCTCACCGGACCACAGTGATGGTGTCAAAGCAACATATGGGATCTACACCTACAACATCATGATGATTGGCCAGCTACTGATGTTGGACATGAGATACGAGAGCAGCTATTGGCTTGGAGAATGTGGGGAGAGTTTAAAAGGGAGGTCCTTGGAAAATATGTTTATGTTCAGAATGACATACTACCATACTGATCATACAGTTTTTGCAGTTAGCAATGTTTTTTTTGTAATTTCTCTGTATGCAAGGACCAATTGCTACATTGTGCAGGCCAGAGCACGCTGGTTGGAATAATGTATACCACAATTTAATATTCTTAACCTTGAATTCTATTTGACAAACATAAACCTCAAAAACTACTTAAAAGGGATAGTTCGACCAAGTATGAACATTCTTGCCTCATTTACCCACCCTCGTGTCATTCCAAACTGTTATGACTTTCTTTTGCAGAACACATTTTTTTTGTTGAAAAATGTTGGTAACAAAACTGCAATTGTATGAACACAAACTACTGAGACATTTCTCAAAACATCTTCTTTTATGGTCCACTGAAGAAAGAGTCGTATACAGATTTTCAACTAATTGAGGATGAATGAATGATGATAACATTTTTATTTTTGGGTGAACTATCCTTTTAAAATCCAAGAAATTGTCTGTATTTGACAGATTAAAGCTGGAGGTCACTTGCTGAATTAAAAGGCTACTGTTGAAAACATTACTCTGTTTCATATACTATTTAAAAAAAATAGCTTTTGAAAAAGTATACAGTAAGTAGACTAATATGCCATTCTGAACGAAGCCTGTTTCAGTTTGAAATGAACAAAATTTAGAGACACCTGGCTTTTATGTGACTTTAACAGTTTGACCAACAGCACATTTCCAGAATCCAACAGATAATTGTTTAAAAATAATAGAGCAAACATTTTTGCATTAACTTAATTTTATCACCCGTCCGCCTCTCAACTTTTACATCTCATTTATTTTTTATAACATACATCAACACTGCATTTCTCCTTCTAACTGTATGTCTGATAAATATTTATAAGCTTTCATTTTCTAACTGTCCATACGTGCCAGCCAAATAGATTTTGCACAGATTCCACGTGTTCCAGAGCGACTCTGGATCAGAACATTACAATGTCACAATAAAAAAATGACCCCTCTAATATATTTCTGGAGTTACTATGCACAATTCATCACCCCATTGCTGTTTTGGTGTATAATGCCAACTATTCCCAAGTCCTGATGGAAAATACTTGCACCTCAAAGAAATGTCAAATTATGAAAGCAAAACGAATCACAGATGTTGTTTAATGTTTACTTAAGAATAATGACTCAAACTCATGCATAAGAAATAGTTCACCTTCAAAATGAAAATTCTGTCATTATTTACAGGTCCTCTTGTCATTTCAAACCTGAAAGAGTTTCTCTTTTTCCTCAACACAATAAAGAAGATATTTTGTAAAATGTTGATAATAGAAAACCGTTGGTCCCCATTGACTTGCATTGGTTTTCTGTCGACCAACAGTTTTTGGTTACTAACAATTTTCAAAACATCTTCTTTTGTGTTTTGCAGATTAAAGAAAATCACACAGGTTTAAAATTGCAACATGATGAGTCAATGATGACAGAATTTCATTTTAAAGGATAAATATTTCTTTAGATGTCTTTGACCCCTGTAAGAATTTATCTACTCAACATTTATTTTTTTGTTTTCCAGGGTAATTTGGTTTAGTTGGGGATTTCTTGCGCTTTGCATCATCGTGGCCCTCGGTTTAAGACAACCTCACAAACGGCATGATCCCACAAGGACTACCACTCTGAAGAAATATAAATATAGACTTATGGCGTAAAAAATACACAACATCAGAGATATCAACCAAACACACAAGTCGTGCTTTTCAAAAATGAAAAGAAATCAAGTCAATGCGATAAGACGGTAATCTTATATTAACTCTTCCTTCAGCAATTTCATTAGAATCCTTTTATTAACATTGTAGCAGCTTGGCAAATGATAATTTGGCACTACCGAATTGTGGGATTATTTGCTTCGTCTAAGAGTTGGAAAATAAATGTTCTCCTCCTGCGTTTTGCAGTCTTATCCCTAGTTGACGGTTTTATCGTAAGGTAAATATTCATCTAAAATCCAGTCACAATCACTATCTGCTCCACTGGTTACAAAATGTAGACGTCTGGGTTGCCAAATCCTCAATGTTGGTTGTGATATTCTGTTTCTATGTCAATAGCATCTTGTTGCTGTTACCATAACAACTGCTAACGACAACTGCACGGCAACGACTGAAGTAATAATTACTATACAGCACAGACATATTACCTGTAAATATGTCTTTCTGTACTTTTAAACCCTTTCCAATATGTGTTTATGTGTATATCAGAATAATTTGTAGAGGTCATGATAAAGGATCAGTTAGTCACTCTATTTATAAACGGGTCACGCCATCTCGGATGGATCTTTGTCATTTGAGTGCATTTAAACTACACGGCTGTAGATGATATTGTAAAATTTGCCCAAAGTAAGATATCAGAAGATCCTTTGCACCTGGAGGTCGCCTGCAAGTACACTGTAGGGCTGTCACAATATCCGATTTTCACTACACCATTATCATGGCCAAAATAATTCACAATGACATTATCATGATATCTACGAAATTATAAAAAATAGATGCTTTGAGTCTAATTCCTTTTTATTTTGTTCCTCTTTTTATGGACACACTGGAGTGTCGGGAGGAAACGAGAGAGTTTGTTACCATTGCGGCTTTTAAGGCAAAATGTCATACAGGTGCATAATAAAATGTCAACGTGATCCTGTCGCTGGATTATTTATGATATTATCAGAATTAACACAATATCCATCACGGTTATTGTGACACCCCTAGTACACAGCTCATTGAGTTTTGGAAAACAACTTGTGTTTATGTCTTCCTGGCAATAGCAAAATAAGGCAAAGAAATTGTTCCAAATCTAAGAGCAAGATCATTTTAGATCCTGTAGTTTCGACATTGTTTAACCTGAAAAGACACTATTTATATGATCTGTAATAAAGCAACAACAAACACTAAGAGATGACATCAATCCCTCTTTCCCCTGCAAACACTCTGCTGTATCATCAAGCGTGAGGCTTTCTTTTTGTCAGATACATTCCTATTTCTGGATGACGCTGTTTTTTTCTGTTAAGGGATCTGTATCTGTAGCACGTAACAGGCTTAGATGAGGCAAATTATTCAGAAAGGCATCATGAAACAAGCCTCGGGGTGAATTCACACACAGAAAAGAAAACAAACTTGATGTGTGCGTTTGCATGTTTTCGTTGTAAGCTATACAGACTGTCCGTTCAAATGCGCTCGCCGGACCCTCGAGCTGCCGTGAAGTGTTCATTAAAAATACCACACCAGATATGTTCACTGTACGGAATGTGAATATGCTTTTCATTTCACAACGTTTCAAAATCCTCCCATCCGTTTTTCCACTGCTGGTCGAGTGGAGTACAACCTGCATCATACCGTTACCGAGGGTCTTGGGGTGTGGCTTTTCACAGCCACTGAGGCGTGTCATCAGGGAGGGGACGGGATTTGTACCCCGAGCAGCTCGTAAGCGAAAATGTTCCAGAAGATGGCGAATAGGAGGAAGGTGATGAAGGAGAAGATGAGAACCCACCAGGAACACTGTTTATGCAGGGATTCCTCGTAGCTGCGCAGGATGAGCAGACCCATGCTGATTCCCACCACGGCACCCGACAGATGAGCCATGAAACTGGGCTGCGGCCCGGACGAGGGGAGGGGCGGCGAGAAGCGTAACCATACGGCGCGGCCCACTTCAGAACTCACTGCCGCACATGGACACAGAAAAAACAGAGAACGAAAACACATGTGATCAGAATAGAATACAACTGTTTTATTTGTACTGTAACTGCTATACACAGTATGTATACTTGGCATGGTTTGCACATTTCCTTCACATACAGAACCTGGATGACCAAATTGACCAAAATGTTCAGGAATATATATGTATTTTAATTGTATAAAAAATACAATACAATGGTCTGCTGTTTTCTGTAAAAAATTTAACTCCAGGCCTATTTCCATGGACACTCAAACGGCTGATATTATCCACAACGTACCGTGAGTGGGCAGAGTTTAGTGACTAATTACTGCATTTATAAAATTAAAAGAGAGATAGTTCGCTGAATGAATAAATGTATGTATACAGTAAACATTAATAAAAAATAATGAATAAATAAATACATACTTAAACGCAAAGAAAAGGTGCATTTGGATGTTCACCACAGTTAATGATCACAGTGTCGTCTAGGCAATAATGCATTTTAAGTTTTGCGTTAGTATACTGTTTTGGTACGTGCTATACTTTGTTTTGGTACGTTTCTCTACATCTGAAATCGCCCACACACATCCTATATAAGGTGCCAAAATTTGTATGTGAAATTAATAGTATGAAGTAGTTTAAATATTAAAAAAAACAATAACTTTTCATTTTCATAACATTTATATTTATGCATTTCGCAGAAGCTTTTATCCAAAGTGACTCACATTACATTAGGCTACACTTTAAATGGACACTTTTCTATCCCATGATGTCTAAGGAGCTGAGGAGCCATCAAATCACAAATGAAATCAATTTAAAAAAGCGGAAAACTGAGGTGGGTGTCTTATCCAAGTGTTGAAGGCATCAAAAAATGTATTCCTTCTAGAACAAAAATAAAAACTTGTCTAATGTATTTTAGTAAAACTGGTAGTAACTTACTGCAAACTAGTGCAAGAATCATCCGCAGCAATTTGTATGGACACTTCATTCCTGCCCAGTTCTGAAACGCACACATACACACACATTACTTTACATCCTTTTATACACTATGTGTTCTAATATATTGGTCCAGATATACACAGAGAAGGTTCATAAACTCCATCTCACTAGTCTCACATTAACACACAAAATGTTCTGCATAATCTTTCGTAGCAGTGTGTATTTTAATCAAGTGCATAGCTGTAAATAAAATGTTCACTTGTTTTACAAACTGAGAGATGAGACAAAAATGTAGTCTTGTGGATATCAACAGCACGCCGCCGAGGGAGCTTCAGCTGTATTTAATTTACTCACACAAATTAAAAAGCACTTATACTCCCATAATAACATCCATACAGCAAACATTTAAACGTATCCATCAGTGCACGGCAGACGATAAAAGACTTTACAGCTCTCTCAGGTCTGTTTTCATCTGTCTGCGTGCCAATGATTACAGACTCTTTAATCCTCAGGGTAGCTGCGATATGAAGCATCCGTCAGGCATCTAAATCTCTGCCTGCTCTCTCTTCTCATTCATTCTGACTGAAGTCTCCATGGCAGCAGTTAGTGTTGGTTACCATGACAACGTTAGCGAGATGTGCCGAGCAGAGAGCATAGACCCCTCCGGACCCGCCCACCACCGGAGCCCGCATATCCGTGATGGACACTGTCAATGACCCTGAGTAAACAAAGAGAAACACTCAGTTTATTGTGATTTATGTTTCCCACATTTGCATCATGAATCATTGATATTATTCAGCGTATTTCATCTGCACGTGCGCCAGCCCGGTTTACTTAATTCATTTAGAGTTTAATAGGGAGTGTCTCTCGCTGGTGTCATGTTAATTGACCCGTGAATTGAATGTAATAAAGTAAATGAATGGATACTATGTGATCACAGGAGACTCCTGCCCTTGTGTTCCCATCGACAGACCACTTCCAATTTACAAAAGTGCAATAACCCCAGAGGAAAATTTACTACGCTTTCATAGCTCAGTTGGTTCTCATTTAAGGATCAACTTAGTTTCAGATGATTCTCCTAAAACTGCTCAAGAGAACAAATAAAAATTCTGGATTTGGGTAAATTTGGTGAGAAATGTTTGATGAATGTTTGTTCATATTGAGATCTTCAATAATATTGACCTTTGATTGTAGACTTGACAAATCTGAGCTCAGTTTGACACATTGTTGACATCTATTCTGAAACTATATTTTTATTTGGAGAAATATCAGAGACGCAGATGAGACAAATTTGCTCTCCATTTAATATTAATGATGTCTAAGAGAAAAAATGGAGATTTATTTTTCTTTCATAAGTGAAAACATCACTTAAACAACACGTCTCCTGTTGTGAAAGAGAGCAATAACATTTTTGTAAAACTTACTTGACTTAATAAATAATACACAAACCAAAATTGCACAACATTTACCATAAATGTAAATTTCGCCTTCCTTTGAATGCAAACATATGTGGTAAATACAGCAGAAAGTGCTCTAGATAATAAAATATTGACATACCAAATCTCTGTGTGTGTGACAGATCATCTATATGTCCAGTACACTGAACACTGCCATCCTTACTACTCGTCCTCTCTTCCACCTCAGATTTTTGTTTCATTTTCTAATTATATGTCCTTCTTTATTTTTCCCTTACAATTTTCATTTTCGTGAAAAGATCAATAAACAAGCTAAAACGAGTAACAGCGTGTAAAAAATGCGTACACCTCTCAGATTATTTTGTATATACTAATGTCTTCATGAATATTCCAGCAAAAAAACGCTCACAAGCTTAACTCCTTATTCCTCTGATGCTCCACAAGTTCTGGCACTCTCGAATTCCTTCATCCTGTAATTCCCTTCACACTTCTTCAATACTGACGATTTCTTTACAGTGTCAAAACATTCATGCTACTCAGTGTACGTGGCTGCAGATGGTTAAGTGTGTCTCTGTTTTATAATGACAAGAGGAAGATAACTGGTTTGAAATTGATAGATTCTTTTGTATTACAGGCACAGGTGCCAGAGGTCCACATATGTGACCCTGGGGGTGTATTACAGAAAGTTTCTTATCTAAGGTCTTTACTTAATTTATGATGCGTTACATTAGGATTTTTCAAAAGTCTGAATTACAGAAGCAAATCTTAACTTGATTTGGGATTCCTTTCCTATCTTACAAAATCGCATCTTATCTCTAGTTAGGACAATTTTGAAGTCAGGACAGCAGTGAGGTGGTCTTAAAGTTAAGACTGTTTATTTTTCAAGCTAATGTAATACCCCTTTCCTATATGTAGTTAAAATAAGATCATGCACTTAGCTAGTGCTGTTTTGTAATAGGTCTTGCCCAAATGAGGTCCTATCTGAAATAACCATGGTTACCAAACAGACAGGATAAGATTTTCAAGTTATGATCTTTCTGTAATATGCCCCCTGGACCACAAAACCAGTCATAAATCGCACAGGTATATTTGAAGAGTTTGGTTCCATTTTTTTTTTTCCAAAATCATGTTTTTTATTGTGCATTACTATCAATCGAACTGCAGTTGGTTTGTTTTGATTTAAACCATAATAACAAAAAATACAGCTAACTAACACAATGAATCAACAATAAAAACATGATAACATGATAAAAATTAGAGTTATCTCATTTTGGAACAAAACTCTTCGTTTGTAGCAATAGCCAACAATACATTGCAAGGGTTCAAATTCTTGTTTTCACTTTTATGCCAAAAATCATTAGGATATTAAGTTAAGATCATGTTCAGAAAATATACAGTAATTTTCCTACCGTAAATATATCCAAACTTTACTTTTGTGAGTGGATGCAACAATATCACGAAAAATGGCCAGAAACACGTCTATGAACTTCACTTGCCTCTTCCCGCTCTTTGGGAATTACCTACTCAAGTTTGGTATCAGGTAAAGCTTAGAATTTCAGCTTTCTGGTTCATCTACTCTCCACAAGTCATTACAGCGGTAAGTCAATAGAGAGCGTTTAAACAACCCCGTTTCTTCTTAGTAACGGCCTGCTACAGTGCCTCTGATGGATAGCTTTAAAGGCGATTTTCTTAACATTTAGATTATTTGCACCCTCAGACTCCAGATTTTCAAATAGTTGCATCACACCCAAATATTGTCATATCCTAACAATCCATACATCAATGGAAAGCTTATATTTATATATCATAAAGCTTATATATTGTAAAGTTGATATTTCATATGAAGTATATCTTGCAATAAAAAATTTACCCTTCTGACTGCTTTTGTCCATGGTCAAATATGAAATTTTCAATAGTATGTGTGTGTGTGTAAAAAAGAGAGAGGGGGAAAGAAAGAGATTGTGGAGGTTGGGGGGTGTGAATAATTCAGAGATTATTGATTTGGTCACTGGGCCCTGGTGACATGTCCATCATAAATATGAGCACATTCACCTGGTTAACTTGTCACACTGCAAGGACAGCAAGACTTATGTCTTAAGTGAACACACACATGCGCACACACATATACAGTATGCGCACACACACATATGCACATGCACATAAACTGACCAGCGACGACTCCTGCCATGTACAACAGACTGATTCTCAAGATCCCATGAACCATCTCTAGTGGAACTCCAATCATCAGCTGGAGAAGAGCATTAAAGCCCAACTGCTCTAACCTGCACACAAACACACACACATTTAGAACAACAACACAATTGTGTGAGGCACCTGTACTGCTGAGTTAAGACATTCGTTCTCTCCTAAATTTAGACCAGAGGACCTCTTTGAAATCCTCTTCAACACTTTTATCTCTCAAATCTTGTTCAAAAGAAATCTTCACAAACACAATGGAAGGTTTCAACACATGACCCAGTGGAACACCAATTGAAGGATATCTATTGAGTAATCAGCAATGACGACCAAAAGTCCAATATTCAGATATTCAATGACCAAATGTTAACCTTCCGATCTTAAATATTGTAGCATGCTGCTTGCATCGTCCGGATCATGGGTTTGATCCCTGTGGAGCACACATACTAATAAAACATACAGCATAAATACATTCTAAATATCTCTCTGTGATGTCCAATGATCAATAACAGAGGATTTAAACATATGTGTTTTCTTACCCAACGTGCATGAACATATAGCTGAAGAACCTCCAGATCTGTGCCCGGTGCCCGGGGTGATACACCAGCGGGCTCTTCATGAAATCCGGCTGGTATGTTTGCAACACCCATTTATTTAACATCACGCCATAACACATGAACACGATGATCTGGAACACAAAACGATTGACTCACATCACTTCAGGTCATGAACATAAATCAACGCATTCAAAGTAACCTTCACTTATATGAAGGTAAGCTTGTTTCCATGGAAACAGTGGCAGGTGTACCTGTACAATAGTGATGATAGCCATGAACACGGGTGGAGGGCACAGTCTGTTCTGATGGAAGTACCATCGGCGGTCAGTCTCGCACGGCAGAATCTCATAAGCCACGTAGCGCACAAAACGCTTGTACACACCCAGCCCCGTCTCGTCCAAAAGGATCTCTCGCTGCAGCGTGCGACGCCCATTTGCGATTGCTCGCCGAAAACTACTTGAACGTTTACTGTTCAGCTGAGATAGAGAGAAACAATAATTTCTTAACAGTAATATTTTAATATACCAATCCACTAATAACCTGGTTAAAAACTGCAATGAACACTATTTAAATAACATATTTAAATAACAATATCAATAACATCAAAATGAATTACTGCCACTTTCAGATTACTCAGTATTTATGATCCCTCAACCCTTCTGTTTACCCCACTCTCCTTCAGTCTCCCTCCCATCCCAGATTCACATTTTACCAAATTCTTTTTTAATTTATTCAGTATTTGCCCCTCCGTCTCTTTCTCCAAACATCATTTAGTTCATCATGCTTCTTAAAATCCAGGAACAGAAAGTGAAAAGCTTGTTTCTTGAGGAAATGAGCCTGTGATTATTACTATACGTGAGGGTCTGTATCTGTGCACCTCAGCCTTGTGTGTGTGTGCGTGCGTGTATTAAACGAGCCTGCGGCAAAATTGATTCAGCTGTCTGTGGCAGAGCCAAAACACTTACACCCCCTCGTTTCAAAAGAGAGAGAGATATCTCGAGATCTTAAGAAGAACATGAATGAATTTCTGTAGGTTCAGAAAGTTCAGAGAAACCAATAAATGAAGAAGCAATAATTAACAATTAATTAATGTCTGAATCATGATACACCTAAAATCTGGCTTCCACAAGGTACCATCATATAATAAACGAAAACCACACGTGATCTCTTCAATATTTACACTATTTCTCCTAGGCAAGGCAAGGCAAGTTTATTTATAAAGCACATTTCATACACTAGGGCAATTCAAAGTGCTTTACATAAAATGATTGACAGAAAGAATAAAACGTATCTTTAAAATGCAAATGATTTAAGATCACAAAAATTTTAGATTTTAAGAAACAATAAAACAGCAATAAAATTTATTTTAAATGTGAGTGTATATATAAAAAGAATAAGAGCAAAATAAAAATAATTAGAAATAGAAGTGCAGTTGATGTAAACCAGCACAGTGCTCAGGTTGTGAATGCACAGCTAAACAAGTGTGTTTTTAATCTGGATTTAAAAGTATCTACTGTTGGTGAATGTCTGATGTCATCTGGAAGCAGATTCCAGCTATGGGTAGCGTACTGGCTAAATGCTGACTCGCCCTGTTTTGAGTGAACCCTTGTTATCTCTAACTGACTTGATCCTGATGATCTGAGAAGTCTGATTGGTTTATATTCAATGAGCATATCTGAGATGTATTTGGGTCCTAGACCATTGAGTGATTTTCAGACAATTAATAATACTTTGAAGTTGATTCTAAAAGTAACTGGTAACCAGTGTAAGGACCTGAGGATTGGAGTGATATGCTCAGATTTTTTGGTTCTGGTCAGAATCCTGGCAGCAGCGTTCTGTATGAGCTGCAGCTGTCTGATGGTCTTTTGGGGAAAACCTGTAAGGAGACCATTACAGTAATCCACCCTTCTAGTGATGAAAGCATGGACTAGTTTCTCTAAATCTTGGCTTGAGACAAAACATCTGATTCTGGCTATGTTTCTGAGATGGTAGTAGGCTGATTTGCTTATTGCTTTGACATGACTGCTGAAACTAAGGTCAGACTCCAAAATGACCCCAAGATTTTTTACCTTGCTTTGTGTCTTTAGACCTCTTAAGTCAAGGTATGTGTTTACCTTGTTAGTCTCATCCTAGACACCGATGAGATTAAATAGAGAGCAAATGGAAACCTTTGCTTAAGTCTCGTCTGTAACAAAAGAGTCACAAATGTCTCTGACATTAGAGTTTCAGAAGAAATGTCAACAATAAGTCGAACAAGTCTGCACCAAAAGTCACTATTGAAGTACACTTATTGAAGATCTTAATATGAACTCATATCATTTATCCTCAAATGTACCCAAATTAGATTACCTCTACACTTTTAAAAAAAGTGGTTAAAATGGTTCTTTGGTGCCATAGAAGAAGATTTTGGTTTGCATAAAGAACCTTAAACTTCTAAAAAAACTTTCTTTTGCAAAAAAGGTTCTTTGTGGCGAAGAAAGGTTCTTCAGATTATAAAAAAGTAAGAAAGAGATGGTTCTTTAAAAAACCTTTGTCTGAATGGTTCTTTGTGGAACCAGAAATGGTTCTTCTACTTTGATCGCTCAGTTATTTTTAGGAGTGTCCGATCTAGATTCATTTACACCTCAATACTCTTTTCAACAATAACACTCTCATTTGTTTATATTCGTATTTACCCCGAGGTAGTTTTAGGAGAAACATTTGAGTCTTAGTTGGGACTAAAATAAAACACAACTAAGAACTCCATTAGATCTCCTGAGCAACATCTCTGCATGTAACATTTGTGTGTTTGTCTCACCAGCTCGATGAGTTCTTGATAGCAGACGTGTCCGTGTTCGTTGCTCTGGACCAGCGCGAGCAGCATCTCCAGTTTGCTGGGGTCCAACTGTAACTCATGATGCTCAGCTAGACTGGTGAAATTTTCCACAGCTATAAAACCAGTCTGCTCTGGGTCCAGCTGATCATAAACAAAAAGAAAAATAGATGACGTTTACTTTTCAAAGTATACAGTAAACATTCAGGGAAGATTAGACAGTACATAGAGAACAGAATGGCTTAACCAACTGTCTGCTTGCCGTCTCGCGTTACAGAATACACAAAATATACAACATGTAATAATCCCTTCTTACAAACAACATAAAATAGAGACTGTGTCTGTCCCCCGGATTAGCAAACATAAGATATTGCGTAAAACTCTTGAAAGTAATTTAATAAACGTTAAACAAATCAAACATGAACAAAATACAGATAATCAACTGTTACGACTCGGATTGCTTAATATTAGATCTCTCTCAAATAAAGCACTTTTTGTTAACGATATGATAACCGATCATAAAATAGACATGCTTTGTTTGACAGAAACATGGCTAAAGCCAGATGATTATATTACTCTAAAATGAATCCGTTCCTCAAGATTATTACTATAAACATGAGCCTCGTCTAAAAGGTAGAGGGGGAGGTGTCGCTGCACTTTACAATAATTATTTTATCATCTCTCAGAAGTCTACTTTTAAATACAATTCTTTTGAAGTCATGGTACTTCACGTATCGACACCTAATACTAAGGACAAAACATTTTTAAAATTTATTCTAGCTATTGTATATCGGCCTCCAGGGCACCACACAGATTTTATTAAAGATTTTGGTGGATTCTTATCAGAACTAGTACTGGCCGCAGATAGAGTCCTTGTCGTCGGTGACTTTAATATCCATGTAGACAATGATACAGATGCCTTGGGAATGGCTTTCAAAGACACTCTTCACTCCATGGGCGTTAGTCAACATGTGTTAGGACACACTCACCTTCGTAATCATACTTTAGATTTAATTCTTTCTTATGGTATAAATGTGGACGATGTTAAAATCGTTCAGCAGAGTGAAGAAATTTCGGATCATTATCTGATATTATGTTTGCTTCAATGGCCTACGGCTACAAATCAAACTCCTTGTTACAAATACGGTAGAGCGATTAATTCAACTACCAAAGATGCGTTTCTCGATAATCTGCCTGAATTGTCTAAAATATCTAGCATGAGTAAAAACGTTGATGATTTTGACACTACTATTGAAAATTTTAACTCTACCTTCTCGGAAATATAAGACTCAGTTGCTCCTCTGCGTTTAAAGAAAATTAAAAATAGCAGCCCAACACCGTTTTATAATGAACACACTCAGACTCAAAAGAAAGCGTCCCGGAAAATGGAGCGCAACTTTAACAAAACTAATTTAGAGGTATTTCGTATAGCATGGAAGGATAGTACTCGAAAATACAGGAATGCCATAAAAACGTCTAGATCCTAGACCCTAAAGAACTAGACAATTACAGGCCTATATCGAATTTACATTTTATATCTAAGGTTCTGGAAAAAGTAGTTTCAACTCAATTATGCTCCTTCCTCCAAAGGAATGACATTTATGATGAATTCCAGTCTGGATTTCGAGCATGTCACAGTACAGAGACTGCTTTGATCAGAGTAACAAATGATCTGCTTTTAGCGTCTGACCGTGGCTGTATTTCGTTATTGATGCTGCTAGACCTCAGTGCTGCATTTGACACCATTGACCACAGCATACTTCTACATAGACTCGAAAATTACGTCGGCATTAACGGAATAGCATTGAAATGGTTTAAGTCTTATTTATCCGACCGTTTTCAATTTGTAGCAATAAATAATGAGGTGTCCCGCAAATCACAAGTCCAGTACGGTGTACCACAGGGCTCAGTCTTGGGGCCTCTGCTCTTCGCATTATACATGCTACCTCTAGGAGATATAATAAAGCGACACGGAATTAGCTTTCACTGTTATGCTGATGATACTCAACTTTATATTTCCTCGAAGCCTCATGAAACCCAGCAGTTTCATCGAATAAAGGATTGCATAGTTGACTTAAAAATGTGGATGAGTAACAATTTTTTACTACTAAACTCAGACAAAACAGAAGTGTTACTTACTGGACCGCAAACCGCTATACGTAACAACCAAGAATACTGCTTAACGATTGACAGATGCTCCATAAAATCCTCGTCATCAGCTAAGAATCTTGGCGTTGTATTCGATAGTACTCTGTCATCTGAAAGCCATGTCGCCAACACCTGTAAAATTGCATTTTTCCATCTTAAAATATATCTAAACTACGTCATATGCTGTCACTGTCAGATGCAGAGAAATTAATTCATGCATTCATGACATCAAGACTAGATTACTGTAATGCACTTCTAGGTGGTTGCCCTGCAGGCCTATTACAAAAACTGCAACTGGTTCAAAACGCGGCAACTCGAGTTCTTATACGTACAAAAAAGTATGAGCATATTAGGTTTTACATATAAAGCATCGCATTAACTTTAAGATCTTGCTTATTACCTATAAAGCCCTACATGGTCTAGCGCCGCAGTATTTGAATGAACTTCTATTGTATTACAGACCTCAATCTACATTACGCTCTCAGGCGTCCTGTCAGTTGGTAATACCTAGAATTTCAAAATCAAGTGCAGGTGGTAGATCCTTTTCTTATCTAGCGCCTAAACTTTGGAATATTCTTCCCTGCACTGTCCGGGTGGCAGACACACTCTGTCAGTTTAAATCTAGACTAAAGACTCATCTTTTTAATCTTGCATACACTACACCTCCATAATATTAATCCTCAGAGGATTTAGGCTGCATTATTTAGACCATCCGGAACCAGGAACACATTCAACAACAAATGCTGATGTACTTGTTGCATCAAAGAGTGCAGAACAGTACTCTACTCTCAGCCAGTCTTGTCTCTTTGTTCCAAGGTTACCGCAGGATGCAGTTCATCCCCAGACCTGATGGCAGAGCTGAGAATGGGAAGCGGTGACCTGACAAGAGCTAAGAGGATAGAGCTGGATAAAGGACGCGGCAACTTTGATTTTCCTACAACATTTCAAATGCTATTAGATTGTTAATGATAATCTTAAATCTATCATTTTCTATTTTTATTTAGCCTTGTTGTGCAAGCACTGTTGAGCTTGTGCAGAGGCAGCAGCTTTTGCCAGAGGGGAACTGGAATCCCCTGGTTGGGCCTGGGTTCTCCTGAGGTTTTTTTTCTCGATGGGAGTTTTGGGTTCCTCACCACCGTTTGCATATTGTTTTGCACTATCTGCCTGGCCGGGGGGGCTGCTTTAGAATTCAGAAATTAGACATAATTAATATTGCATATAAGAATTTATAGTCCGTTTAATATTTGACCTGTGGTTCTCTCTCATTTATCGCCAATGTGTGCTTTCACTGTGTGTGTGTGTGTGTGTGTGCTTGTGTGTGTGTGTGTGTGTGTGTGTGTGAGAGTGTGTTTGTGTGTGTGTGCGTCTATATCAATGTGTGTAAGTATGTTTGCATATTGTGTGTGTGGAGCATTTGTATGTCTGTCTTTGTTGTTTTCACCTTTTTTTTGTTTTTACAGGTATATGCCTTTAGTTGTTTTACTTGTATTCAATGTGTCTCATGTACAGCTGCTTTGTAACAATGAAAATTGTAAAAAGCTCTATATAAATAAAGTTGAGAACATTTAAGTCGTTTTTTACAAACAAGCATCACAAAAAAATCATTACCCGTGTTTATTTTGAGACAAAACAATGGCACTCATGTATTTTAACATTTGAAAGTGTAAGCTCTCTACAGTTTAGACAGCTCTAACATTTATTTAAGTCTAGGACTAGTCTTAAACCCTGTCTGGAAACTGGCCCTCAGTGTATACGAGTTTATGTATTTATACATCACAGATTGGTCATACTTGGGGTTTGTAATTGAATCAAATCTTAAATATTGAACTTTTATAACTTGTCTTGCTTGTGCTATGAACATGAAGTGTGCAGTCTGTTGTGCTGTTACGATGAGACATAGTCTCATCATGTAAGCGATAAGACATGAGTCACACTTCATTCAAATAGTTTTAAGCATGACGTTTATCACAAGTGAGTAATGTTAACATGAACTAATAGGACCACATTTAGCGCTCGAAAAAAAGGAAATGAACAGTTGTTCAGTGAGCAGATACAGACTTTGTGAGTGAAATGAGATTTTAGTCATTCTGCACAATTCCATCTGTCTGCCACACACATGCTGTGAAGCAACTATTTCATATAACTGTGTGTAACTCCCAGCCTGAAGCACTTCCCGATGAGATCTAGGCATGAATGACACAGCGAGCACATACGTCTATTTTTACTTTATTTACTCTTTGTTTTTATTATTCCTATAGGCTGTTTGCAAATTTCAATGGGTGGAGGAGAGAGAGAGAAACCCTGCTGAGGAAAACAGCAGAAACCATCCAAGTAATTCTGCTGGATTTATAGGTTATAATGGGAAATGTATTGAAATCGGAAACTCTAATTGGCACTACAATGGTCTCAGTGGGTCTCGTTTGAAAATGTGTTGGGTTCTATTGATGGAATGTTCTCTGGCGGATGTGAAACTACAGAACACTATCAAATCCTACTGGAATAGACCCCAAAAAAACACTAATCAACATTTTTTGTATGGGATTTAATAGTAAACAGCTGATGGATCAGTAATGATCCATATAAATATAAATAAATATTTATGATGGTAACCATTCGAATTTATATTGTTTTCATCCAAAAAAATTATGTAATGGTAATCCAAGTAAAAACAAAGTGAAGGAAGAGTAACAAACAATCTGCTTGACAGTTCTGATCAATAAAAGTGAGCCCAGGAGGAACAGGACAAGAGAGAAAGTGAATGAATGAGATGATGATGATGGAGATGATGGATCAGCGGTCATGTATGAGATTCAGATGCAAGTGAAAGAATCGTTTAGCGAAGCGATTCAGCTGCCGTTACCATGGTTACAGATGTACAATGCGTCACCCTGATAGAGTGACACCGCATCTACACTGCCAGTGAGCAATGCCACTGAAGTTTTGTCACTTTTTTCTCTTCACAATACAACACATGCTCATGTTGACAGGGTGAGAATTGGTCAAATAAGTGTGGCACTACTACAGATATTGGACATGCCACAGTGCTATCGGTCTTTGTCAGACACGTGGGTTTATGGTCTGTGATGTCACCAAAGCACCATTTTGAAGGTATCGCTGCATTGAGCAGTGAACTGAAAGTATACAGAGTGGTACAGTAAAGACCAATTAAATCATCATACTGGAGAAACAAAAAAAACAAGTATATAGGATTCTGAAATAATCTCACCAAAGATGTCAGGAACCGTAATTTATATAAATTCATTCATTAACAAGATCCATACTTGGCCACAAATATTCGAGTGCCTCGGAATAACTGCCTCCAACCTCATTTTTGGATATTAATATCTTCTTTACGGTATACAAAGGTATACCTAAATATATATACTGCATTTGTTTACCATCGATTTACACAAAATTGTAAGCAATATATGTAATGAGTCTACAACATTACAACATTGTTCAACATTTTTTTCTGTAATTCAATTTGTCAGTAATACTCATCAAAATTAAAAACCCATTTATAAATATTCCATTGTACATACTATATTATTACAGCAACACTGGGTTAAAAATCTGTTTTAAAATGCATAACAGAATGTGTTATTACATGAGGTCTGTAATCTTTCTTCCAAGTGGGAAACCTAAAAAAAGTTCCTAGTGGTGAAGTTTTCGGCTATTTCTATCCTGTGTCTTAGTATTACAACGTATTACACAACAGGAACGTAACATTTTATGTCTGAGATGAAGCAAAATCGATTGAATTTAGTATAGAACATCTCGCGTTAATACCTTACTAATGGCGGCAATACCCATAATGCACTTTGGTTCTGACGAGTGTGACATCATCTGACGAAATCCCGATTACTGTATACTCTAAAAAAAGCCTCCCGCAATAGGCGGACCACGGGCCCGACCTTTGCTTCGTTCCATACGAGACATAGTCAAATGTTTTTAATGGTTTATTAGGCATCTAAACAACGGAGAATCACACTCGCTCGTATGTAATTTATATTTTGCCGCTATATCCTCCAATATCTTATCCATTGATAAATGCGCTTCGTTTTAATCATTTCCGCTCCGCGCGCGCTGCTTCTCTCGCGCCAAAGACACGAAGCATGAAAAGCAGCAGATGCGCAGACACGCAGAGCAGATAAATGTACACACAACAGTAAACAAAAGCTGCAATTTTAAAGTGTTTGTGTAGAAAACAGTAGGGTTTTCACAAGCAAGTTCACATTTTGTAATTAACAGAGATAGAAGATAGAAGTATTTCTGGTATGAATGGCATGGAAAGGCTAATAACTTTATTTTCTGGTTATTATGAGAGCCTTTTAATTGTTAAATTACATTTGTTGTCTGTATGTTGTCAGCAGCTTTTTTATTTACCCATATTAATGATCAGACTTGATAAATGGGTGTCAAAATATAAAACAAATGGCCTGATAAAATATTATATCTTTTATATAAATAAAACCATCTGGGCTAAATTGATTAAATATTTATTGTGTACATGTTGTCTGGACCCCGTTTGGAAGGAAAAAAAGACTGGACCTCTTGGAACTTTAATTAAATACTCCTGCCCAAAAACATCACATAAAAACCATGAAACATGATATTGTGCAACACAGAGGGCATCCGAAGGTTAATTATGGTACTTTGATGTGTACCATGGTATTTTGTGGTAACCTAAAGAACTGGCAAAGAACCATGAGATCCCCAAATGTTTAATTCCAGGACCCACCAAACAAATGGAGATATGGGTAAAAATTAAATGACTTCTATTTGATTCTAAATATAAGATCCAAACCATAATACAGAGGTGAGGGAAAACTATTGACCATCAGCACTTTCACCTCCAGACAAACATTAAAGATGTTGTAAAACATCAGTCAGTCAGTAAAATGTTTAATTTCAGTCTGACAAGTTTCAGTTTTCCTCGCTGAAGGTCTAATCATTGATTGTGTGTGAACAAAGCTGTTTCCCTCCGCCTGCCGCTCCGCTAAAGTGTGCTAAAAAGAGCCTCGCTGTTGCCATGGTTTCTAAAAATACACACCATATGGCTGGAACCAGAAACATCAGTATTAATAAAGAAATAATTCAGCAATAGCAGAAAATATGCTGGTTATGGTAAAAAAAGTATGAGTTGTTTATACCTTACAAAAAGCACGTGATAAAAAATGTTGAGTTAAGCTATATAGCCCACAATCACGGAGCTTTAGTTTTAGTGAAACCACACATTTACCATGGTTTTACTATAGTAGCCACATACAAATATGCCAATAGCATATGGTGCCACAATGCTATTGGCAATCAATCTGTCAAAACCATGTATACCACACTTTTACTATAGTAAAAGCATGGTTAAATTTCTTAAGGAATGGACACGACATGATAGTAATTCCAATGTATTCTTTACACTATGCAAATACAATAAAGGTAAATGTTCAGTACCATGGCATTACCAAAGTACTTTTGTACCAAATTATGTAAACATTATTGCCTATGCACAAATCAAATATTCTCAGTTATGGTTTTAGACAATTGTCAACATACAGTAAGACATTGGCTTTAGAATTCCTTTGGACAGATTAACTTTTTTTTATCGTATTTGATATAAAGTTAAAGTGAACATGATTTTGTTTGCAAGAAAATTTCTGACTATCGTCGATATTATCTTGGCTCCAGAGGAGACATATGTGAGATGACTGGAGTTTTCTCAGGAGTAATATCTAAGAAGCGAGAGACTTAAGCTCTTCATTTGTCTCTGTCTCCGTTCACTATCCTGCTGATATTTCTGCTCATGTTGTGTCCTAGAGGAAGAATCTTACCAGACTTACTGCTGCTATTTTATGCAAATATCATGCTAAATATGGTGCAGCAATGCAAGTATCAACTGCCCTCCTTCTATCAGACCAGCTGGTGCCAAAATAAACTGCTACAGACACGTTAGATTTGTACACTTTCTTACGAAGGCACTGTTTGCCAGTGGCATGGGACGAGACACGTAGTAGGTGATACCATTAACCAAACAGCAGTTTGAGATTTTCGGTGACTTCCATTAATTCAGTTGATCACACAGAGCACCGTGTGTGTGAACTGTGTACGTGTGCATTCGAGGCAGAAATAGTGTAAAATCAGCACTGCTTCCAACAGCAAAAAATAAAAACACACACATCCACTGAAAGGTTAAGTGCCTTTTCTCGAACACACACCCCGCTCACACCATACTGTCTGACATCACACTGTACACGCAAAACCAGAAATGTGAAAGCATATGAAATCCACCTACACCATTCAGACACAAACACTCCTGATTAGACACATTAAAGAGCCTGTGTGAACTGATGACCTGTGTGTGTTCAATAAAGGGAAAGATCAATTCTGTCCCTCTGACTCAATCATTGCCTTTCCTATCCATCAATCAAGCTAATCTATCAGCATCAGCATAGATCAGACAACACACACACACACACCTTTTCTGTGGTTGCTATGGTGATGGTATGAGCCTGCTCAGATGTTTTAGGAGGTTGCTGAGGCATTGCAAGGTTTCCAGGGTGAGTTGCTATGGTGTTGCCATCAGCTTCCTTGAGTTTGTATATGACAGGTAATTGCTGGGGTGAGCTGTGTGCTTGCTAGAAGGTTTCTAATGTGTTCTTCGTGGTCCCTATGATGTTGTTATGACCTGCTTAAGTTTTGGCTGTAGTTGCTAAAGAATTGCCAGGTATGGTCTAGGATGAGCTCTGAGGCTGCTAGGATTTTGCTATGACCTTACTTGAGTTTTTGTGTCTGCCAAGCTGGTTTCTTGGGTGAGCTGTGTGGTTGCTAGGATGTTGCTGTGAGCTTAGGTGTTAGAGGGTGTTTTAGGAGCTTATTAAGGTATTGCTAGGTTTCCATGCGGTCCTATGTAGTTGTTTTGGTGCTATAACCTCGCCTGAGTGTTTCAGGTGGTTGTTAAAGCAGTACTAAGATGTTTCTGAAATGTTTTGCGTGGTTGCTGGAGTGTTGCTACAGTATGAGCTTGCTCAGGTGTTTAGGGTGGTTGCTAAGGCACTGCTATGAGGTTTCTAATGTGTTATTTGTGGTTACAAGGATGTTGCCATGACCTTACTTGAGTTTAGGTGGTTGCCAAGATGGATTCTTGGGTGAGTTGTGTGGTTGCCTAGATGTTGCTTTGAGCTTCGTTAGGTGTTCTAGGTGGTTGCTAAGCCATTGCTAGGTTTTTAGGGGATCTATGTTTTTGTTGCAGTAGTGCTATACGCTTGCTCAGGTGTTTTAGGTAGTTGCTAAGGCATTGCTAGGATAATTTAGGGTATTCTGTTTGGTTACTTTCTAGCCTAGGCAAAACAAGAAAAAAATCCCCCCAAAAACCTAAACACAAGGTTTTATGATATTCTGTCTAAACAAAAATAAGTCTAATGGCTGAATAAAGTCACATCACATCTCTCATTCCACAGCACTATGATTTATGTCCTCCTTCATGTCAATAGCACAAATGGTGCAAAATGAGTTCCACACCCTATTCTGCAGAGAGAGGAGTGTGTTTAAATCACAGGGCTGAAAAATAGTCCCAGCACTGCCTTCTTTAAGAAGCTTCACTAATAAGTCAAGAACACAGAAGTAATAGCACAGTATCAATAAAGTGCAGAATTAACCAAGCACAGCCAATCTTCTCCTCCAAGAACAAAATGAATTAGCATATATGTTTGCATATGTATTACAAACAAGACGCTGTTTGAATTTTTCTGAATTCTTGAGTCAAACTTTAGACGTGAGATCTTTGCAATGCCCGGAAATTATTAATATTAAATTAAACTCTTTTATTAAATTCCTTTAAGGAGATTTGGATTTTGCCAAGAAAACTCAGCAAGAAGTTCTCAAGGTTAACAGATTTTCTTCATTCCGCAGTGGAAATGAGCAAGTCATCTGTAAAAGTGTCCCCGGACGGACACTTTGTTCCAGCTTTTACTGTAAAGTTCTCACAGACTTCTTTCTGTTTGTGCGTCTGTTTGGAAAGATTAATGCGTCCTGCCAGCTGACAGCTGCGAATGAGGGTAAAAATAAATCCAGGAGAAAGTTCTTGCAGAAAGTGCTCGCAAATAGAAAGGAGAGCATTTGTTTATAACAGTCAAGGCAAACATGATCAGTATACATGTCACATTCTTTCGTTTGAGGACTGGTTAACTATTGGTTTCTAAGAGGTCTGTCTTTTACTTGAGAAGTTGTTTTCTGTACAAAAATTATATTTAGGAAGCCAGCCCATATTTTGACAATCTTGATTCTTTTAAGCAGTAATGTGATTGACTAAAACCACACCTTATATTGCTAAAACATCAGTTTAATTAAACTATCTCAAGAATAAATTTGATGAAATACTTAAAGGAGCCATATGTAACATTGTTATAGAAGTCCAAATCCAATTATTGGCGAGGGTTTTTCCCCGTCCCGCCTCGTCAGACTGGACACTCACAGGAGTTGCCAGACACTTATAGTGTAATGGAAAGCATAAATTCTTACACAAGTTTATCTGATAATTTATACATTTGCAGTGGTTTGCAAATATAACTCAATCAACAGCTCGTTTCAGAGGATGCGTCCTCCGGAGGTCGCATTTACAGGCCATATTGCTGTCTCGTTTAAATAACCATTATAAAATTGTATATCACTCCTCGTAAGTTGTAAAAAGTTTGCAACTATGGTAGGCTACCAGAAAGGGTGGAATCTGCTATCTGACCCAGATCGTTTGTTAATATGCTATGATTGTAACCAAATAGCAACAGAGCTGTCGAAATACACTAGTGGGTGAATAGGGAGGCCCAGAGATGATGCATTTTTGTTCGTGGTGAAAAACGCAAGCAATGCCCAATAATTCTTTTCACTCGGAAATTTGTCAAAATACGGAAGTAAAACCGACCGCAACTTCAGGTTCAGTGGAACTTTGAGTGTAGTCCGTTTATAGTATCTTGTTAGCTATATACTTCTGCCAATTGCATTTCAGCTTCAAAAGTAACAAATAAGGTGTTCATTTGTGAAGATTATCTTGATAAACAAAAAGTGTATACATCATATACCTTTGTTAATCACTTGAGGTTCGATTTTATTGAAATAAAACACTGAACTGGAATGACCACAGCACATCTAAAAATGATAATAAAAATTTGAAATGGTTCCGTGGCTGTATATTTAAGGGAAATATAAAATATGTAACGATCATATCATCACTGTTGCGTGAAACCTTGTATCTCCAAAAATATAGAAAATAACTTGGTTGACACATTGGTTAAATATTTGCAAAAGCAGACAGACAAACATGATGCTAACCAATATTAATGACATATATAAAATTCATTCAAAACAATCAACAGATAGAACATTTTTGCCTGACAGTGAGGATGTGGTTATTAAAAATAAAAATTATTACTTTCATATTTCTATAAAACAATATAAATAGTGGAAAACAGTAAATCATCTTGAACGATTAACATATATTAGCATAAGCACCCAACCGGGTGTTGAACAGCATCATTGCCAATGTCTAGCATAGTAGTAAGCGAGTAACAGTCAGAGATTGAACATAAGGACCACACACACACACACGCACACACACACACACACACACTCTACCCATTCATTCAAACTGTCCATCTCATCATAGTCATCCTCTCCCACATCCATCCTTCTGTATGGGCTTCGAAACACATCTGCACACACATGCACACGGGAGGATGCAGTAACCATAGCAACCTGCTGCTGCTTACCTGCTCTTGTATGAGCTGAAACAGAGAGCTTCTATCCATATACCGGGCCCTGGTGCACACTCATCCAAAAAAATAAGCACATACGGAAAAAAAAAATCACACGCAGGGACACATACGCGCACCCACAAACATGCACATCCGTCGGTCCGTGCGGCACGCCTCCCCGGTGGGAGTGAGACCCCCTAACGCGCAGGCGAGTAACGTCCGGCTGTGTATCCGAAGGATGGCCACGGGCTGTGCCGTCAGGCCAGCTTCAGATGACCCGGGCTGAAAAAAAATCCAAGCAAGGCACCCTGAATCCACAACTATACCTTCATGGCACTTCAGACAGCCTTCTATCTCCACCTTTCACCCTGCAGCGATGATAACGTCTGTCTCCTTATCAATCTCTCCTTTTTTCTTTCAACCCCTGCACCTTTTTCCTCTCGCCCGTCTTGTTGTGGCCGTATCGTCTTTACCTATATAGATCCCTCTCTCTCTCTCCCTCTCTCTCTCGCCCTCTTCCCTCTGTCCTCCACAAAGACTGTACTACCTGAATACCAATGAGTAAGGGAAGGGAGGTGGTGGTGTGAAGCCAATCAGAACAGAGGGGGCGTGTCCAAAGGGCTGCAGCTCTCCGTCTACCCTGCAGGAGTCTTAAAATGAGACGCAACACAAACGCACGTTCACTGCAGTGCACACACACACGTACACACAAGAACACACAAACGGGGCACAGGCGCTCTCGGCTCGCCCGAATCTGACATTAATCACACACAAAGCAGATACTACAAATCCTACACACATTCCCGTGTCATTTGGCCCGGTCCTTTTCTCCGTGGACGCTTTAATGGAGGTAACAGGCTAATGGACTGAAAGAGAAATACACAACGTCTCCATGTCATTTACGTTGGTATTAATATGTTCATAAAATGTCCATCACAACTGGTTTGCCAATAAAGGCATGTAAATGATCATTGGAGGATTGTTTTGACATTTTGTGGTTGCTTAAATGCTGTGACAAAAGTAGGATTGTGTACGGTGTAGACCTGATCTTATGTTCACCCCTCAAGCGAGCACGTTGCTCTTCTTACTAGAAATCTGGGTCATAATTGTAGTGCAGTTGTTTGTGATTAACTTCATTGGGTAACAGCTAAACTGCCAAAATGGATTCTCTCCTATTCTCCATTAAAACGGTGTCTATTACAATATCGCAAACAAGCGTGGAAAACCCCCCCAACAGATTTAAACCAAAGGCTAAACAGGCTGTGAGGATTTGTGTTTCAGACACGAGTGTGTGTTCATTAGGATCTGCTCTAATTGTTGGTGATTTCAAATAAAATTCTCATGGAGAATAATATCATGCTTTCTAGGTTCTGTTGCGCAACACATCAAAATAATGGAAATATTGGAAATGGTTTTTCAATATTATTACTGGAATATGTAGTGCAAGTGCTTTTGATAAAGCGTCTGTTAAATGCATAAATGAAAATGTAAACGCATTTACTGAATATTTGAATTATTTTAAGACTTAATAAAGTCACGTATAGTCTGCCTTTTTGCTAGTTTATCAATGAAAAGTAAAACTGACTTCACAACTTCTGAAGAAGCCAAAGAATTTAAAGATGCATTGTGTGCCAAAATGTTCTACATAGGGTTAGATATTTAATCAAATCCTAAATCTTAAAGGTGCTATGTGTAATTTTTGTTGGATCTATTGACATAAATGCAATCTAATATACATAACTATGTGTATAAAGACATAAAGAAGCGTTATGTTTTTATTACCTTAGAATGAGCTACTTCTATCTACATACACCATGCATGGAAGTTTCTAAAGTAGCCCTGGCCTAAACAGACAAACTGCTTTTCAGTGCGAGTTTCATTAATACTTTATCTCCTAAAAATACGAAAACTTGAAGACAAGCCGTAGTGCTTCAAAAGGGAGGGGTGGAGTGAGCGGTTGGTTGCAGTTCGCAACCTCACCACTAGATGAAACTAAATTTTATACACTGGACCTTTAAAACCATGCCTTATCTAACATCATTCCACACTGAAGACTGACTTAGGTATTTATACGAAGGCCCTGCAATTACAGGTGACGTTTCATTTCAAATGGTGAAAAGACTTGAATGGTATTTTCAATGTTCAATCACAACCATATTTATAAATGTGCCTAATGGTTGTTTGAAAGATGGTGTGTGGCAAACCATTTAGATTTGCTAAATGACGTGCTGTTTACCTGCATGATGGCAGCAAGTGGGTGTAACATCTACAGAATCTGCATTTTGTGTTCGGTCAGATTGATGACTTGAACTCTAAATGACCTTAAAAAAGCAGAAAAGACAACAAGAATTTGTTTTCCCTTGTAAACAAATTAATTATTATAATTATTATTCATCCAGTTATGTGTTGTATTTTAGCCCTTATATCTTGGATCTGTGACACTGTACAGCTTTCACTTCTCTTCAGCACAAAATAATGTCTGATATTAAAGGGTTGCTAGGGTATTTATTTAGATTTTATGCAGTAAACTAAATAAAGAAAAAAGAATCCTGCACTAAAAATAATCGTTCTTAAAATCTGGCTAATCATGTTATTGGTGGCCGTACAGGAATGAATCCCAGGAACCCTCTAGTGGTGGACACATATTCACTTACAGAATAATGCAAAACAGTGCTACCCTCTACCGGTAAAAAATATATAATACATCGATTCTACAATTTCCATATTTGTACGCATAAAATAATTATTATAGCGTTTAGGCTCTTGTTTGAAACCTATAGAATATTATACAATATACTTTTTTGTTTATATTTCTTTTTAATGGAATATACAGAGGGAGTTACAGCCGATTTAAACAAAAAAAATGCTCAAGGTTGAGCTCGTATGAGATGTGCGGTGCAGCACTTATATCAGACAGATCAAATATATGACTGACTGAATGGCCTACCAGCACTTGTTCTCTGTCACTCACAATACAGATATAGGGACGCGCGCGCCAATACCGTATTTAACTGAGAACACACGAGCGCGCACCACTGGAAGCGCACATAAAGGCGTCATGTATAGATGTAATGTAAGCCTTAGTATGCTACGTATCTCGTGATAAGCTGCCTTCACTGAATTTTATAAAAATATAGACTAGAGCTCACGATTTCAATTATGTTTAGAACGTGATTGGCGAGAAGAGTAGATTCAAAAAGGATAATATCGTATTATTTAGTTTACAAGTAGAGCTAGTACTGTCATTGTCATTCGTAGTGCAATAAATGTCTGTTTATTCTATTTGCTGTTTAGATAGCATTTCTCATCAAAGGGTTGACACGGCATGCATCCATCATTAATTGAAGATATTATGACGATAGTATTGCTTGACTAACACATATTGCCCCGTTATGCGCCCATTGTTATGTGACTCCGGATTAAATACGCGCGTACAGTAATTTAAAGGTGCTATTTCCAGCACTAGACACCTGCAAACACCTTGCACTACGTCACAGGGACGAATGCAAACACACACACACACACACACACACACACACTTACATACAAGGGGTGTGTACATGAGTGTGTGAATGAAAATTATGAGCAATTTAGTTTGTGACTGTCTTCCTATTATCTCATAACATTCTGTTGCAATCCAAATAAGTGCTACATCTAAATCCAACCGTTTGCATTTTTTTAATAATCCACAAGTCTAGCATTAATAATAAAACCTGTATTAGTTTGAAACTGAGCATAGTGTAATGCACGAGAGAAAAGTCCCTTATAGTGTCGCGCTCGACCACTCAACCACTAAGTTCTATTGCAAATCCTGTTTGGTTGTTACATTTCTAATATCAAGTGTGATATAAACATGTTGTGTGCTTGTGAAAAAGGCTTTCATGGGGTGGAAACCCTCAAAGTGAAGAGATTCAAGATGGCGCGTTCCGACTTAAACACCATCAGCCCCGAAAATGTAAATAACAGAAAGAGATTGGACGACTGAAATGAAACTATTTTGCACCCCGTCGACAGTCCGATCAACAGTGATTAAATGATAAATAAAGGGTTACAGGAGTGATTGAAGATACACCCGACGGGGTACGGGTCTCCCTGCCAACGGAGATAACAAAAGAACATTCGAGCGTTTAAAGCATCAGATCAGTTTGATCAGACTAAGGTGTCAATCCGATCCTTAACGTGCAAACTATCGAGAACCCATATATGGATCGATACATGTACCCAGACCACGGTACCGTTAGGTTCTGGTCGGTAAAGCTGGTCTTTGGGTCGCTGGCAACTTTCCTAACAGCCGAGCAATTCTCCCTGAACACTCAGCATTGAAGCAGCTGGTTAATATGATATATCGTAGAACTCTTATCGATAATAAGCACAAATAACACACCAACACGCCGTAAAATGTGTGAATATAATGCAAGAGACGGGAGCCGCTTTTATTCGCGCACATGTAATTTATAGAAGGTTTTACAATAAATAATCGCAGTAACGTCACGCGGACTCGATGGCCGGACTGTGTTAGTTCGTCAACTACATCGGCTTATTAAAAACGAAAACGACGATTTGCGTGCATCATACCCACCGTGTCCTCTTAAAGGTTGATTGAGCTTTCACGTGCATTCGGTATTTCCCAGCACGGTTTCGTGGGTTTGGGCTAATTTTACCTGAATTCCGCAAAATACATCACGGCTCTTGCCGGTTTGAACGGATTTTCGAGGAAAAAAAGTTGAAGCCTCGAAGAATCCACGCCGAAGCGACACACGCACATGAAGCCGAAAGCCTCCCCTCGCAAACCGTGAAGTCAGGAGGATCGGTACCGAAGCAGGCTGCCTAAATTTGGCCGTATTTCGAGGAGGAAGAAACACAAACCAGCCCGCGCAGATTTCATGGAAGCCCGCTTGATCAGCTGCTGGCAGTTGGTGTTCTCAATCACGTCCGCTTGGAGGCTTCATATATTGTACTGGCGCACTTCGGAAAATAATATACACACTTTACGCAGCGTTGAGACGCGTGTTTCTCTCATATAAATATTTTTTGCAGTTGTGACGTGGCTGAAATTATATTGCACTAAGCTACTTTCCGAGAAATTCCTAAAGTCGCACTTTTTTTCTGCGAGAGTTTTTGACTGCTCGGTTCGGTTTTTGGTCAAAACCAAAACTCTACACAATGGCTGAGACGGCAGCTGCACCCGGGTCCAAGCCCAAGAAGGCGAAAAACACCAAGAAATCGGCGTCGCATCCCAAATACTCAGAGATGATCAAAGCGGCTATCGCCGCGGACCGGAGTCGCAGCGGCGCGTCGCGTCAGTCCATTCAGAAGTACGTGAAAAACCAATACAAGGTGGGAGACAACGCTGACTCCCAGATCAAACTCGCCCTCAAGCGCCTGGTGGCAAGCGGGCTCCTGCGTCACACCAAAGGCATCGGAGCTTCTGGGTCTTTCAAACTGGCCAAAGCCGAGGACGCCAAGAAGCCAGAGAAACCCAAACCAGCCCCGGTGAAAGTAAAGAAGCCAGCCAAAGCTGCCGCCAAACCCAAGAAAGCCCCCAAGCCCAAGAAAGTGGCAAAGTCTCCAGCAAAACCCAAGAAAGCCCCGGAGAAGAAAGTGAAGAAGGTTGCGGAGAAAAAGAAATCGCCTGTCAAAGCCAAGAAAGTCGTCAAGAAGAAGGTGGCAAAACCAGCCAAGGCGAGCAAAGCCAAGAAGGTCAAGACGGCGAAACCCAAACCCAAAACTGCAGTCAGGAAAACGACCAAAAAGAAGTAGAGACTCGATTCATTTGGACTGACTGATCCCAAACTCGGTGTAAATACACTTTTTGAAGCAATGTTTTTTGGTATATTGTTATTTTTGTATGGTCTTCGTGCGCTCTACATTTTTACAGCGTGTCTCCACTGAAACTTTCCTAGAATCTTAAAGAAGAGGATTCAGCATCTTTGCATATAAACGGCTTAACTTATTTATTTTACTTTTTTCCAAGGACATTAAAGCAAACCTTAGGTTGCAGATTGTTATTATTCAGACATACTAATTACATAAAGCACTACAATAATATGTGAAAATATATTCTTAGGTTATTCTAGGACTGTGAAAATAAACATGTTATTGTTTGTATGGAGAACGGTGCTTTATGCTCTGCAAAAAGCATGATGTACAGAACTGAAGCAAATTTGTAACTGTTGAAGTCTACAGACTGTCATGTTTCATTGCTATCCAATAATACTCGCATTGCTGTGCATCAATAAACTTCTCATTTCTTAACTCAAGCTTTTGCTCAGTGTTTTACTGCAGCACCATGGAGAGCAGAGTGCATGAGTTAAGACAGAGTTACTATGACACTGGTCCCGAATCCGGCCCGGGGGTCTCTGGGGGCCACACCCTCCAGCTGCGACAGCATTCATTGGAGGAGCAAAGATGAGGCGAATCTTTTGGTTTTGCGACATTCGGGCTTGTTGTAGCCCCGCAGTGTCTCAATAGTAAATTCCACAGGTCACCCGGGGTAAGTAATTAAAGTATGTCAGGTTTTATGACGTCACGATAACTGAGACGCTACAAAAAATATTTGCACACTCTAAAACTTTCTTTTAAGTTAAGTACAATCATTAACTTTAAACGTAATTTCAACTAAGTATTTTATTTGTACATTTTTAAATGTCGAAAATTTCAACATTTAAATATTAAATTAATAAAGTTAATTTGACTGTGCCTACATTTTTTTACAGTGCGCCTATTATTTAAATCTACATGCTCTTTTGCCATGTTTCATCATTTCAAAAAATGTTTAAAGATTATGTTCTATGTTGTTTGTTCTGAAATACAGAAGCTGCGGTGAAGCTGTAGCTAAAATAAACTGACAGACTTTCAAAAATAAATCTTTAAAATACCTTTGCTACTTTAACTTGCATGTATTTTTTATGTATGGGAACTTCAAAATGTGAAATCGGTGAATACAAACACTTGACAGAGTGGGGTCAAAACAAGTTGCTCGAGTAAACTTACAGTTTTTTTACTATATAAAAAAATTAAAAAGAAGTTTTATTAAAAAATCTATAATAAAGACACTGCACTATAAAACATGTCAGATAGTCTTACTTGCATTGAAGCAAATAAAATTTAAAGCTGGCACATCTTGATGGGAGCATGTGAACCATTAGGTTTTGGCATGAACTTGCATGAACAAGTGCTGCTGGCAAGAGGAAAAAAAAAGTGAGAAATGTTCAGATTCATGCCAATTAAAAACTTTCAACATAAAAAGATTATGTACACATTGTTTGTCCTTTGCTGAATTTCTTCTCTCATATACTGTATATAAATGTGGCACTGTTTTAAATTCCAACAGTAATTACATTCAAGCTCATTGACCACCTTCATTTAGACGTGGACCAGACCTCTTTAACAACTTAATACGTTTGATCTTATTAAAGTAATTTATAACTGGCTGGATATAATTTCTAAGTTTAAGGAGATAAACAGAATAATGTCAAACTAAAGCTAAAGAACACGAGCCAATTGGGTGTCTGGAAAACACCATGTGATCAAACAAACATTATGATTTTCAATATTCTGATTTCACAGAGCACATTGAACAAGATCAGAAGAAAAAAGCTAGTTTATTACAAAATATTTCTATTACAACACGTTGGCTTCATTCCAAGCATCTCATGTAATATTTAAGATGGAAGACCATGGAGGTCAAGCGGAGAGAAGCCAGCAGTATTGTACAGTTGGGCCCAACATCGCGTACAGAAGTGATGACATAATGTTTTAATACTGAACAATGAAACTGATTTCATGAAAATCAAACATTAACAACATAACAAAAACCTTAAGTTTTGTTCAAATCCGGTTACTGTAACAATAGAATGGTTCTAAACTGGGCCAAGTTTCTTGAAAGCATTTTGCATAGGAGCATTTATTCTTCTTAAATATAATTTAAAATACATTTTTTATTTTTAAATGTAGTTTTAATCATGAATCAATCACCTCTACAAACAATTCAAGCAAAAAACCAAAGCAACAATTGACTCGAACACTATTGACAAGTTGAAATCCTAAATTCAACAGTATGCTTTGACTCTTCTGCCATAAAAATAAACCAATGCGTAATTTTAAAGGCATGGTCCACAAATATTAAAGTCCATCTAATGGGCTGAAATTGAGAAGGGGGTCCTGGTTTATTCTGTTTTAATTCTGTCATGTTAGAAGAATGACAAAATGTTGCTTAACCCATTCATTTAATATTCCTGGTTAAATTGAAAGCTCTCCTATTTTATTTTATGGAAATAGACAGCATGCCACAAACCCTATCAATAAAGCGCAACCCTGAATATCCCTTTAATTTCGAAAAAGATTCAAACAAGGGAAATCTGGGTTAAACTTGAATTGGCCAAGACAAAACACAATAAGTGACTCCAGCAATGAGAAGCGGCCAAACACATGGTCCATAAACAAAATACTAGTTTGTATTAATTCCCAGGGAATATACTCTTGATCCATCCTTATTTCTCAATCTCTAAAATACATTTCAAGTGCAATTAAAAAAATATACACCTATCAAATCATTTCTTAATATCACTCCTCATTACAGCACATGTGTGGATATGACATGAATTTGGAAAAATGTCCCTGGAGGTAAAGAAATATAAGGTCAAACGCTTCCATGTTTTTATGATTCAGGCCTCATAGTAAAACCTTATCAATTTGCCCTTACGTTTCGTGTATGTGTAAACGTACTGTATGTGTGTGATACTCCAGTCAAACTTAAAAAAAATCTTTATACTGCTGGTTTATCACTGTGATGTTTTGGACTTAATGTACCAGTTGAGCCACAAATGACTCCGTAAGGAAACGAGGGAGTGTGTGTTTATCTGTATGTGTCACTATTTGTGCCGGCTGAAGGCTCGGTAGAGAGCGAAGCCCAACATGGCTGCTATTGTGGCGCCCAAAGTCACACGCAGCCAGAAGGAAGTGCTGTTCATGTCTGATCCATTCAGGTGTCTGTAGACAGTAAGTTACAGACATTGGAACATTTTGTTTAGAATAACAGTGAAGATATGTAATTATAAAAAAATGTTTACAAATATGTTCACTTCATGCTGATGTAATTCAAATAAACAATTATTACATTTAATTGAGTCTCTGTATTTTTCATAACATTTTGAATAGCCTTAAATATTATTAAAAATGTTCTGGAAACATTTGTAAAGACATTCTTTGCCTGGAAAAGATTTTGTGTTTTAGTTCAAAAGCATTTGTGTGAATGTACTCACGGGTACATGGCAGCCCAGGCGAGTCTGTTGTAGATATTTGTGTGTGTGTTTGAAAGCAGCGCTGAGAAGTGTAGAGGTGAAGGCAGACGATGTTTGTAACAGAATTCGGACGGGCTCATGCCATGATGCTGTTTCACTTCTACTAGATCGGCTTTAGAGCCGAGCACCACACACGGGATCCCGCTGTCCATGTAGTGTTGCTACATGCCAATGACACAAACACATGTTACAAATTACAGGTCAAGTTTCATTTTTGTAGTAAGAGCATTTAAAGCAAGATTGAACATTCCTTGAACATCACAAAACTTTTATTCTAGAATTATGTGGAATGCACCATTCGGGACATTATTCACAATTAATAATTTAAATGATTTGATGTATTTGACGACACAATTTTCAAATGCAACTGAATCAGGTGATTGTGTTGTAAAACATTTCCACACAGGAGTGATGGGTATTCATACCTTATATATACTAGCACAGTAGTTGAATGATTCGGGGTCACTGACATCATACATCAGACATGCCACGTCACATGCCGCATCCGCTGCTTTTAAAAAATCTGTTTCCACATCCACCTCCTCCAGCTACGGGGAATGACACATGGGTAAGAGTCAAGAAAAATAAACTAAGTTTGTTTGACCTTTAGATGACACTTACGATGAGATACTTCTCCTGATTGGCTACTGAGGCTGTGTTGATGGCGTACACTGATGGAGGACCAGGGTTACGTTCCTTTCTCTAAAAATAAACAAAATATACCGTCGTCACTGACATTTGTAAATATTAGGTTTAAAATGCTGGGATAAATCTCAAAATGGATAACAGTTTCCAAACACACTATAAACTTATAAGATACCCAAAAGAGAAAAAGAAAACGTCTTCCTGAATTGAAATACCAGCATTTGATAACAAGTTAAGAATTGCGATCTTTAATTTTTGTATTTTTAATTGAATCTTAATCATTTTTTCCCCATACTGGTCCTAACCAACTTCAGAGTCAGTTTACGTCACAAACAGTCACAGTTATAACAGCTGATGTACAAAACGTATTGATGAAAAACTTTAACGCCGATTTGTAAAGGGTAAACTTTCTCCAGAAAGCTGTGTTACACTTGGTTAAGACTCTTAACTTAAGAAGTCAAGCCGAAGTTTGGCTTTCAAGATGAGCTGCTCTCTCACCACAACGCTTCGCTTCAGGAAAGCCTGAAGGAAGTCTGTCTTTCCCGTTCCGCGGGGACCGATCACTTTACAGAGGAACACGTTGCGTTGGGTCTGTCTTTTGTCCAGGTCTATCCCCTTTTCTCTCGATACTAATACACACATGAAGAAAAGATGAAAAAATGTCAACATCAATGAAATCAAACACAGTTGGAATTAGCTTTTGTGCAGATTTCAATACCTGTGACGGCAGAGGTCTGAGATTCTTGCTCCATTAGTATCGGGTAGCCAAGATAGCCCAGATGCTCCAGACATCGGTGGACGTCCAGATAAGCAGATAGCCTACAGTCCAACGATAGAGTTCATATATTCCATTCAAAAACTGAAACCACCGAACTGAAATGAAAACTAAATACGTGATTACTAAACTGTTGCTTTTCACAACGATCATCATTCACATAATCTACTATGAACTTAGATATATTTATTTAAAATATCCATTGTCCAACATATTTGTTACACCGATTTAATCACGATTCCTTCACTCACATCCATTGGCAGAAGTAGCCGTGTTGGGAGATGTAGCTCTCCTCTGTTAGGGGGACATTACTGTACACCGCCGAACCCCAGGGCATGTAGGGTAGAACACTAAACAGATTTTTGAGCTCATCAGGAGAGAGCGCAAAATCTTTATCCTGCGTAAGAGACACAGAAGAACGTTATACTAATAAACAAATGCTGTCGTGTTCTTTCAGGATCATTATTAGGTCAAATTTCACCTCATCATATTTATCAAAGAGTCTTTGCAGGAACTGTTGACCCAGATGATTTAACTCTGTCGTGCAACCGACAGGAACACGTAACCTGCAAAACATTTACATAAAGTCATTTGGCAGACGCTTTTGTCCAAATTGACTTACAAATGAGGTAAACAATAGAACCAATTGCAACAGCATAAGGACAACAAAAAGCATAAGTGCAAGATTAACTGGTCTCATATAGCCCAGCACGGTATACAAAGCTACTTTTTTGTTTTGTTTTTTGAAAGAAGAGTAGAAAGAAACCGAAATCAGTACTAATCAGGTCAGGAGTTGATGGAAGTGATGTGTTTTCAGCCAATTCTTTAAGATGGCTACAGCATCTGCTGATCATGTAGAGGCAGGCAGGTCATTCCCACATGTGGAACAGATCCATAGAAGGTACACGAGAGTGATTCCTTTTTGGGATGGCACCACAACATTGTTCGTTTGCAGAGTGTATGGATCTGGCGGGTGCATAAGTCTGTATTAGCAAGTAAAGATTTGGGGATGCCGACCAGTGATGGTCTTGTAGGCCAAGAGCAGGGCTTTGAAATTGATGTGAGCGACTACAGTGAGCCAATGTAACCTAATAAAGAGAGGAGGGACGTGCATTCTGGATCTTCTGTGGAGGTTTGGTTGTGTAAACTGGGAGTCCAGCCAGTAATGCATTGCAATAGTCCAGTCTGGACAGGACAAGAGCGTGGACTTGAACTTGCATAGTATGTTTGGACAAGAAAGGTCTAATTTTCCTAATGTTGTAGAGCAGGGGTATTTAATTAAAGTTTCAAGAGGTCCGGTCTTTATATTTTCTTCCAAACGTAAGTCCTGACAATATGTTTTTGGAAAATAGATAAATATTTGATCAATTAAGCACAGTTGGATATACTGTATAACAATGTTATCTTTTATCAGGTCATTTGTTTTATATTTTGATATCCACAGTACGTATGTATTGAAGGCTCTGTGGCTTTAGGGGAATGCCCACTTAATAGAAGTCTGATCATTAATATTTGTAACTAAAAAAAAACTATTGACAACATGCAAACAGCAAATGTAATATAACAATTCAATTGCTATTATCATAAACAGAAAACAAAGCTACTTACTAAATTAGCCATTCCATGCCATTCATACCAGAACTACTTCTATCTTTAAATAATTTCCAACTTAGAACGCTGTTCATAACAAAATATGACCCTGCATGTGAAACCCAGTCTTTCTACCATTCAACAGAATATTCTGTGATAATATAACAACAATATCTTCAACATTGACTGAATAATACCATTTTAAAGATTGAAATCTTAGTCAAATGTCTGAAATTAATCTTTGATTATCTAATAATTAATTAGATTATGAGACTTTAGCCTGGGTTTTCACAGGGTCACAAAAGATGACATGTATCAAAACTGCTAATCGTAAATGTAGACAAAAACGTTATGGTTCATAAAATACCACAAATCTGGTTGAAATTTGGAGACATATGGCAAACAGTAAATAGACTGCAGATATTGCTTTAGTATTGCTGAATTCTGCTTACTGTTGTGTGTCCATTTACCTGCTCTGCGTGTCTGCACTACTGTTGTTAAAATAAGCACGTGTCTGCTGCTCTTCATGTCTTTGGCGGGAGAGAAGTAGCGTGCAGAGCAGAAAGGGTTAAAACAAAGCGTGTTTGGCACTAAATAAAGATATTAGATGATATAGCGGCAAAAGATCAATTACATAAATGTTTATGAGGGCGCGTGTGATCTGCTTCTCCGTTGAGAACACGCACAGCTCCATTTAAACAACCAAAATAGTAAAATGTTTTAAAAGATTTATTAGGCCATGTCTCGCGGTCCGGATCCGGCCAGCAACGGTCCGGATCCGGCCCGCAGTCCACAAATTGAGGATGACTGTTGTAGAGGATGAACCTACAGAACCTGTTGGTGCTGGCAACATGATCCATTAAGTGTAGCTGATCATCAGTTACCACTCCCAAGTTTCTGGCCGTTGTAGAAGGTATAATGGTTGATGAACCCGGTTGAATAGAGAGGTTTTGATGAAACTTTGGGTTACCTGGATCACATGCAGTTCTTTTTGCAAGGTTCAGCTGGAAGTGATGGTCCTTCATCCAGAGTTAAAATGTCACACAGGCATGCTGAGATGTGCGAAGAAACAGTCGGATTGTCGGGCTGAAATGACAAGTGGAGTTTTGTATCATCTGCAGAGCAGTGATAGAGAAGCCATGTTTCCGAATGACAGAATCCAAGGGATGTCATGTATATGGAAAAGAGCAGCGGTCAAAGCACTGAGCCCTGAGGCACCCCTGTATTGAGATGTTGGGACTCGGAGACCTCACCTCTCCAGGATACTCTAAATGACCTACCTGAGAGGTAAGACTTGAAGCATTGTAGCACCATTCCAAAGACACCCATAGCCCTGAGGGTCGACAGGAGGATGTGCTGGTTAACGGTGTCAAACTCAGCAAGTAGATCCATTAGGATGAGTACAGCTGATTAAGAGACAGTCCTTGCCAGTCTCAGGGCTTCAAAGACTGAGAGCAGTGTCGGTGGAATGACTGCTCTTGAAACCAGACTGTTTGCTATCAAGGAGGTTGGACAGCAACCAGCAAAATCAAGCGCACACTTTAAAATGTATTCCATGCGGTGCATAAAAACACAAGCATGGAAACAGACACAGTGTAGGTACAGGATATCATTGGTCAAACACAAACAGGCATTCACGATGGATACAGGTAATCATTGGTGTCACACACGTACGGTGGGTACAAGAAATCATCGGTGAGCTCCATTGTGTCATCATAACCAAATCTACGCAGGATGGTCCAGGTGGTCTCATGACGTCCCCTCTGAATGAAGAGCGTGTTCAAGAACAGGAACCCTACAGAACCAAACACACACAAGATGATTGGGCTAATTGTTACATGTTATTTAGATAAACAAGAGTGTGTATGTGTGTGCATGCGAGTATGTGCTCATGCAATGAGTCTGTATACTGTAAAGCTACAATCAAAACTACCAAAATAAAAAGAATTCCATAAAAACTAAATTGCACCGGATTGTCAAACTGAGCACAAAATAAAAACCGAATCAACATCAAAAATGAAATAATTGTGCAATTCTCCAAAATTAGCTTTGTAATTAAACTGGGCAAAAGAAAAATGTATAATTGTTCACTGAGTCTTCCGTTTCCTGTAGCTGTGTCAGGAATCTCAGTCTGCGTGTGTTTGTGTGTAGGTTTGGATGTTCTGAAAATGTCCTCACACATAAAAAGTCGTGAGAAAACAGACAAATCTTGCTGTACTTCAAGTATCAACTGATGTGAACAGGTTTTTGAAGAGATTTTAACATGAGAAGATAGAAAACCTGAATGCGTATGTGTGTTTGTGTACCGGAGAATTCAAAACAAAGATGAATAAACATTTTAAACAATGTTGGGTTATATAGAGTGTGCTTGTACTTGTGGGCGTTACCGTTTAGCGTGAGTCCATTGTCCTGGACTCCTTCACTAGTATTCTTCCACACAACTGTTTTAACATCCTCTAGAGCCTGAGGAGCCAGTGGATTCCCAAAACACAGTTTCTACACAAACACACAAACACAATCTGATAATAACATCAACATTTATTTTATGCATCAATACATTTACACTATAAAGGTGACACGGGTGTCTTCTCACCTGAAAACAGTTGAGTTCAGCATCACTGAGAATGTGATCATTGTCCTGATCTGAGATACTAAAGATCCGACTGAGAGCTCGGACACATTGCGGCTTCAGCTACACAAACACACATGCATCAAAATGTGTGTGTAAATGAGATGACATACAGCAGTAGCGCAGAAGTGTGGGTACCTGTTTGTCTTCAGGGTCGTAGAGTGGAGCAGTCGGGTGTAGAACGGCCTTCTGGGCGTAATAGAAGAGCTCAGAAATATTCTTCAGATTCTTAGCCGAGCACTACACACACACAAACACAAATTATTATTACAAGTACTGACATGCTTATCACCGCTCTGTAGATTAGGTGTTTCGTCATACTGCTCAGTCCGCAATTGATCTCACCTCTACACAGGTCTCGATCTCAGAAAACTGGTTCATGATGGGCAGGATGGTTTCCATGGAGCTTCCAGAACGCAGGTCAGACTTATTGCCCACAAGGATGATGGGAATCCTGCAGCAGCAGAGGAGAGATTATCAATTCTGAAAAAAATAGATCTTCTCACGAGTATCAGAGCGCAATTCAAAAACATACTTGCTGCCTTTTTCTGCACCTTCATTAACCAGCGGGATCCACTTAGTCCTGATCTGATAGAGAAACACATGTAAATCAGCTCAGAGAAAACAAGACACAAAACATACTGAAATAAAACTCAGAGATAACGGATACCTTGTCGATGGTTTCCTCTTGTGTTACATCATAGACTACACACACAACATTGGCCTAAAATTAAACAAAAACAATCAGCATCATGTACATTCAATGTTCATCTAGGTCATTTGTTGTGGCATTAAGTCTCGTCTCACCTTTACGATCTCCTCCCTCAACACGTCATCAGTCTGCTCAGTTTCTGCAATACAAACAAAAAGTGTTAGTTAAACTTAACACGGCAAATAACACAAATCACATTCACACAAACAGATTACCTGAATAATCCACTATGTGTGTGGGCACTTTCTCAGGTGTGACGTCAGCAGGTATGGTGATCTCCTCTGCACGGAGGGGAACCTGTCGTAAGAAAGAAATATCCTCTCATTTTACAATAAAATACTGAATTGATGGGGAATTGACAGAGGATCATGGGAAATCCAAACCCACCTGCTCGGGAAACTCCTCTCCAACCAAAGACATGATGAGAGAGGTTTTGCCCACTTTGGCTTCAAGAATGAGAGAAATAGTTGAGACAGTAAAACTGGTGGTAGATTTATTCTCAAAAGCTCATTTGACTATGATAATCTCTATGTTGAATTTGCAAAATGCCACAAGTCACATGATCAACAACTGCACCCTTATAACTCTACAGCCCAAAAAAACAGTGTGGATAAATGGGAAGATAACACGTTTGGTCTTTATTATCACCATTGCATGATATTGACCAGGCAGCGAATGAGGGGTGAGGCTGTATCCATTTTAAAAATGTTCTCAGAAGAAATTAAAATTTAAGATTAAAAAAAGGAGGCATTATTCTGTCATTATTTACTCATCCTCACTCAAAACCTGTATGTCTTTCTTTCTTCTGCGGAACACAAAAGAAGATATTTGGAAGAACGTAAGTATCCAAACAAGCCCCATTGACTTACCACTGAGACATTTCTTAAAATATAATCTGCTGTGTACCACTGAAGAAAGAGTTGCATACAGGTTTAGAATAACATGAGGGTGAATACATAACAGATTATTATATTTTCTGTTAAAGACTGACTTGAACTCCACTTTATATAAAATGTTTCATCTACACTTTTTTAACAAACTGTTATGTTGAAAATATAAAAGTGTATTAAATTAGAGAAGAAACAACTTGTGTTCATATATCTAAGTATGAAAAGTAAAAGAACAGTGTAGATGAATTTCATTTATTATAATAATATTACAATAAAGACTAGAGAGAAATTTAAATTTTAAAGAAATGCATGTGTATTATTTTTCATTGTACTAGTTTAATGTGCTGTAAAATCTATTCTGAAAATCATGAGTTATATTTATCACACAGGCTCTCTTTGAATACGTGCATCATGTCACACCTACATGGTGATATGTTGACACTTCAAGCTCATTTGATGTGCAAACTCCACGCCCTGATAATCACTATAACAACCAAGTCCCAATCAATCATTCAACAGTAGTATTTTAAATCAATGCTGTTAGGCAAAAACAATATACCTCAGGAAATAAATTTGAAGGAATTATTAGTATGTTTTCCAGTTAGAATCCACTTAAGGGAAAGTTCACCCAAAAATGAAAATTCTGTCAACATTTACTCACCTTTGAGTTTTTTTACACCTGTATATATTCCTTTGTTTTGCAATACACAAATATCTTTTCTGTGTTCATCACAAAATGTATAAATATTTGGAACAACAAGAGAGAGTAAATGATGACAGACTTTTCATTTTTGGTTGAACTGTCACTTTAAACTCTTAAAAAACTTTGCAAAACAACTTAATAAAAACACATATTCAGCTTTCTAACACATCAGTATTTTCTTGTCAAATTAAACTTTTGAAATCCTCTTAAGTACCATTTGCCAGCAATCTGTGAAAAAAACTTCTAAATGAAGTGATTCTTTAACCTGACTTTGATTCTCTGATGTCTAAAACTAACGTAAGCACAAAGGAAAGCACTTATTTAATTGAACATTCAAGTGTAGTTTGTGTTTATTTCTGCGTGTTTCCTGCAGAAGCTCAAGGTTGTGAGTTAGCGCTATTGCTAACTTTCTTTAAATTGACACATTTATTTGCCTTGACATTAAAGACAACTACTTACGCTCCCCCAGCAGCAGTATCCGGACATCGCGTTTCATTTCACCCCGATCACTCTTCAATTCTGAGACAAGTTGCGTTTATATTCTGCAAACCGTTCAAATCATTTCAAATCTTATTGCTAGTTTCTCGCGAGCCCCATTCCATCCAGAGAAACTGGCGGCGCTGCGGACTTCCGGTTCGAGCCGAAATGGAGCGCCCTCTACTGAAAAACAACTGACGTGACGTCAGCAAGGAAAAAACCTTATCATTTTTAAAAAATATTTTATTTCATATTCTGCCCTAGATTTATCATTTTATTCTTTTTTTATTCATTTACTGCCTCCTAAAAAATGTGCAACATCAAAAATAATCATATATTATCACAGTATCTCATATATTGTTAGATATTACGTACTCGGACAGATTTTATTTAGTTCTGTGGATGTAATAGTTTATTTATTTTGCATGGGCACAAGGTTTTTTTTAAACAAATTGCTTTAGATATAATATGATATACAGTTTATTCTTTTTCAAACTACTCAAGGATAAAAACAAGACCGAACAAAGAGTGTAAAAATTCCAAACTACTGAACTGATTCAGAATTTATTACAAATACTAAAAACATAAAACATTTCAAAATCTCATACTAATAACTTAAAAGTTCAACTCACAGAACAGGCTTTGGAACCCAACAAGAGTAATAGGCAACGCCAAGAAGAAAACCAAAATCTACACGCCCTCAGAACAACTGTGAAGGCTCAAACGTGTTTAGTTTTATTTGGTTGTATGTTCTGGGTCGATGTTATAAGCCGTGTACAGTCCACAGTAAGAGCTCATTGTGAGCCGCAGTAAACAGCCGTGATCCAGACCAGCTGAAGCCACACACATCAACAGAGTCACTATGAGATGAGAAATCCTGGAAACGGCCACTGGCGGAATGAATCAACTTCAGCACGCGCTCTGAAACAAAATTACAGCAGTCAGGTGTCGGGAGTTATACATGCATTGAATACCATGCCGGTACGCTGAAGAAAGTCCATCACAGAGACTTAAAGACTATCAAAAACAGCCTGTTTAATTGTGAATCTAAATTATGTGAATGTGTGGTGTGAAACATAAGCTTGCAGGATAAAAAAGGCTGTGCATTTCACACTTACTGTTTGAACCAACGGCCAACAGTCTTCCAGTAGAGCAGAGACTGAGACACAGCGGCCAGTCAGAAAGAGAAATTGTCCTCAAAACCTACAAAACACACTTATGAATCTTAAAACAGTGTAAAAAAAAAAGCGAAATAAAAGGAGGCAAAAAGTACTGAAACCTAACGGTTAATGTGTTGATTTTATTTTGATGCATCAAACATTTCTTATATTTGTGCAGCAGTGTTTGTGTGCGGGCACCTGTTTGTTGTAGAGACAGTAAAAGATGATTTCTCTTTCCACAGCGTAGCCTGTGTAAACCACCACTCCTCTCTCACTGGGGCTGAATGCTGCCAGACTGGGTGGCAATGGGTGTGAATCCTGATTTAAATAAAGAGTTGTGTTAATCTCAACTGAGACACAACAACTGGATAAAAAAATCATGAATTATTCCACCAAATGGTTAGGACAATGTGCTGGTAATAATCACATCTGAACCAATGCTGAGCACACTTCTTCATCTAATACTCAAATATAAGTTTGTTGATCACCTCTGGTGGGTTGGGTGCTGGGAATGTCAGCCAATCAAGCAGCTCACATTTTTCCTTCGTCCAATCAGCAGCCCAGATGCTGACACGCCTATCTGCACTTACGGCCAACCAGAGCTCATTCCCCTCCAGACCAAACTCCTTATACTAGAAACATTTACAAAGATGCGTAAAACCGTCCTTACTTTCAAATGAAAATGTCTAAGCAGGTGCATTTCAGGACACAGCAAAACACTTAATCCCATACATTTAATGTTTTAACAAAAAGTTGTTCAGCGCATAGAACACAGGACTGTAAATTCACAAACCTGTTTGCTTGTACAATGCACTGTAGTAATGTGTGCCCCCTTGTGGTCACGCAAGGTGCGTACAATGACTCCAGTTACAGGATTGCTGACTGTAATAAGACCATCACGACCTCCAGACAAAAGCACATGACCTACACACACACACACACACACACACATATAGTTTAAATAAACACACACGCAATCAGACACAAAACACTGGATTTCACACATACACTCACCGTAGTGTGAGTACTGCAGGGCACACACGGCTACAGGATGAGGCTTAAGCTTCAGTTCCATCTCAGAAGATTCCAGACTAAAGATCCTCACAGTGCCATCACTGTAACCGCCCGCAACACACACTCGCCCGCCGGGCTCATACACACCCCTTGGAGGACTCCAGCAAACACACTCACAGCTCTACGACACAAAACACACAATGATTATCTTACAAAAATGAATCGGGAGAAAAATGTACATGTGTGTAACTCACCTGGTTGAGAACCTGAAACTGTACCAACAGCTCGTTGCTCTGTAACGCCCAAACTCTCACGCTACCGTCCTCCCCGCAGGTGACAAAATGACGTTCATCGGGACTGCAAACCACTCCATTCACCTATACAAAGATGCAATTTTTTGAAACTTACTTTAAAGTGATATCTAAACAATTTACTGCTTCTAGAAAACAGTTACAATTCACCTTAAGCCTTCTGTTTTTGACAGATTAAGCTAAGAATAGACTTCTCATAAGTTTTTGAGGTTTAACCTTGGTCTTGTGTCCACTGATAAGTCTTATGCTGCTGCTTTCTGCCCAGTTGATGTACCACAGGGTTCCAGCGGTCGTACCCACAATCCCCATGTCCAGGACATCATCAAACGTGGCACTGATCACCGTACCGTCCAAAAGCAGTTCCTGTTCTAACTGCACCTGAGTTTTTCTGCATGACACACCCAAATGTTTGGCTATATTCAAGGTTAAAACAAGTGTGGCCATTTTGATGTTCGCTTACCCATCATGCACTGCGCTGCTTTTCTTGTTATTTGGGTTCGTAAGATTCTGGACAGAAGCTATGGACCACAGCCTTAGTTTTTTGGAGTTGCTTCCAGTTATCAATTTGTTCCCACTGCACAGTAACACACCTACAGACACCAACATGGTTTTCTTGAATATTTTCTGGTGACATTGCACACTAAACAATGATGTTAATAAATCTAAATAATCATGACACCTATCTCTCCAACATCTGCTTCCCAGGTCACGAAGCAGCGCTGGGTGTCGCAGTCCCACACGCACACCCGCCCGCTGTTCGTGCCCGTGTAAAGTATGCGACGAGAGTTATAACATAGTGATGTCACCTCTGCCCGCCCCACCTCATCAGGTATGCCCACCCTCTGAACCTGCAGAAGGAAAACAACAAATTCCATCACTTACTGGATTGTTACCATATTGTTCTGTATTCACTGTATTGTGTTTGTACGCACCTTAAGCTCCGTGCTGTGTTCATGTGATTGTAAGTTAGTGAAGAAAACAGCTTCACTGCCGATTAGCATTAGCTCATTAGCCGTGAACGGGCAGAACGCAGCATCATGAAGCGGGATGGACATCTGAACAGTAAAGAGAAGCTCAAATGATCGAGTGCTCCACAGCGCCACTACTGCCTCTGAAAAATCACCTGCGGACACAAAACATTAGTTAATAGAAAACATTATCCATCATTGAGCTGAAGTTATAAAAAAAGTATTAATACAATTGATTTTGATACATGCACGGTTACTGTCTATTTTTTGATAAGCCAGCTGGGACTATTGTCAGCTGAAAATGTAAAAGTAACTTAGATTTGAAAATTTATTTTTCAGTTTACATTTTAACAACTTAATTAATGTACGGTCTGACTTTCTAGGCCATACCAAGTGACAGTTAAGTCTTAAGTTTTCAAGTCTAAATTTTTATGCATATATCAAACAGTTTTAGCAATACAAAACGTTTATTTAGATGATGTCACACACTAACCTAAAGACAGGAAGTACATGTCATCCCTGGAGAAGGCCAGACTTTGCACCGGTCCCTTGTGGTATGAGAGACGGTTACTACAGGACCCATCTGAAACCTTCCATATGCAGATGATGCTGCTTTGTGAAGCTCCACCCTCAGATGCAGATGCAACCATCTAAGGAGTAAACCGGATGTTTCATTTAAAAGGAATAGCTTGAACAAACAAGTCATGTTTTTTGTACATACTGACACAGTGTATTCTTGGTAACTCTGATTACATTTTTATGCAGTATACAGTAGATTACATCAGTACGAGTGTGTAACCTGTGCATCGTGGGTGATGGCGAGCGTTGAAATCTCCTCTGTGTGCCCAAACCAGTGTTTCTGTGAACCAGTGTGAAGATCCTCAACGACGACAATGCATCCACAGGAGTACACAAATAAACCTACAGACACACACACACACACACACACACATGATCAAAATGACAGATCGGGTAATTACTCAAGTTAAATTAAAATGTTTATCACTTGCATATACTACACAACAGCGGCAGCATCTACCTGTGTCAGGATTCCAGACCATATTGTTACGGCCATTGCCATTATAGCCAATCACAGCCTTCAGACTCAGCCCTGCCTGCCCTGGGGGCGGTGCTATTATAGTCTAAATTCAATGAAGGAAGGGCTAAATAAAAGACACAAATATACAACTAGCTTGTGTAACATTATTTATAGTTATAAAAGAAAGCAAAAGTCAGAAATCTTGATTTTCCATACAGTATACCAACTGAAGTAACATATTAATAGAAGATGAACAAAAACATCACCTGGTCTAGCGCTGAAGTCTTAAAACGTGGAGTGAAATGTTTATAGCAGTCTGGACGCATTTGTGTGCGACTTTCCCCCGCTGTCTCTGCCCTCGACTGATTGGTTGGGGTTGTGGGCATGTCCTTATCCCGCACCCATTCAGTAACTCTGAGAAAGGAGACGTGCTTTGGGGAAGGAGAGTGGGTGTGGTCTGTTGTGGTCTTAAGCTGCAGTTCAGCAGTGGAATCACACATACTAAGAAAACCTGGTGATGTTTGGAAAATAAACAATTTAAAGAATAATTCAAGAGACATAAACAAATGCATCCAGTCATAAACGCATACCTTCACTATCTTTCCTCTCAGCCGAGCGATTTATAACCGGCAAAAAGGAAGTCACCAGTGATGTCTCCTGAGGTTTCTCACTGGCCAGTGGGAATCCATTTACCTCCACACTATTGTGGGCTGGACAAAAAAGTTAACCATGTGTCAACAGAACTGAAATCATATGACATCATATCACCGAGACTTAAACTTAAAAAAGATACCGAATTTATTACCTCAAATTTTGTTGTCCTTAATTTTAAATATTTTCGGGTTGTGAAATTCAGGCTTTATTCATTCAGGTTGACGCTTTCAGGTTGTAAAATTCAGGTCTCAATATTCAGGACACCAAATTCGACTTGATAATTTAATTTGGCTATAACCGAGTGTAACATCCGGGAATGCAAGGAAGAGCAATCGAACCTCGACAAAGAGTATTTGAGTACTCAGATTGCGTTTTTGGTAACAGCCACTAGGTAACATTCGAGTTGATAAATTCAGTATATTTTTTAAATTTAAGTCCTGGTGATATAAATCTGACACCATACTGGACCAGTTGATACTGGACCATGAATGGTCCCTTACAATTTTTTAATCTACATAAATAGTATACCTGGTCTACGAGGAGAGATAACTGCCGCTATGTGGGTAGGAGAGGGAGTCCGTTCATCCTCCTGTGGTTGAGCAAGGAAGTCCCATAAGAAGAGGGCATCACCCACAGTGACCACACCCCTCTGATCAGGTGTGAACCTAACCTGCCTGATCACTTCAGAATGACCAATAAACACCTAGAAGTGAAAAGGGGACATGCTTGACCTCACTCAAGTAATAAAAAAATAAATTGTGACACCCCAATGTCAAAACAAACATACCTGTGAATTAACATCCAGGTGCATGTTGTAGTCCCACACCTTCAAGGAATTCTGCCCGGTCGTGAGCAAATACCGTCCATCTTCACTGAGAGCCAAAGAAACACAATGACGCTTGTGCACTTCAGACACCTGTAAAGATTTCAGTCTTTAATACAAAATGTGTATATTGTGTATGAACTGTTGTGGTCCACTAACCGAACTTCAAAATTTAACATCTGCTAGACATTGTTACATACTCGGCTTACTAAAAGTATACTGGATTTTGACCTTAAAATTGTTCAGAACAACATGTATAACATTTGTAAAGTTAGAACGGGTGTATAAACCTGTTCTGTCACCTGTCTAAGCAGTTGCCCCGTGTGAGTGTTGATCCAGAGGATCTTATTGGCCGATGTGGTGATGAGCAGATGGGACAGGGACGTGGGGGAGAAACACACATTTAGGGCGGAGTCCAGTGTTGAGCTCTCAACATCCAGAATGCTCACATCAATGCGCAGTAACTGCAGAGAGACAGCCAATGAATTCTCACAGAGTCACCTAAAGTAATCTTATTAGTCAAAGTAATAAAAAAGTCTGATTGTTAACATTATGTCCCCTGGTTAACAAAAGAAGGTTAGCAGGAATAATGGCAGATAAACGCAAATTAAATGTTTTAGAAACATTGCATATAAACAAACTAGGGCTGTCAACACTTAATCGCATCCAAAATAAAAGTTTGTGTTTACATAATATATGTCTGTGAACTGTGCATATTGATTTAGTATTTACAAACACATCCACGTCAACATACATGTTAACATATTTTGAAAAATGTTTAAATGTATTTATATTTACCAATAAGTTATATCATATATAAAGGTTCTTTAATGTGTATAATTTTTATTTTTCTTAAATATATACTTGCAAAGACAAACTTTTATTCTGAACGCAATTAATCGTTTAAAAGACCTAAAATATACTTGAATTTATAGTGCATTTATTTAGTAAAAGTGTGGAAAGCATGCCTTGATTCATTTAAACTAAATCTATTTTGTTTAACACTTGTTTGTGTCACCTTTTTAAGATATTTCAGAGCAAACACATAAAGAGAGGTTTTCTTTAGTGTACCTCGTTGAGTGTGTGCGCCTCCATGATGGTGACCGTGTATTCGGTCGGTCCAACAAAAGCTAGACAACGGCTGTCAGAACTCACTGCTAAAATATCCGGCCCGTGATTTACTCCCTGTGCAACAACTTTACCTTAGAAACAGACAAGAGTGTTTTTACATGCGGTACATCTAATGAAGTTAAAAGTACAAGCTTTTAAATGTTCTTTGAAAGATACCATCTCTGTGATCTGTAAAGAACTAAAGAAGCATTGAGAATGTTTACTCACCAAGAACACGGACCACATGATGGTCCTGCTGAGATGCTCGGTACAGGGTCAAATATCCAAGACAACCAGCACTGAACAGCCACTGACCATCAGGAGAATAAATCACACATTCTACAGACCCATTGTGCTGCCTGTAATAACACACACACACATTCAATTGCTTGTGTGTTTATGCCATTAAATTGTGGTTGGCAAAATCAAGCAATTTTGATAGGCAGAACTTGAGATGAATCTTTTTTCTTGTTATGGTGTATAACTTATGCTAGTATCAATTTGACATAAATGAGTGCGTGTGTGTTTATACCTATGCTGGGTGATTAAGCTGGATGACTGAATGTCAAACACTCTCACAGTTCCAGAGCTCGAACCACAGGCGAAGAAAGGCATGATGGGATGGAAAGCAACTGAACAGGGGCCGTCATCATCATCATCAGAGACAAAATCAAAAAGCTACAGAAAATGCAAAAGAAGATTATAAGTGATGTGTCAACCTGATCTATTTGCACGTCCAATGGCGTACACGTCCAATGAATCCGCATGCATGTTTCTAAAACTGACCTGCTGCATGGTGTCCATGTCCCACACTCGTACTGTGCTGTCTTTTGATACCGTGGTCACACGCCGCCTAATTCCATCCACACTAAACCCCAAGACACTCGTTGTGTGTGACCTCATCAGTGTATGGTATTCACGACTACAGACAACCAGATACCCAAGATTTCCTCTGGTTGTGGCCGCAAGTACTCTTGAGCCGTCAGAGGACACACACACCAAACTGACGGGACCCTCATGCTCTGCAAAAACAGAAACGTTCAATGTTTGCTTTTCTTTGTCAGCCTGGTGATTGGTTGGAAGGGTTATTAACAGGGGTGTGCTGACCCGCCTCTAAGAAAACAGATGAGAAGTCAAGAGACCACAGTCGCATGAAACCATCCTCTGAGCCCGTAACGCAGAACTCATCACACACGCTGATGCTGTTCACTGCAATTCCATCAACTTAAAACACAGAATTATAGAATATTTCGCAGCTGTAATATATTTAAATAATACATTTTGATTAATAACATATAAAAAATTTGCATTTAAAAAGAAATTAAGACAATCCAAGACTTTATAAATCTATCAAAATCAGGGATGCAAATGTTTTTTGTACTTTCTGCCACTGTATTGGTAACTGGCTGAAAAACAAAATTTCTCACCTGTGCTACAAGTCTTTTTTTCTCTGCGGTCGGCGAGGCTTTCCTGAGCTGGGAGGAGCCTCCTGATGTTTTTTATTGCCACAGCAATGTAGTCAATCTCCAGGATGTGACCACTCCTACTGCTGACAAACCTGATCCAATCACAAAAAAGTTCAAGATGTGACAATGATGACATCAGTAATTCGGGCAGGTCTGTGTACTACACTCATTTAAACTGATTATGTTTAAGCAGTCACTAGTTTGCGTAGGTATGTGCGCACACTCACAGCATGCGGTCGTCCACAGGCCGGTCCGGAGCGTGACCCTGCTCAAAGGCGAAGTCAGTAAACTCCAAGCTGTGATACTCTCCAAGATTCACCGGACAAGAGCGTAAAGAACCACCACGAACGCGCCAGAGACGTACGTTACCTACACCACACGACACCATCCTGCACATAACATACACAACACATATTCATTTAACAAACATACTTACAGGCTGTTCTCTGCCCATATAGGTTTAAGCCTTGTGCACACCGTGTATCATCAAAGAGGGTGATCTTCATCATCTGAATGTCCACATCTGTGTGCGCTTTGGCCACCAGCGGGACCACGCCACCCCCCGTCACATGCCGTGTGTTCCAAAGAATCACCGTCTAAATACAGACCGACACATTAAGACCAACAACCTAGAAAACTATACAGCTTTCACAGCAGAACCAGCTAACCGTTTTGTTGTGACTGTCCTTTCCCACACCACTCAGCGATGATCCACTGTGAGATAAACTGAAACGACATCCAACAAACCTGGTGTTTGATTGTGTACATGATCGTCACATAGCTGTGTGTTTACATGTGTGCGCGTGTGTGTTGTACCTCAGGAGATGAAGAGCAAGCATGTTTGTTGGAATAATAGTTTGGCACACCCCATTGCGGAAGCTCCAGAGACGGATCAGACTGTTCGAGCCTGTCTGAGCAGACGCCAGCAGGGTAGAAGCAGCATTGAGTGCCAGAGCTGACACCTGACAAACACAAAGACGATGTTAAATGTAGAAATGTAAATCTTATAATAATAATTAAGCGTTGCCACAAAACCGTCCTATTACTCTTTTAATGCCATTGATGAGTTATCTCGTCATTTAAAAAGACGTTTCCCCACCAAAGACGAGTTACATTTACATTTACATTTAGGCATTTGGCAGACGCTTTTATCCAAAGCGACTTACATTGCTTTATCCTATACATTTTACATAGGTATTTGCAATCCCCTGGGATCGAACCCACAACCTTGAGTTGTTAATGCAATGCTCTGACCACTGAGCTACAGGAAAGCTATTACGGCAATCAGTGTTTGTACTGTTGAACAGTAGGTGGCGCTGTTACACACCTTTTGGAAAAAGTACAGAATCCCAGAACCTAGAACGTATATTTCTTATCGGCTTTTAATGATTGTTCTGAGTGTAATCTGGGCGGAATCTTTCACAAAACAACGTGAGTTATCTCAGCTGTTTAATCAAAGTGATACATTTTTGAAGAAACCTACCCACATCTAAGGAGTGATAAAAAAAATGAACAAATGAAGATAGAAGAATACGGTTTCTTTTGTTTAAAGGCAGACTCTGTTCTTTCATTGGACATATTGTTTGTCCATATATTCTTTACAGAAATGTTCTGCAAGTCATTAAAGTTTGGCGAAAATGTTAAAAAACGCTGGTGTAGGCTGGCAATTTAAAAAAAAAAAAATGTTAAAAGAAAATATCTTTTATTTAAAATGAAGGGCATTTCTGGACATCACTTTGTGAGATTTTGCCAGATCACTTCTGGTAACAAATCTGTCCCCAAACTAGATTGCGTACCATGATCACCCAGCTCAAATATCATCATGTCTGTCATGGTTGAATTTACACTAATAAAACATACAAGCAATAAAATCATTCATTAACAAAAGGATACGTAAAAATGAATCTTAAGATTTGCATTTTGCGGATACACGTATGACAAACTTTATCTGTGTGTCCAATGAAGAATCTCTGATGTCGTGGGGAAACCGTCATGCTGACGATGATGGCGTGACAGGGATACACGACTTCCTCTCCATCTGTACTCCACACAGCCTGAGAGAGAGAGACAGAGAAGATGAAAGAGAGCACACAGCAGTGTGTTATTTGTGTGAGTGTGTGTTACTCACACATCTCATCGTAGCTCCACCAAACCCAATGATCCTGTTGAGTTTCAGAATGGGGTCTGGAAACAGCTTCTGAAATAAACACCTACCATATTAAACAAACAGCACAGACATTCACACAGCTTCTACTAATATGTATAAGTTCAGTTAGTCTATGCATTTAAGAAGGAAAACAATTTTTAGTTTAACCTGTGGTTGCTTTGGTTTGTCACAGCGCAGAGCGACCGGGCGAGGAGACTTTGCATTGATGACCTACCGGAAACATCCAGATCATTCAGCAAGTCATATTGCAATTTCGATGTTCATCGTTGAAGCATGACTGTGTATCTTTTGTTGTAGAACAAAACAGCACATAGACAGCTCTCTAGAAACTATGGCTAATGTGATCCATCACAAGCCCAAACTAGACACTAACATTACCAGAATGTGAAGTAAAGAAAGTAATAAAAACCACCGATCTACGCACTGTGAAATCTTCCTTGCTGTCTGTTGTGTCGGAGTACAGCCCACCTTCACATCGAGCGTACACATGCACACCGTCATCGTCAGCAGCACAAACAACTCTGACTCCCTCACCTGCCAGCGACCTTTGGTCTGGTGACCCGGAGCTCTCTGACTGGTCAGAAGGTGTATAAATCACCTCAGGCAGGCTGGTTGTCTGGACTGCTGATCGTTGCTTAGCAGTCTAGAGAGTCACAAAGACGAGAGAAATGCAGAAAAAGACCAAGAGAAGCCGCCAGAGCAAGTGAATGACCACATAGGTATTGATGGAATAGAGGTTAACTGAGGTGAAAGTTCACAGTCACACAAACTCACTCTTGCTGGTTTGGGGGTGGTTATCTGTTGAATGAGGGAGATGCGTTCCTGCACTGCTTTACTCACGCCTACAGTGTGACTCTGTTCCCTTTGCGGACTCTGTTCTGCTGGTGTCTCCGCTGTAGAGAGAGAGCAAGCACTTACGCAAATCATGGTACTGAGTAATGAAACACTTAGCTAGTACCATTGTACTTTTAGGTACTTTTTAAAGGGACAGATCACCCCCCCCAAAAAAATGACTCGCCCTCGGGTTGTTCCAAAGCTGTATAAATTTCTTTGCTCTGATGAACATTGAGAAACATATTTGGAAGAACATTGTAAGCAAACAGTTCTTGGTCACCAATGACAATCATAGTAGGAATAATGACAAAGGTAGTCGAAAGTGCCTCAGAACTGTTTGCTTTTTTACATTCTTTAGAAAATATTATTTTGTGTTCAACAGAAGCAAAAATGTATAAAGCACAATGGTAGTCAATGTTGGCCAAGAACTGTTTGGTAACAAGAATTCTTCCACGTTCAGATTTGGAAAACTTGAGTGTGAGTAAGGAAGGCAGAATTTTAATTTTGGGGGAACTGTTCATTTAAAGGAGGCATGAATTAAAAAAAAATGTAACCCAAGCTTTTGTTACATAAGTATTCATCACGAACAGTGTCAGAACAAAACGCCCTTGTTACTGAGATTACATCTGTTATTGACACCAGGCCCAGCGAACGCCAGGTTCTGGAATGCTCCCATCTTTGACGACTTTGATAGGTTGAACATCGCCTCCATAGAAAAATTTCAACGACTACTTCTCTAGCCCCGTCCACTGGTTCACTCATGACAGTACTGAAGTAACAAGTTGCGCGGAACCAGATAGAGTGAGCAAGCAATAAACAAACATGACGTTAAAGATATCTAAATATTGTGCCTGGTTGTGCAAAAAGACAGTCGCTGCATAACCTTCCTTTACATTTAGGCATTTGGCAGACGCTTTTATCCAAAGCGACTTACATTGCTTTATCCTATACATTTTACATAGGTATTTGCAATCCCCTGGGATCGAACCCACAACCTTGCGTTGTTAACGCAATGCTCTTACCACTGAGCTACAGGAAAGCTTTGGATTCCGATATTAGGAATGCGTGGTTAAAGTTTTATTTTAAAGACGTTCCATCTCATGTGGGAAAAACATGGAGCGTTTGTGCGTTTCATTTCTCCAAGGATTCCTTTGTCAACAAAGCAGAGATCGACACTGGATTTGTGGAGATTTTAAAATTAAAAACCAGTGCTGTCCTTTCAATGGATCTTATAGGAATGGCGCAATCTTATGTGTGTAAAACATTTTCGTACTATGCGTCACTATGCTTTGTTAGAGATCGCTTGGTGTGCCCTGAGCAATGTCCACTCGAGATTAGTATAACATGGGGACCTCTAGTCATCTGTTTTAATTGCAGAGGTTGTCTGTGATCTTAAGCGTGTGTGAAGCGGATCTCTGTGATTTGCAGGGACCGTTTGCGAATAATGGAGGCTGTTTTGAAGTGTTTTGGTATTACTTTGGGTGCTGGGTGATATCCATAAGTTACCAGAAGTCTCCCATTTGTTTATTTATCACGGAAACTCTAGTAACATTTGAGACCCGCGATCGCAGTGATCTTTTGTCCGGTTTGGGATCACTGGACTCAAAGGCTGAAAGGTACGGTCATATATCATTAAAAGCAATACAAATATAGACTATACAAAGCTTTGCCATCACATCCGAGAAATAAGTCAGTAAATTTGAGTACATTTTCCAAATGCATCACTTTGAAATATTGATGTGGGGAGGTCATTTATAAATCACAGGAGGTCTCCAGATAATACTAATGCCCCGTGAAAACTGTGAATGGTGCTAGCTAATGTGTAACCTAACGTTACGTCTCAAACCAAATTCACAGAAGCCTCCAACTAAGCAAACTGCTATCCAATCAAAGCAATGGACATTTACTTATAAAGTCTTCAATGCGCCACGACAATTAAAACCGGCCGTTTGGAGATCTGGCCTTAAAACCAGAGTAGAAAATAGCCTATTACTTATTGATTTTGAATGTAAAAATTCACGCGCACTTCATAACTAGACCTCATACAACAGTATAAAACAATAAACAAGGCCATTTCATGACACCTTTAATAATTAATATAACCTAAATGTTTAAAGTATACTGCTGTGTGTTATTTTATGTTTAGCAATAGCGAATATGCAGGACTCACTTTTAGCTGTGCTGCTGGATCCTTTCTGTATAGAATCGAACGGTAACTTTGCTCCATCTGAGGGAAACCTGTGAGTGATTGAAATATTTAATAGCCACTTGCAAATGCAGAAAACAATGTGTGAATTCAATACTGACAAGCAAACACAGATCAGTGACGAACACAAGACAGTGTTGTTAAATGACCATGTCAGCCACACATGAAACTTCTGTCATTATTTACCCGCCCTCATTTAGTTGAATAAATAATGACAGAATAGTGAACCGTTCTTTTCATTTGGCAAAATGTGACTCTTACCTAATGTAATCATACAACTTATGCCAGCTCTGGCCTTTTGGCACAGGGAAACACATTTCCCTGGGCATCGGTGCAGTGCCTTCCGGTAACACCATCCCAGCTTGCCTAAACTCAGAGAATGAGAGACCTAAAACACAAGAGATAGAGACATTAAGTTAGAGTTTTTTGAGTGTATGTGTGTTATACTGAGTGCGTGGTTGCGTGTACCAGGGTCAAACAGCAGGTCACTGGTGATGATGTTTTTGACTGACATATTGGCACAAAGTTTGATGCTTTTGAGGTGATTGTGCGTTCTGTTCAGATAAACAGACAATACGTAACGTAAATCCATCATAAGGCAAGTCCAGCATGGGTTCGGTTGCGCTGGGCCCACTAAGCCTGAAATACACATGCTGTCTATTAACCAAATGTTCCTTGAAGATGATAAAAACAAAAGATCAATGGTATACATACAGATGTAAAGCAGGACTTAATATATTTACCTTGTTTTGCAGTCCTGGACGTCTTCTCATACACTGAACCCTCTGTGGCTCCACACAAGAAAGGAAACTGCAGCCATGTTGCCGTGGATTTGAACTCTTTGAACATGTTAGAAAACGACACACGGATCACCTGTCCCTCCTGAAAGAAAGAAAACAAGATATAGAGCATAATCACCGTATGCACTTTGTTCTTACACAATAAGCTATTTTAACCTACTTTGATTTTTTAGCAAGCAACTCTGTAATAAGCTGAATAATGTTAAGCAATTTTTTTGGGAAAATGTATATCTCACCTCGGCACATATGTCAATGTGCACGATGAAGTGCTTGTTTGGGATGGGTCTGAACAGCAGATATAGGTACCGTCCGGTTAGACCTAGAGACTGGCTGCTGGTTTTGGGCAGTAGGATATAGTTACTGGCGGGTATGGATCCACGGATCCAATAGACGGAACACTTCAGGGTCTTATCCTTTCAATGAAACATAATGATAAATTAGAAGACAGATCAGATGTACTTTATTCAAGTCTAAGAAGAAACTTCTCTACAATATTAAATGTAAAGTTTTAGGAGGAACAGCCTGATGTTCTACCATATATGTGGTGACATCTCCCTCTTTGTTGACCTTCTTCCACTCTTCTATCCTCATGTGTTTGAAGATGTTCACAAACGGCTGCTGCCACAAAGCTGATGGAGACATATCAATCACTGCATTGCGTACTGTTATAGCTTATATAACTTAGATCGCATCGAGAACTGTTCACTGTGCTTTATTAGCATGTCATGTACTGTTATATTCGTGTACTTTAAAGTGCAACATTTTTACTTCAGATTGTATTGCATCGCATTGTAAATCGTATTTTGCGTATCATAAATGTTTGTTAATGTAATCTTACCTCTGGAAGACATCGCTGAGTTCACAGACCCGATTCACCTGTTGACTGAAAACGGACCGTTGCTCAACAATTAGAATTAATTCCCTTCCGTCTTCAACACGACCAGAAAGAGTTTATTCATGACGACAGTGTGTTTTGGTGTCGCACAAAAGTAATTTTCACTTTTAGTCGATGTTTTGTGTTTCTGTAAGTTTGTTGTGGTGATGAATCTTGTCCCTCGCGCTCCAGATACCGCCTTGTTCGAACGGCATGACGACAGAGCTACGTCATCGAGTTCCAACGAAAAATACCAAATATATATTTTATTCTTAAATAGTATTTTTATTAATGCTTTTATTTATGTATCTTAATGGAGTGTTGTTTTTTCATCCTTACAATAATAAATAATTTATTAAACTAATAAATAATTGACGTTTATTTAAAGATTCTATTTGTGCTTTTACGCAAATTTATGCGTATTTCGTTTTAGTATTAGTATTGTTTAATCATATCTTAGATATGAATATTGTGTTATATACATATGCATAATACATTTGTATTCAATATTAAGTATAATATTGTCGATATTACGAATGACTGGTTGCATTAACTTTATAAACGTTTCGTTCTGTTGTACAGTTTTCAAACATGTGTGTCATATTAAAACAATTGCAATTACGTTACAATTATGTGTTCTAATTTTTTTTTTAAACGCGATGTTCAAGCAAACGCGTTTTGCTTTAGCCATGTAGTTTGGCTTTCTCGGCACCCGTAGGTCCGCTTCGGTGCCATAGGGACGAAAAGAGCTAGACGCTCTAGCTAAAGGCAAGAAATACAGGTTTACATGCTATTTTATTGTTATATAATAATAATATGATTGTAGTTCTGTTATTATTGATAAGGTGAGCGAAGGTGATGCTGAATAGAAACCAAATTCGGGTATCTGATATCATATTCGTGGTTTGTTGTCAATAGTAATCTTGCTCCAGAATATGCACATTTATGGATATTATTATGTATATATTGATAATGTATTAAGGCAGGTATATGACCATTTATTTACGCTGTTGGTTTTAATAATGAAGTTCATCTTATCGTGTAGGTGAAAGTGTGTATACTTGATTAAAGAGAGGACAACAGTCATGTCTTTTAGAGATCTCAGAAGTAAGCCAAACTTTTATTTACATCTATTATGTACATTTTTACAATGCTTCAAATGCTAATTCCATGAAACACAAGATGCTTGATGTCCTTTTAATACGGTATCAAAATGTTTTAGCTGTGCACTCTATACTTGCCCTGTTGCATGAGATGTTTAAGTCTATAAAGTCATGGTTAAATATTTATGTTGTGGTTTGGATATGTAGATGTTACAGAGATGATGAGAGCGCTTGGCTACCCCCGTCTCATCTCCATGGAGAACTTTAGAGTTCCAAACTTCCCTTTGGTGGCCGAAATTCTCATCTGGCTTGTCAAGAGGTGATGAATAATATTAACGTGTGTAACTGTGGCAATGTGTATTTAAAAGACAAACAAAAGGTAGTGTTTGTAATTCATCTAAACTACAAAATACATCTATATAAAAATAATTACAAATACTTTTCTTCCTGCAGATACGAACCTCAGATGGAAATTCCAAGTGATTTTGACACAGAGTCAGACAGAGTGTTTTTCATCAAGGCTGTGGCTCAATTCATGGTAAATGATATCATATTATAAATGTGTTAAAATTGTTCATAGCATCATTTCCAACATGCTTATTCTCCTAACTTAACGCTGTAGAAGGAATTCATTTGGAAGCATCATTTATCAGAAGATGAAAATTCGCAGGACATTTTCTGTGTTTCTCCAGGCGACCAAGGCTCACGTGAAGTTGAACCTTAAGCGTCTGTATCAAGCAGATGGATATGCTGTGAAAGAGATGCTAAAAATCACCAGCATTCTCTACAACGCCATGAAGACCAAAGAGAACTCCGTTGATCACAGCCAAGAGGAGAATAGCAAGTTCAAGTTTGATCTTGGGTCAAAGGTAAACAGGTCAAATGAATCAAATCATCTACACATGTTGACTTGTGCCATTGTTACCAATATTCATATTGTTCATTTTTATGTTTTATGAAAGTGCTGTTTTAGATGTTTTTTTGTGTGTTTTTGTGCAGATAGCGGATTTGAAGGTGGCACGCCAGCTGGGTTCTGAGATCACAGCGAAGGGTGCGACGCTGTACGACCTGCTTGGGCATGAAGAGGACCTGAGAGAGAACAGGACAGCTGCCATTGCTCGACCCTTAGAAATCATGGAGACAGAGAGAGCCATGAGAGCAGCTGTGAAAGACGTCACGGTAATACAAATAACCTAAAAAAACGTAGTCATCCTGGTCATAAACAGGACAGAGGAGAAAGCTGAAGGTTGTGCACAATAAACTAGGGAATGTAATGATTCACCGTGAGCCATGAATTATAATGTGTGTCGATTCAAATCGGTTGAGGTGTGAACTGAATCGCAATACATTTTTGAACAGCAGGGGCCACCATGTTCACTGCAAACATAAACGTGGACATGCTGATATTTCTTAAATGCAAAAAATCCAAGAAAAGCACAGACAGTATTAGTTTGTTTATATTAAATAGCCTTTTTCTATTATTAATTTGTTTCAAAATTGTATTTTAGTTTTATTATATGAAATAAATCATAATTTAAACGTGAATTTTAAAAGAAACGTGAAGTAAATAAAAATAAAGCAAGTGAAGTTCTTCATTTCTAATTTGTTTCAACTCATTTTGTTAAAATAAATCGTGAGGAAACCGTAACTAAATCGCATCGTGAGATCAGAATCATGAATCGCATCGCAGAGTGAGCTGAGTGAATCGTTATTGTCATTATATATAATTATATTATAATTGAACAAAAATACAAAAATAAAGCACAACTGTCCAATTAATGTGTTATGTTATGTACTCCTTTAGATGGCTACTCAATAAATCAACGTTTTTGCTGCATTCATCAAATAACGTAAATGAGTGGAACGTGGAACGTTGTTGATGGGTTGTGATGCTTTTTAGGGTCTTGAGTACTGAATGTGTTTGTTTAGGAAAGCATCCAGATGACTAAAGATCTTCTCAATAATGTGTCGTCTGATGAGGCGAGTCTCGAATCCAAAATCGAAAAGAAGAAACAGGACTTGGAGAGAAACCAGAAACGTTTACAAACTCTACAGAGCGTACGGTGAGTCAGACACATGTAAGCATTAGCACACAAACCGTTTGAAATATTCTCTGACGCTATGTTTTGATGTGCAGTCCAGCATTTATGGATGAATACGAGAGGATCGAGGAGGAATTGGAGAAGCAGTACCAGACGTATGTGGAAAAGTTTAGAAATCTGAGCTTTCTGGAACAACAGCTGGACGACTATCACAGAGCCGAGCAGGAACGCTTTGAGGTGCAGATCGGCGTTTCAAAGCAAAGATGCTGCTCAAATGAGTCTGATACTCAATCAGCAAAACTGATAAACATTCTAAGTTGAAATTACAAAAGATGACTCCTAGCTTGAATATTGTAAAGGTTTTAAACTTAGGTTTTAAGATTATAGAGTTATTGGAAATATTTCTTCTTTTTTCAGGACGCAGAAATGACAATGAAAATGAGACAAAACAAATTAAAAGAGGAGGAGAAAAGGCTCATGAGTAGTGGAGGTGAGTCAAACACACAGCTGGCTGAATCAGAACAAAACGTGAAATAAACAGATATAGTAGGAATATATATATATATATATGATATGAAAATATATGTAAATATATTATCATAAACATATGTGCTTTTTAACACAGAGAAAATTGCTGTATAGAAATAAACATATAAATACTGTACTCTTAATAAAACAAAACCTTATATATAAATGTACCTCCGTGAACAATTTGGTGTAATGAAACCCAACATCCCAACATTTGACCTCTGACGCCCTGAAACCTCATGTTTTCTTTCTCTGCAGCAGGAGATGAAGACTCAGATGTTGACATCCCAGAAGATGAAGGATCCGACAGCGATATAGATGACAGACAGCAGACTAGGCCACACCTCACACGTCACGCCCATTTATCAGGTGATGGGTAAATTAAAATCTGGTTTTCAGAATACTTTTAAATTTCCTAGCTAAAAACAAAGATCTACCAATATACACACTTTCTGAAAGAATCATTTCATCATCGGTAGCATCAACATTTAAAAAAGGGTGGATTTTATATTATACTCACATTCATGTAATTTTGTTCAAGGTCGAGGTGGTGCCCAATTCATCGGCAGTATGAGAGGAGGAGATAGTGAGGAGGTGAGCTCACAAACACATACAGAATGAAAAACATTCAACGATACATGTTTAGATTGTTATCCAGTATTATTTTCCACTTCCCTCTCTACAATCCTCTACATTTCTTTTGGAATCCACAGTTCTTTTCTTACTGTTATAACACCACCAGACTCATTTCATTTCTCCTTTATTCATTCCATTTCTCTTTCTTTTCTTCTGCACTCGCTCATCAAGCCCAGAACAAAGGAACACATCTGTCTCTCCGGCAGCAGCCGGAAGCAAAAGAGAGGAAAGGTGGTCTATTTGTGTGTAAATTTAGGGATTTTGATAGAGCCCCGTATCAATTCCTCTCCACTGACCTGTGTGTGTGTGTGTTCAATTATATCATTCACAATCTGCTTTGATTTGCAGTCGGATGACAGTGAGATTGATGTGGACGATGATGATGATGGTGAGGAAGAGGACGAAGAGGAAGAAAATGAGGATCTTGATGAAGATAATGACAGTCTGGAAGGTTCACCCGCCAAACCTGGACGACCAAACCGATCGCTGCACCCTCAGATCCTTGAGGAGAGCGATAATGATTTTTAATTTATGACTCACTTGTTGAATTGTATTTAAGAGGTTCTGTCCTGAAGACATTTAACTGGATGCGCAGCAGATTTTTTTTATTGTGTTTTATTGAGGTAATATTTCTGTCAGTACGGTTCAATGATATACACTTATTACATATAATAAATATTAACATTAATCTCATGTAAAATGTCTGAATCATATTTTCTCCCAAAATGAAAAGGAAAAGAACATAAAATGATATTTAATGTAATGCAAACAAATGAAGATTGATTTACTCAAACTGTAAAATACTGCAATTGTAAAAGTTTTGTATTGACACAGCATGGTGGTGAGAGCATGCACGCTAAATGTCCACCACACACTTCGGTGCTCCAGCTCTGATAGAATCCGAGACCACCTTTGCCCCTGACTCACCGATGCCATTACCCTGAAGACTGAAGCACAAATAAAACGTGTTAACAAACATCACAGAATAATCCCACCCTCAGTCACACTTGGACAAAGACTGCAGTTCAAAATAGAAACTACACATTCTCACATACGAGGAAACTTTGGACCGACACTTAGTGTGGCAAACTGTCAAGCGTTTACCACACGTGCTATGCCATCTAGTGACACACTCTGATTGAACCTGTCACACACAGACAGTGGTTCAAACACACACATAAAAAAAACTGACTTGATGTAAGTGAGTTGATGGTTTCCTCTAAGAGCTGTTGCGATGAATATCGCTCCATCCATTCCTAAAGAATTCTCCTGTAGACTACAAACACACTCTTGTAAGACATAAAGCTTTCAGTTTGTAAAAGATCTGTTTGAGTCACTTGATGACTGAAAACACACTTTAAACTTCTCAAACTTCTGTTGATCTTCAGAGAGCTGGAAAACGCCTTGGCTCCTTCCATTCCGATTGAGTTGCCACGAAGACTAACACAAAAATCACAGCAGAAACAGGGATCAATCGAGATTTGTTTGAATTCAAAGTTTGTGTTTCCTAATCTAAAAGAAGTTTCAGTGTTTCCAGAAGAAAACTTGGAGAGATGTATTTATTAATTAACAACAGGGGACCAAATACAAAGATAATCAAGGTTCTTTGCTTTTAAATCAAGAAAATGTTAGGGTAACAAGAGTGTCCAAACGTGGATTTGTGTAAATTTAAACAGGCTTACTCTAGTGTGTGTAGACTTTCATTGACCACCAGGGCATCGGCCAGAGCCATAGCTCCTGCTTTACCTGCTGATACACCCTGAAGACTACACACACACACAGTTAGATGCGTGCAGTTTTTAGAATTTAAATCCTGAAGAAAAGTCACATCAGACTCACCAGAGCACATTGAGAGAAGAGTTTGTCTTTAAAGCAGAGGCCAGAGAAATAACACCACAATCACCCAGAGCGTTTTCCTGCAGACTGTCCACACACACGCGATTGTACAGATTTATTTTTATGAACATTTAAAAATTTCATTAATCAAGGTGAAGATGAACTTACTCCAGAAGCTGAATACAGCTGTTGCTCATGAGAGACGCAGACAAGGCCTTGGCTGCTCCGGCTTTCATAAAGTTCCACTGGAGACTGAAACACACACACATCTGGAATCATCATGTGACATGCTTTAAACTTCTAGATTATAAATTATATTTATATTTTTTTACAATTGAGTAGGTACATCGTGTCAAATGAACACCGGCCATGTCAGAATGAATGACATCACATCCCGACTATCACAGCCACAAAAATCTTTCAGTTTGATTATGTGTCAGTTGTGCAGTTGTTTGCAGTTGTGTTAGTGTTTAATAGGTGACATGTGTTGCCATAACAAAGAAAAATGAAACATGAGATCTCTTTAATGTGTTATTTATTTCTCCTAAACATCTAAAAAAATAAATAGAGAGCAAATAGAAATGTTTGCTTAAGTCTCATCGGTGTCTGAGAGAAAAAGAGTCAGGAATCTCACAAATGTCTCCATTAGGGTTTCAACAATGTCTTAAACTGAGCTCAGATCTGTCAAATCTGGAATCATAAGTCAAGGTCTAAATCTCGGTTATTTTACCTGTTTCATCTACATTCATTTTACACCTCTAGACTCTTTATGAATTTCGGCTTATTTGTTTCTGCTATTATTTCCCCAAAGGGGAACTAATACTTCAACTGAGACTAAAACTGAGAATGCAATCAAATCTCTTGAGAAAGTTCTACTCACTGTAAGGATGTGATTGATCTGTTCAGTTTTACAGCTTCAGCGATGGCGGTCACTCCCTCATCATGAAGGAGATTAGCGGTCAGACTTGAACACAAACAGACAAAATAACAGTAGAATGACTTGCAAGTTGTTGCATTGTGAGAATAACCATGCTCAACGGCTGACACACAGCATATAAAGTTAAATGCTTTGTGTAACTCACTCGAGTTCTTTGAGACAGCTGTTGACCTTTAAAGCTTTGGCGATGTCTTTGGCACCAGCGACTCCAATGGAGTTCTCCCTCAGACTATCACAAAAAATTATCTCAGCTTGTGCAGGTGGAAAATGTGACAATTAACATTATGCAAACATGAACATACTTTAAACTGCTTAGGGCTCGGTTTGACTGGAGAGCGAGTGAGAGAGCTTTAATTCCTCGATCACTAACTGAGCTGCTCTGAAGACTGTAAGACAAATACAAGTTCACATAAACATTAGAATTCTGACATTATTTATTAATTCATCCTCATGTTTCTCAAAACACAAAAGGAAATCCCAGACAGTTACATCTTAGTCTTTCTATTAAACCATTTCGAAGATTGATGTAATAAGCATTGTTCTTTAATTGCACAGAGGAAAAAAATATTATATTTTAAAATGATAATTGTTTTACCTGAGCGTGTGGAGAATGTGATTGACCTTGATAGCTTGAGCCAAGACCACTATTCCCACATCACCTAACTGATTACTAGACATACTGTCAAACACACAATAAACATATAAAAACTGAATGAAAGGAACTATAATAAACATCAAGATGAGGGATTATAACACTGCTTGATTTGTCTAATTTTGTCACTATGTATAAACCACTTTAAAAGATGTAAACAATGCTGGTCTCATGCTGGTCCTGAAGAACTAACTGTTTTAGTTTTTAACACTACACAAACATCCATCCATCCATCCATTTTCTACCGCTTATCCGGGGCCGGGTCGCGGGGGCAGCAATCTAAGCAGGGATGCCCAGACTTCCCTCTCCCTAGACACTTCCTCCAGCTCTTCAGGGGGGACACCGAGGCGTTCCCAGGCCAGCCGGGAGACATAGTCCCTCCAGCGTGTCCTAGGTCTTCCTCGAGGTCTTCTCCCGGTGGGACATGCCCGGAACACCCTCCCAGGAAGGCGTCCAGGGGGCATCCGGAAAAGATGCCCAAGCCACCTCAGCTGGCCCCTCTCGATGTGGAGGAGCAGCGGACCTACTCTGAGCTCCTCCCGAGTGACCGAGCTTCTCACCTTATCTCTAAGGGATCGCCCAGCCACCCTGCGGAGAAAGCTCATTTTGGCCGCCTGTATTCGGGATCTTGTCCTTTCGGTCATGACCCACAGCTCATGACCATAGGTGAGGGTAGGAACGTAGATTGACCGGTAAATCGAGAGCTTCGCCTTGCGGCTCAGCTCCTTCTTCACCACGACAGACCGGTACAGCGACCGCATCACTGCAGAAGCTGCACCGATCCGTCTGTCAATCTCCCGTTCCATCCTTCCGTCACTCGTGAACAAGACCCCCAGATACTTGAACTCCTCCACTTGAGGCAGGGACTCTCCACCTACCTGAAGTGGGCAAGCCACCCTTTTCCGACTGAGAACCATGGCCTCAGATTTGGAGGTGCTGATTCTCATACCAATACACAACCTACACTACACTACACTATACACATACTCTACACAAACATTTGATCAGAATATAACCAACATAACATTTATAATCGAATCAAATATGTATGTGTATAATTATGTATGTAAGAAAAATAAAAATGGAAGTTCTTCTGGACCAGTGTTTACATCTTTCGAAGTGGTCTTTTCACACACACAAACACATTCCTCTCACTTCAGATCCTGTAGAGTTTGATTCTTTATGAGTGCCTCTGCGATTCTCTTCACTCCATCTGGTCCGATACTGTTCTTGTGAAGACTGTAACACATGAAGATTAACATTTAGTCATTTAGTCAACGCTTTTATCCAAAGGGACTTTGCAATTGGGTCAACATTAGGACAACAAAAAGCATAAGAGCAATAAAAAAACACGTCTCACAGATCCTACTACAGTGTACAGAGCAATTTTTTTAAACAGATAGAGTATAAGAGATTTGAGTTTATAGAGATTTGTGTTTATATCAGCGGTGGTGTTATGACATAGACAACACACATGCACACACACACAGACGGATGCATGCATGCACACACACACACGCACGCACGCACGCACGCACGCACGCACACACACACACACACACACACACACACACAGACGGATGCATGCATGCACTCACACACACGCACGCACGCACGCACACACACACACACACACACACACGTGCACACACACAGACTCACTTGAGCATGGTGAGCTTTCGGTTTGATTGAAGAACGTCTGCCAGAGCTCGAGCACCCTCATCCTCTATGTGGTTACTTTGCAGACTAAACACAGATGCACACAAAGCCAATGACATGCGCAAACACAGACAGTGCACAATCAAATTAAACACAATAGAAATCAAACTGTATTTTGTCATATTGTAATTTCCTATTAATGAGCAATTCTACATTAACAAAATATAAAAAAAAAATTGTCTTAAAATTTTAAATTGTAAATACTTTAAATGTTTGTATACTTTTCTCTTGAAATACTTTACAGGTTTATATTCTTTGTAGTTTAAATACATTACAGTTTCATTTTTTTTACAGTTGAAAGGTTTTTAGAACTTACTTGACTGACACCAGAAACTGGTTAATTTTAAGAGCTTCACACAATGTCTTTGCTCCCTTAGCGCCAATGTTGTTGCCACGGAGACTACAAAAAAAGATTTATAAAATTTGTCTTAAAACACACAATTTAAAAAAAACACTTTTGTTGATTTAGATTATAAAGATTAAAGACTCATGTTCTAGCTTTACATTACATTATCGAACACTTATGTAACCATACGAAAACTGCAGGTACAAAACCTGCTCGTGTTTGAAAAAAACTGGTGACTGACTCCAGAACTGTGAGGGTTCGGTTGACCAGCAGAGCCCGACTGAGAGGCTTGACTCCTTTACTGCTGATGGAGTTATCAGCCAAACTACAGGAGATAGAGTAAGAGGATGTGTGTGATGTACAGAAAATATAATTTACAAAACAATAAACAATTAAAACATTTATCTGGGGGTACCTAAGGTTCTGAATATGACACTCTTTGGCGCTCAGGAGACTTCCCAACAACTCCATTGCATCTTCTTTAAATACATTGTTTTCCATCCTGTAACAAACAGACAGTTAACTGACCTCAGTTAGAAAGCAAAATTCTACATTTGTTTGGTGCACAATAGGGGCCAACATTTTTTTCTGTCATGGTAGTCAAAAGTGACCCAGAACGGTTTACTTTCCTACATTTCCTACATTCTTTTGTGTTCAACAGAACAAAACAAGGGTAGATAACAAGGGGTTCCTACTAGGGTAGTCAATGGAGGACAATATCTGTTTGGTTACAAGCATTTTTCCATAGATCTTTCTCTGTGTTCACCAGAAGAAAGTAATTTACATCGATTTGGAACAACTCGAGGGTGAGTAAATGATGACATCATTTTAATTTGTAGGTGAACTGTTCATTTGAGGGGTGTTACTACAAGCTGCTTCTTCTTTTTGCAGTTCTGTGATGTGATACTAGTGGTGGTTAACATGTGTAAATCTATGCATGTGTGTTTTACCTCAGCTTACTGCAGTACAAGAGCTGTGGGAGGAGCCTCTTCAGTGATGTGGAGTCTAAACAGTTAGACAGTTGTGTCTCTTCTGTACACGCTTCTGATACCTGCAACAAGTACGCAAGCACTGCGCACACCCCACCCTTCAGTTTCCCTCGCAGGCTGCAGCTAATAAGATCCTCCTCCACAGATCTTAGCCACTCCCCATGCTGCAACTCTGCCAGACATGTAACCATAGCGACACTGCGCATGCTAACTGCATCACCCCCTGATGCTGTAACTGTATTCTGTAGCAAGGTTGTCGCAGTGGTTCGTTGGGTCACCTGCTCCTCACGGCCAACACCCAGAGCGCTGCCTAACAATGTGCTTGTCGTGGCAGACAAGAGTCCTGAAAGGAATCTCATGAACAGGTCAAGGTTGCCCTGTGCTGCAGCATCCGATTGGTTGGTTTTTTGCAGCGCAGCGCGGTAGTGGCTGTGGAACCCAATACGTGGCCATGAAACGCTGCTTTCGGAAAACAGATCAAACATTCCACGTCTTGATGAAATGTAGTAGAACAACGCTCCCAGATATTCCTGTACGGACGTGTGCGTGAACTGCCAGGCCACAGCATCTGATGACCAGCTTTGTTTACGATGGAGAACTCTGTAACCGAGAGTCCCAAACTGAGATGGTGCGTCAACACCATAAGATCTCAATTCAGTGTCACTGAACGTGTAGCGTCGACGCAACAGATTGTAAAACGCCAGACGGCCCAGAGTGCTCAGCGGCTTTCTGACAGCTCCGCCGGTTGTATCTGATGTAGAGAGGTGTGGCCAGCAGTAATGGGCGTAGACTTCGGTTAGAGTTCGAGGAAGGGACGTCGTATCTGCATCATACACCTTCAGAAGGCGAGACAATGTTGTGATTACGATGTGACATACAGTGGGCACTGAACACAAAATGAGCAATGGTTTCTGGTAAGTCAGGTAAGCCCACACTTGAGAGGAGACGTCCTCGGGTACATGCGTGTTAGAATCGCTTTGACTTGGCATTTTTGATGTCGAGTTATCTAGTGGTAAGGTGTAGACATCCAAAGTGTTCGTGTTACAGTGATAAATATAATCCTGTATTTGCGCTCGCGACAGAGGCGGGACCTCAGTCGCCCGATCAACCAATCCCGCTGGTACTTTTGCCCCAACACCAGGTCTTGACAACAGCCAAAGCGCTACTCCAGGCAACAGGTTACCACGGATGATATTCGTAATGAGATCCGACACTGGAACTTCCCGACGAGGGTCGCTAGTGGTCGGAGCGTCCGCAAAGTCAAGGGGTTGGCGAAACTCTTCCAATCCGTCAAAAATTAGCAAAACTTTGCATGCTTCGTTATCAAGAATTATGTCAGTGTTTTCGTACGGAACAAACAACCCCAGAAGCCTCTCCACAGACAGGCGATCGAAACTACTTAACTCCCAGCATGCAATGGGGATCGCGAGACTAATCTCCGGGTAGATCTGCCCGCTGCTCCAGAGGCGGACGAAACGACGGACCAGTCGGCTCTTCCCACTGCCGGCCACGCCCACCGTAAGTGTCACACGTGGGGCGGTGCTGACCCTTGTCAAAGGTGCAATCAGCTTGTCCAATCCCAGACCTCGGCCGTGAAGAGGCCCCTCCCCTCGGTTGACGGACACCTGTACGAGGTCGTGCTCTCGCTGCTGTAGGTCAGACACACATTCTATGAGCAGGAGACCACAGCTGTGCGAGGTTCCAACAGTTTGCTGGAAGGAATTCTCATTTTTTTCTCTAAGTCGCTGAAGGAGAACATCTTTATGCTGCCGCACCACAGAGTCTGCGGAGCAGAAGAGAGAGAGGTCAGTTTATCTAGAAATGACAAACACAGTTAACCCTAACCCCTATACATACCATGTACACTTATGAGGTTATATTCAATTGGATGTGAACTTTGAAGATATGCCTGAAGGGCAGTGCCATTGGGATCATAGGTAGACAGAACTTCAACCAATAAATGTACTTTTTCCTTCAGAGAGCTCACTTCCTGGATTAGCCCTGCCTCCTGAGCATTGATCTGGTTGTCTTTTCTCAAGTAATGGACCAGGTTTACTAAAATGGAGGTGGACAGAAATCTCTGCAGCAACATCCTGTGTCTCTGTAACCAACCAGGATCTGAAGATGAAATACATTGTGAACAATAGATCTGTAGTCCAAGATATACATTTGAAAATGTGTTTCAATATATACAGTTAGTGAATCCTGGCCATTGATCATTTAACAGCCCAACACACTTCACGAGGGTCTAAAAAGCAAACCATAACATCTATTAAACTACTGAATACAAAGCCAATGGATTGAGTGGTTGTGAATCCGTACCTTCCATTTTTTTGCTTGTCTCTTGTTTTGCAATGGACTTCAAATCCATGTAGCAGTAATCCTGCCAGGGAATTTGGGAATGCCTCTCCATCCCAGATCAAGCTAGGAAAGCACATCCAGTTGTGTGTGCCTGCTGTCAGACCATCAGTGCCATTCACACGTTTAATCAATTTCTCTGAAAAGATATCACAAAAAAACCTTTAAGAGACCAAAACCCACAGCACATGGCTCGGATGAGGCAATGGCATCATCATTTTCCAAATAAGTATTTTTGTATATCAACTGTGTTCAGTATATTATACACTTCTTTCAATCATTATCAATGATTGTATGGTTATTGTGGCCTTGACAAACGGCCCTTTGCACTTTGTATGCACTTTCTCTATAAGTTGTCTAGACACATTTCAGCTCACATCGGTTCTATAGAAAACAGATATGAACTCGGATGTGACATCACTGAACCTCATTAGCCACAAACGCCAACAAACACAGAGTAACCATGGTTACAACACGACATGCACACGGACGAGAGGTGGTGATGCATATGTTAGAATTGGAAAAGGTCTGATCATATATAAAATAAGCATTCTTGGACGTATCTTGAAATGCTATGTCCATACTACGATTCCTGAATTTCAGTGACATTAAAGCCTATATGTAAACATACTTAAAGTACCAGCACTTCTTAAAATATATGATTAAAAGTCTTAAAAGATATGCCACCGTTTCCCTATAAACATCATATCGTCGCTTTGGGCGAAAACCTCCTGTGTCCAAATTTTGTCAATTTCATATTTTTTCACGAATCGATGCTATTGGTCAGTCCTCATGTGGGTCTGTTATTTTTACAAATGATTAACCAATTTAAAGTGTTGAAAATAGATTGAGAGCAAATCTCTTAAGTCCATTGGACACTTCAACTGTCTGAGAAGTCTTGTAACTTCACCTCTTCAACACTCCGCTGGAGCCTCTCGGCTTTACGTCTCCTGATTGAAAGTCGGTTTTTAGACAATAACGAGTGAAAATAACTAGGTTAGATACTTTAAATAGGACTGTTTTGTTAAAAATCGATAGCCGTGATGCAGAAGGAAGCCTGTGAGCCATGAAGGTAAATTTGCGTGCAGATTAGGCTAATTTCCGCCTATTACACAACCTAGTCAGCTCATCGTTTTTTGTATTGCATCACTTAAAGTTTTTAAACCTTCAAAATAGAGTTAAGGAAGATGTACGTTACCACACTCATTAGTTTTGGTAAACTATTGAAGCCTTTTCTCTTGTAAAGAGTCTCAACGCGACCGCCAAATTTAATTAGTTCAGATTAATTCCCGCCTAGATTAGACAGCCTAGTCAGTTTATCGTTTAATTTTGTCATTGCATCACTCATAGCTCTAACGTTTAAAAAAGAGTTTAGGAAGATGTTTGTAACCACGATCATTAGCTATCATTAGCTCTTAAAGCCTCGACGTCTCTTGTCAAAAGGCTCAACGCGACCACAGACTTTGATGAACACTGCTGGCAGCAGCGAGGTTTGTGCCATTCTTATCAATTACACCGTAATCTCGTATCTCTCTGCTCCCAAGTCATAAACCTTATATCTCTGATTAAACATGGTTTTGGGGAAATGTTTTGTCAATGCTGGTACACAACATTATATGATAGCAATATAAGGTACAATACCAACTTTAACGATACAATGTTTAATAATTAAAAAAATATGCAGTTTTTTTATTTCCTGAAAAATAATGGTTTTGGAGACGTCTAAAAACGTTTAAAAACGTCAACCTATGTCTTAAACTATTTTCATGGCAGACCGCGAGAAGAAACAGGAGAGTCAGCAGATGAGTCTGCTTTTGCAGACATCATCTGGTGTACAGAAACATCTGAGGTTAATGCACATAGAACCGAAGAGCAAACAAAAAATTAGGTCAAAGAGTTATATGCCAATCTAGAGGACGTGAAGACTAACACATTCACACAGAAATATCCCACAAGAAATGTATACTTGTTCGAGTACATCAAAGGACACCATAATTCCTACTGAGTTAAAAGCAAAACCTCCAGTTTTCCAGAAGAATAGGGATTAAGTGAGACTGAATTTCGACTCTTATGGAATGACAGATAGAAGAACTAAAGGGAGACATGTAAAGAGATGCTCTAATAGAGAGACTTAGAACAAGATGAAGGTAATTGTTATTTACTTCATAGGTAAGGAACATTTAGTTTAAATGTTAGCTCGACCGTCACACCACCAATTTTGCATTTCAATTTCATTATTTATAATCAAATTGTAATACCAATAAAGAACTACTACCATGTCATTTATTTGTATCTTCTCCCTATTGTATACTGTTCTCCTACTTTTCTAAAACCTCTTCTCCTTTCTCACGCTGTGTTCACAATTTCCCTGCACATTTATTTGAATGAACTTCAAGACACAAAGCTGAACCTACTCAAATGGAAAATCCACTTCTTAAATGAAGTCATCAAGATTTACTTCTGTATTTCTGCAGATTACATCAGGACAGTCACTTTAGTTAGATTGGACTATTTTAATGACAGTTGAGTCAGTGACTTGGACTTTGTCTTTGAGCAGTTAAAATGTCTGTTGTATTCTGTGTTCAACATTTCATATAAACAAAACCAATGATCAAACGTGTATTCACCAAACAGGAATAAATACCATTTTTACCACAGTTATTGTTTTCTTTCTTCAGTAAATCACAATAGAAGATATTTTGACATTAAGTCATTTAGCAGACGCTTTTATCCAAAGCGACTTACAGGTGGGGTAGGCAATGGAAGCAATTGGGACAGCATAAGTACAACAAAAGCATAAGTGCAATCAAAAAATAGGTTTTAGAGTTGAGATAAATATTAAACAAAGAAATGATGTAAAACAAGGAAACTGGACAATTACAGTCACTTATCAAATGTACAGCAGTTTTTGTTACATGGACTATTTTAACATAATAATAGCTTTATTTCTAATGAAAAACACAAGAAGCATTTTGAAACATTATCAAATCATGCCCTGCACATTTTTCAAAAATACAGGGTATACCACCTTAAATGCATGCTCTTGCAAATGAAGGCCATAACAAATACTAAAACTAATTTTCTTTTAATATTTTATTCAAACTGTGATGCTATATAAACATTAAAATAAAATAAATTGTGAATAAAAACATAAAATATCATAATTTCCAATTCAATGAAAATACGGTTTCTACGGTTTATTCTATTCCCTTTCAATTGTGGGCTTTGTAACTATCGTTTGATTAAAAACATAATAGGTCACTAGTAACACTTGGGCATAGAGAGTTGTTATATTGCAACTAATGTGATCACAGCAAAACAAAATGCTTTTCTTACTTAGTATTTTTGTCTCGTTTTCAGTCCAAATATAAAAAAATCTTAAATTAAGATACATTTACAAAACAAGTAAACGGGCATAATTCAAGTTTTCAATTCAAGTTTATTTATATACAGAGACACTGAACTAGTTTATCAGCATTTTAGACCGCACTGTATGATTTACAAGTCACATTGAAATTTAAACGTACGTTCAGACAGTTTCTGAACAGAGAACACAAATACACACTCACATCAGGCTACTCACAGTTGATCTGGTATCTTTAAGCAGATCGGTGGTCTTCAGAAATGGATTCTGTGATCACAGAGACTTGATCACACAATTGTGTTCGGAGAACAGGATCTTATACTATACTTGAAAAGCTTCAGCTGTTCTTTACCCTGCTGCCATACTTCAGTTTACATGTTCTCTGTTTGACTCTGTCAGTCACGCTCGCTCTCTCTTCTCGTCTTTCCCTCTCTTTCATTTCTTCCTGTCACACCTCCATCACTTCCTGTGCTGGTGGCCACAGATGCACTTTTAAAATCTAGCATCATCTCCGACCTGCTGTCATTGTGTGCACAAAACCACACACAAACACACACGCGTCCACAGCTTCATTTTACATCAATCAATGGATTACTTAAAAGGTCATAAATACAAAATAAAGGTGTATAAGATAAATACAAATACAAACTTATGCATCTGGCAGACGCTTTTATTAAAAATGACGTCCACACTGCATTCTACTAAACAATTTTTTCTGAGTGTGTAATATCCCAGGATCAAAGCCATGACCTTGCCATTGCAAGTGCCATGCTCTAACCACTGAGCTACAGGAAAGCTGATGAACAATTTTAATAAATACATTCTTTACCTATCGAATAGAAATACAAAAAAGATAAACACGACACCTATGGAACTGTTAGTGTCTTAAAAATATGGTGTCTGATAAAAAAAGGACAGGAAGTGCACATGAAGGAACAGGAACAAAGAGAGTGAGAGATAGATACAACTTTCTTGAGAAAAGCTATAAATACTGAATGTGGTTCAGAGTTCATCTTAAAGAAAATCGGCAGCTTTCATAATATACATATATAGATATATACAGGTATATACATAGATTTTTTATTTTATTAAACATAAAAAATGTAAAGACCTCTACATTCGTGATGGTAATGCACATCCAGTATTAACAAACAGTCTTTTATTTTGATCAACAAAGAACAAGAAACAACTGACAATTAAAAATAACATTTCTCTACAAGATAAAAATTTAACCAAAAATAGAACACACGCCAAACTGCTCTGGCTAAGACACGGAACAGCCTTTCACACTTACACTTTATTTCCTGTGCTTTTTCTAGTTTGTCTAGACTTCTCACTGCCATCCAAGCGTGCAAGCTGTGGCTAAACCCTACAATTCAAAGTCATGAAGATAACCACTCCACGAGTAAAATTAATGACAATGGAAGCAGAGGAGTCCGACACACCACCTACAAAAAAAGAATTAACTGAGATCTTTCTGTTCTGATAAACCAAGGAACGCTTCACAACAATGAAGATCAACAACAAAGTACAGACGACACCTAAAAGTCAATCTGTAAACACACAACAATGTGTTACAGTGGAAGGTTGAGTCTGACGCTCTAAACAAAGTTTAGCACTATTTATGAAGCTAAACATATTGCATTTTTTACTGCATATCTTATTCATTTTGTTGATTTCTGAAGGCAATGATTCGCACAGGGTTTAAGTTTGGAAAACATTTAAGCATTGTGAATTCTGTTTCATAACATTGTGCTTGTGTTCCGCCGCTCGACTGATCACCTTCACAGGGATATTTCACAGAAAAACGAATTTTCCCCATGTTTTACTCACCTTCAAAGCAACACTAGAGAACTTTTGCTTATAGTTCCCCCATGTGGTTGATATGCGCAATTGTCTGTTATCAGTGTCGTAAATACTGTCACTGTATAAGCCCACCTACTGAATGGGCTGCGCAATACACGTTAATTTGTTGACTAAGCAGAAACCGCTGTTACATCATGTCACTTCATAAACGGTTCATGTTCTAAAGCACTATTTTGGCTCGCGGGGGGTATACTACTAATAGCTCAAACTAGATTCTGAGGTAGCAGCTGTTTGTTAGCCAAAAGTGCATGGCTTGCTAGCTACATTTGCAGTCATCCATAACACAAAAAAGGAACGTAAATGTGTTTAGTAACGTATGAAAATAATTTACTGTAGTTATATTTTCGGAAACACAGTCGCGACCAGGTGTTGTGCTTTGTGTAATAGGTGCAGTGTTGCCACAGTTACTTTGAAGAAGTAATCTGATTACTGATTACTGATTATACCTCTAAAAAGTAACTTAGTTACTGTAGTTAGATTACTCGTTACTCTATCCTTTACATACAGCAGCTGCCCCCAACACCCCCGCTGCCTCAACATAAAAACGACAATCGGTTTTGCCAACACTCACTTTATTGGAAGTGTATTTTTAACACCAATGTCAACAATGTATCTCCAGACATTTTAAGTTGAACTTAAAGACTATTTCCTTAAAAATGTTAAAAATAATGTAAAGACTGATATTCTTGATTTCACTTAACGGTCAAATCAGTCTTTCTTGACCTGACATATTTAACTGTTAACACTTTAATAATGGCAAAACATACTATTTATAATCTACATTATTTATAAATGTAACTATTAATTTCTTTTAAACATGTTTTATGAACATTGAACCTGTTGTTCACAGCATTAGAACAGCAAGGAGTGGTTTTACACAACAAGTGTAAAACGCACGATACGAGAGCGAGTCAACCGTGTTTAAGGGCAGCATTTCTTCTACAACATACTGCCCGATAGAGATGCGCGGAAAGTCTTAAATGCAGGGCCGGATTGGGAATCATTTTCAGCCCTGGAGTTTCATGCCTTAGACCGGCCCACTTGAGTTTACGACTGACTATATTAAAATAATGATAATTTAAACCTCAGAATATACGTCTGCAATAGCGCACTGTTCTCTACAACCTTTTAATTCATTGTATTTTTCAAAAATATCATAATTTCCAATTCAATGAAAATACGGTTTCTACGGTTTATTCTATTCCCTTTCAATTGTGGGCTTTGTAACTATCGTTTGATTAAAAACATAATAGGTCACTAGTAACACTTGGGCATAGAGAGTTGTTATATTGCAACTTAGTATTTACTTAGTTTTTTGTCTCGTTTCCAGTCCAAATATAAAAAAATCTTAAATTAAGATACATTTACAAAACAAGTAAACTGGCATAATTCAAGTTTTCAATTCAAGTTTATTTATATAGCGCTTTCCACAATGTGTATTGTTTCAAAGCAGCTTTACAGGGCAAACAGGAAAAACAGAAAAGGTAAAACACAGCACAGTGCATTGTATTTATACAACGAGTAAGATCATTCTGATAAATAATATATAATTTCTAAATAAATAAATGCAGTCTCCCGGTGAGCAGACCAACACTGCCCTGCTGTGGAGAGGAACCCAAACTCCAATGATTGATTAATGGAGAAAAAAACCTCGGGAGAAACCGGGAGGGCCAGATCCCCTCTGACGTGTCATAGCTGCACTCAAACTGCTGACATGTGATTTAAGTTTAGCATTTAATACCAAATATTGTAACTTCAGCATTAATAAGATAAATAGTCCGTCTTTGCTCTTGGTTAGGGGTGTATTGGTCTGAGCTGGGATGGTCAGATGGTCATATTTCTCTTGGCTGGTGGTGGAATTGCCTTAGATGGAGCTGGGATGGTCAGTCAGTCTGCAGCTGTAGCTGGCGTTATCTCAAATTGGGAATCGGCATCTGTCGGTCGTCTGGACATGGTGGAACTTCTTCCTACCTCGGGATGGGCATCCTGAGGCAGAGGCGGAAAGAGAATAAAGAGAATAATTAGCGTAGCTGCTGTTCATTAACTATGCATTTAGTGAAAGCTTGGCTGAAAAGATGTGTCTTTAATCTAGATTTAAATTGGGAGAGTGTGTCTGACCCTCGAATAGTATCAGGAAGGCTATTCCAGAGTTTAGGTGCTACGTATGAGAAAGCTCGACCCCCTTTGGTGGATTTAGTTATTCTAGGTGTTGTCAAAAGTCCTAAGTTTTGAGATCTTAGAGAGCGTGTTGGGTTGTAACGTGATAAAAGCTTGGTTAAGTAAGTAGGGGCTAACCCGTTTAAGGCTTTGTAAGTAATTAAAAGAATTTTAAAATCAATACGATACTTAATGGGTAGCCAGTGAAGCGATGATAAAACTGGGGTTATGTGATCGTATTTTCTTGACTTAGTAAGAACTCTGGTAGCTGCATTCTGAACTAACTGTAGTTTGTTTATCGATGATGCAGGACAACCACTAAGTAGAGCATTACAGTAGTCAAGTCGTGAGGTCACAAAGGCATGAATAAGCTTTTCTGCGTCAGCAAAACATAAAATATTTCGTAACTTGGAAACATTTCTAAGGTGGAAGAAGGCTGTTTTTGTGATATTTGAGATGTGATTTTTACATGACAGGTTGCCGTCTAATATGACGCCTAGGTCTTTAACTGTATTTGTTGCAGTAACAGTGCAGCCTTCAATTTGCAGGCTGTAATCGGAGATATTCTGTTTACGTGTTTTTGGTGCTATAAGTAATATTTCCGTTTTGTTAGAGTTTAAAAGAAGGAAATTACTAGTCATCCAATGTTTTATGTCCTCGATGCACTCTGCCAGTTTGGATAGTTTGAAGGAATCATCTGGTCTTGATGAGATATATAGCGGAGTATCATCTGCGTAACAGTGGAAGCTAATTTCATGTTTTCTAATAATGTTGCCGAGGGGCAGCATGTATATGGAGAAAAGCAAGGGTCCTAAAACCGATCCCTGAGGTAATCAATAATTTACTTGCGTAATATGTATGTATTATGTAACATAATATGACGATTTCCCTTTTAAATGGACATATTGATATCTGTCTGTTAAGTAAGATCTGAACCATTGTAGTGCCTGTCCCTGAATACCAATATAATTGTGTAAACGATCTAGTAGTATTTTATGGTCTACAGTATCGAAAGCAGCACTAAGGTCAAGCAGGACTAAGAGTGATATGTTACCTTTATCTGATGCAATAAGAAGGTCATTTGTAATTCTAACGAGCGCAGTTTCAGTGCTATGATACGGTCTGAAGCCAGACTGAAACTTTTTGTGCATGTCATTATTTTGTAGGAAGGTACACAATTGAGTTGACACCACTTTTTCTAGTATTTTAGACAAGTACGGGAGATTTGAAATCGGTCTATAGCTTACAAGTTCATTGGGGTCTAAGTTTGGTTTTTTGATAAGAGGCTTAATTACAGCCAGCCTAAAGGGTCCTGGGACATGGCCTAGATTAATTGACGAGTTGATTATGTTACAAATGGGCTCAATTGCAGCAGGTAGTAACTCTTTTAATAAGGTAGTCGGAATGGGGTCTAATAAGCATGTCGTCGGTTTGGATGTTGCAATAATTTTAATTAAATCTTCCTGATTTATAGGAGAAAAACACTCTAGCTTTTCTTTTTGGGTGACGGTTGAAACTAATTCTTCCGACACACTTTGAGGTTTGGTTTTAGCTAGGTTGTCTCGTATTATTTCGATTTTCTCAGTAAAAAACTTCATGAATTCATTGCTACCAAGGTGCGGCGGAATAGCCAGGTCAGGTGGAGTCTGTTTGTTTGTTAGTTTAGCAATTGTACTAAATAAAAACCTTGGATTGTTTTTGTTATTTTCTATGAGGTTACGGAAGTGCTCGGCTTTTGCTGCTTTTAGTGCCTTTTTGTAACAGCTTGCACTCTCTTTCCATGCAATTTTAAAGACCTCTAATTGGGTTTGTTTCCATTTTCGCTCCAGTTTACGCGTTTCTCTTTTTAGGGCGCGAGTGGTGTTATTATACCATCGTGCTATGATCTTTTCATTTATCCTTTTTGACTTCATAGGTGTGACCGCTTCTAATGTATTAGAGAAAATGATGCCCATGTTGCTGGTCATGTCATCGAGCGATTCTATATTAGTTGGAAAGGTTATTAGAGGAGTCAGATCTGGCAAGTTCTTTACGAAACTATCTTTAGTAGTTGAGGTGATTGTTCTACCCTGTCGATAACGAGATATACAACTGATTTCTGCAGTGCGCAGTGTACATGTTATAAGATGGTGATCGGAAACATCGTGGCTTTGAGGTATAATATCGATATTGGTTAGATCGGCTCCGTAAGATATAATCAAGTCTAGCGTATGATTAAGTCGATGAGTAGGTCTATTGATGTGTTGTGTTACACCACAAGAGTCTAGTAGTTCTTTAAACGCCACAGCTAATGGATCGTTAGCAATATCTACGTGGATATTAAAATCTCCAACAATCAGTACTTTATCAACGTTAACCAATAGATCCGATAAGAAGTCTGTGAACTCTATCAGAAAATCAGTGTCAGGCCCAGGGGGTCTATACACAGTAACCAATGTAAGAGAGACCAATGATTTTTTACTTTTGTTTGGAACTGTTATGTTCAACACAAGCATTTCAAATGATTTAAATGTATGCATTGTTCTCCGAGTAACGGTAAGAAAGTCTCTAAAGATTGTTGCGACACCTCCACCTCGACCAACCGGACGTGGCTCATGAATATAACCGTAACTTGGTGGAGTAGACTCATTTAGACCGAAGTAATCATTTGGCTTAAGCCAGGTTTCAGTAAGGCAAAGTATATCAAAACTGTTGTCTGTGATCATTTCATTTACAATAACTGCCTTTGGATTTAGTGATCTAATATTAAGTAGCCCAAACTTTAGGCGTTGGTTTTGCTCATTAAATATATTGTCTTTTGGTTTAATCATGATAAGGTTTTTTCTCTGACTTTTAAATAAATTATTATTTGGTTGTATTATTCTGGGGACAGACACAGTCTCTATGCATTTGAAAGCAGTAACATTCTTAACTGTTGGGTGAGAGGAACACAGACTATGGTTAAAATTTGTACTTACTAGTCAAATGGTGCGTAGCGTCTTTGAGATGTTGTCAGACAGATTTTCCGCTCCAATGCTGCTGGGGTGCAGCCCGTCGGGGCGGAAAAGCCTTTGTCGCTCCCAGAACAGATCCAAATTATTTACAAAGAGCAGCTTCTGTTCAATACACCATGACATTAACCAATTATTAAGCGTAAATAGTCTACTGAACTTTTCGTTCCCTCGTCGGTAAGTAGGAAGCGGCCCTGATACGATGATCCTCACCGTGGGCGATGCGTTGCGAACAGTATCGACCAGACTCCTGAAGTCCCTCTTTAGGATCTCCGACTGCCGCATTCTCACATCATTCACCCCCGCGTGCAGGACTACGGCTCCCACTCTTGCATCGTCCTTCAGAATCGCAGTTACCTGCGCAGAGACATTGAGAACACGTGCGCCAGGAAAACAGTGAGTGCGCACCTTACCTTCATTGAAGGAGGCGCGTACGTTCCGGACGATTGAGTCTCCGATGACAACAGCGTTGGATTTCGTCTCGCAGAGGGCAGCATAGCGATTTCTCATAGAAATCTCGATGGTCGGTGGCGGCGGTGGGGGAGAGTTCATCGCGCCGGTCCTGGATTTCGCCTCTCGCCGTGCGTGTGCTGGTGCTGGCGTGAAATTCATTTCGGCTCGGCGTGATCTTGAAGCCTGGGAACTGTGCACAGAAACAACCGGAGTAGAAGTGATAGGAGTATTACAATCACATCGAACACTTACCGCAGCTTTGCGAGCGTCAGCCCGGGATGTTTCCAGTGCCATTTTACGTTCTCGCAGACGTGTTTGCCTCTCGAGTAGATCGTGGATCTGCTTCTCCAATACTTCCAGTTCTGACTGAAGTGCGAAGAAAGATTTATCATCTGCACTCAAAGGTAACGTTAAACACATATCTGAATCATTAGCCATTACTGTTGTCATAATGAGAACAGTGAGTTAAGCAGTAAAGGCAATCCTAAGAAACTAAAGGCTGGGAATGCAAACAGCCTGAGTGCTAATAGCGAATAGTCGTATAAAACAGATGTATCTGTGCGTTATCTGACGATATTTGGTATGGGATACACTTAAGGATACGTTTTACCCTCTGTGAGTTATCAACTTAGAACATAAATCTTAAAATATAACAGGAATAAATGATATATTTAGAAAAGTTTGACGGAGCTCTGTCTCAAACCACGCGCTCTCAGCAAACAGGAAGTGATAATAAGAAATTATGTCTTGCTTTCTGGAAAAAAACCCCTCAAAATTAAGTGATTTTTTGCTTAAAACAAGTTAGCCTACATTATCTGCCAATGGGGAAGAAAAATAATTGTGTTTCCTTTTGAATTTAGATTTGGCTTGTTTGAAGCAAATACATTTTAAGGTGTTTTTTTCAGAAAACAAGACATAGCTTCTTATGCCATTTCACTTGTCTAGTAAATGTATCTTGAATTAAGAATATTTAGATATTTGAACTGGAAACAAGACAAAAATAAGAAGTAAGAAAAGCATTTTTTGCAGTGATCATGTTTGCTTATTCACTCACACTGTGACTGTGGTACAACAACAGCTTACCTACTGTGTCGTTCACAGTGAGAGTCTCTGGCATGATAGAACTGGGTCCTGGCTCTGTTTCTGACACTAAATACAATTTTAAACATTTATTTCTGTTACCACAAATATCATTTATTATCTCAGGGCATATTTCAGAGCTCTTCATTACTAGTTCTTCTGAATGACAATCCTACCTGCCCCTTCTGGTGTACTGGGCTCATGACTGGAGCCTGGTAATGTTACTGGGCCTGACTCTTCATCACTATTATCAGCAAACTGGACTAGAGGCGGCTGCTGCTGAAGAGCTACAAGCAGAAGTTTGATACATGAACGGTGGTTTGCAGACAACTTTGTTTTGCACTGCCGCTAGCATCTTGCAGTGCTCCTATTCCTAACTACCTTAACGTTAGCTCACCGGCCGTCTCGTCGTCTTCATTTGTTTTGATAAAAAATGTGGTCAGCTTAGAATATTTTGCCGCGTCAGTTTCCAAAGCTTTCTTCTTTTTTATTCTGGCCTTTTCAGCACCGCCTTTGCGCTTTCTGTTATCCATTTTTATTTCTGACGTTTTTTTTATTTTGAGCAACTTGCAGTGCCGCTGTCGGGGGCAGGGCCAGGGTGTCAAAAGATAATCACGTCATCATTAACTTGCTGGCTGCACTCTGAGTGGGGCTGCGAAAAAATATTAAATAAAAAGATTGGGGTCGCTGTGAGTGCAGGCAGCCTAGGGACAGCAGCATCCAAATTTCATCGTGCCATGACAACACCGGCCCTCGTGGCCAAAAAAACGGACCGGCCCACCGGGAATTTTCCCGGTGCTCCCGATTTGCCAATCCGGGCTTGCTTAAATGTCACCCGCATCCGCTGTTTCAAATTTAATTATCCACCCGCCCGCACGTATCATTTTCTCCGATATAGATATCCGCACCAGACCCGGACCCAATCGTCATTTAAATTACTCAGTAATTTTTTTAGCACTTTCTTTGTCTATAAATACTTAAATGTAATATTTCGATTTAGCACACACATGATGTACCTGTCTCACAGTCGTTGCATAATACATACCCAGTACTTGATTCATCCTTGTTAAAACCACTTCGCTAAAACGCTCCCACACGGTACTTTTCTTTTCTAACTTTTTTTTCTTTTTAATTCTCCCTTTTTACATTTCTCTCGGATCTGTTTTGCCTCGATTTCTGCATTAAGAAATATACCGTCCTCTACCGCATTTCTTTTAAATTACTGCAAATTAGCGCCTGATGAAAAATGCACTTAAAACACATTATTATTTTTAGAGAAATGTTGTTAATATTGTATATGATATCATCCACTCGCGACCCACCCGCAGTTAATCTGATTGTATTTGTTTATTACCCGACCCAACCGACCCGCGGATCATCCGCAGCGCCCGCGGATTTAACTGGCATCCGCGCATCACTACTGCCCCACCGACTTCTTCATCTCTCCCCCACTTACTGGTTTTGCACCAAAGTCCAGCTTTTGTTGTTTGGGTGGTGGGGGGCCTGCTGCTCTCTGCTTCGCAACACCTGGTGGGACTTGCTCTGTAAATTGGACTCCAATTGTTTCTTCAAATTTGATGTAGTGTTTTTGTAGCTAGATAGCACTTTGTCGCCAGCACAGAGAGTACAACGAACCTTAATATTGTCATCTAGCGGACACAAACTCGTGACTGTATTTCCAGCTAGAAACACGCATCTCTCTCCTCCCTCCATTGTTGTTTACATTTGCGTCGCTGCGTGGTAGGGGCCTAATTACACGTGCGTGACTACACTCCCTGAGGCTGAGACGCAAGAAGAAAGCAAAAAACATATATTTTTACCAATGAAAATGACAAAAATAGTAACGCACAGTGCCTTGGATAAATAACTTTAATCTGATTAATGGTTTGGAAAAAGTAACGCGTTAGATTACTCGTTACTGAAAAATGTGGTCAAAATTAGACTAACGCGTTACTAAGTAACGCGTTACTTAGTAAGTAACTAAGTAACGCGTTACCGGCATCACTGAATAGGTGCAATCAATAACTTACACTCAACTCGCTATGGTAATAGTGCCTAGCATAGTATACCAATAGCATCAAGGAATCAGCCACTTTTGACCATAAAACATTTATTGTGGTGTGGTTGTCATCGTTTACAAGCATAACACTAAATTCGCAACGAGGCACAATCATTGTAAGCTACTGAAACCCGGCAACATTACATTATCTCTAGTCTACCTTACGGTTATAAATTGTGAACCTGTAACATTAGTATGTCAATAAACAACCTGTGCAAAGCCTAATAATTAATAAGCTCAAACATACAGGACAGTAAGAAAAAATGACATATAAGACTTTCAAATCCAGCAGGAGGAAGGCTTGGTCTATCCGTTTTGCAACCCATTGCCGCCACCCAGTGTAAGTCCGTCCGCTATTGATTTGTGTTCGGAACTTCGGGCTCATGTTCGATATAGAGGGCTACTTAGGTAGAAGCGTCAGTAAAATTCGTCGAGTTAAGAGTTGTCCTGCCACTAAAATTATTTTAGCGAGATTTCTTTAAGGTCTAAAAACTCCCTAGTGTTGCCTCAAGCCATCCTGCTTGTTTTTCCAGCAAATGACACATGTCGTAAGTTCTGGTGACAAACGCTGCATTTCTCGTTTTGTTCCAATAGGATGCCAACTCTGTCCATAAAAATTATGAACAGAACCGCCGACAAATTCTAGGCGAAGAATTTCTAGGCGCAGCCAGGGGCCTGAGGGCGTCGGGTTTGGGGACCACACGATTTCATCTCTGCTCTTTGCGGATGATGTCGTCGTGCTGGCCCCATCAGACCAGGACCTTCAGCATGCCATTGGACGGTTTGAAGCCGAGTGTGAAGCAGCTGGGATGAGAATCAGCACCTCCAAATCTGAGGCCATGGTTCTCAGTCGGAAAAGGGTGGCTTGCCCACTTCAGGTAGGTGGAGAGTTCCTGCCTCAAGTGGAGGAGTTCAAGTATGTGGGAGTCTTGTTCACGAGTGAGGGAAGGATGGAACGGGAGATTGACAGACGGATCGGTTCAGCTTCTGCAGTAATGCGGTCGCTGTACCGGTCTGTCGTGGTGAAGAAGGAGTTGAGCCGCAAGGCGAAGCTCTCGATTTACCGGGCAATCTACGCTCCTACTCTCACCTATTGTCATGAGCTGTGGGTCATGACCAAAAGGACAAGATCCCAGATACAGGGCTTTCTCCGCAGGGTTGCTGGGCGATCCCTTAGAGATAGAGTGAGAAGCTTGGTCACTCGGGAGGAGCTCAGAGTAGAGCTGCTGCTGCTCCACATCGAGAGGGGCCAGCTGAGGTAGCTCGGGCATCTTTTCCGGATGCCCCCTGGACGCCTTCCCGGGAAGGTGTTCCGGGCATGTCCCACCGGAAGGAGACACCGGGGAAGACCTAGGACACGCTGGAGGGACCATGTCTCCCGGCTGGCCTGGGAACGCATTGTTGTCCCCCCGGAAGAGCAGGAGGAAGTGTCTTGGGAGAGGGAAGTCTGGGTATCCCTGCTTAGGCTGCTGCCCCCTCGACCCGGCCCAGGATAAGCGGAAGAAGATGGATGAATGGATGGAGGATGCCAACTCCACTTTGTGGAAGGTTTCGTCTGTGTCATTTGCCAGAAAAACAAGCCACAAGTTCATGTGCAGCCAAGCGATAACGGAAGCTGGGCTTCAACGTCAAATGGAAATTTCTCTTGAAGGAAGGCACTTGGAAGTAAAATGATACGTGACTTCGACTGCAGTATTCTTAATGAAGGTTATATTCAGTAAGGATGCCTTGAGGGAGAGTAAAATATTGGGATATTTTGTTTTGCTTGTGATTATCCCTTTAAAGTAAGTCCTGGATGTACTGACTTAAAAACATGACAAACAACAATTTAAACCTCTGACAAATACAACATTGTTCCCAAAGACATTAAGACAATTCTTGGAGTGTCAATATTGCATAACCTTTATAAAAACACATTCATTCACGCATGCATGAACACATACAAGCAAATAAACTAGAGCTCAAGTAGCGTCTTGGGTTGTTCAATCATCTGCATTGAGAGATAGTCAGCAGGTTGTCTGCCAATAGAACAAAAAAAATCTTGGTCATCATCACACGTTTTTATGTGCTTTAATGGAACTCACAAAAATAAAAACATCCCCTTTAAAGCTTGAAAACATAATTTTGTGTTCCACAGAAAACATCTGTTAAGAAGTATTAAAATATAATATTGACGCTCATGTCCTTAAACACACACACATTGCCTCCACCTTCTCTTCAACAGGTTTACAAACACAGCTGCAACGAGCAGAACTGCTATGAGCACGAGTCCCACCTGCAGACCGACAGACGCTGATGGGTATAGACACAGACAGTAGATTTTACTTCTGCTGGGCTCGTTTGAGTCAGTTGTTGCATGTGTGTTTACCTCCAGGAACCTGTTGCATCCATGCGGCATAACATGACTGATCATTGGTTTCCAGTATTTCATTGACCTGCTCCCTCTGGTGGTCCGAAACAGCAACAACAGTCCTGTTTGCATGCATAATGGCCGACTCACAGGACACATTAACACCTAAAACACCAAAATAAGATGAATATCAACAATAGCAACATTCATAATATATACATGTGAACAGAGTGTCCTTTTGTGCAAATGTATTTGTGGATATTTCTCTTATAACATCATAGTGCGTGTTTGATGCGTCTCACCTCCGAGATATCAAGCTGAAATTCCACAGTTACATAGGTTCTCTAATACAACAGCAACGGCATCCCTGGTAAAATCTTGGAGAAATTAAAGGAGAAGTAGATGACCAGAACCTCTCACGATACATATAGACATCCAAAAAACTATGTAGACTTTAGGGGTGTCACAATTTATAGGTATTGAGGTACATTTTACATAAGGTTCCCTTTATAAAGCATTTGTAAATGTGTTCATTAATGACTAATAAGTCATTTACAAATGCATTATAAAGCAGTTATAATAGAATAGAATAAGATTCTTTATTGTCACTGTACATAGTACAACGAAATTGGATGCAAAACCTTCAATGAAAGACAGAACATAATAGATAAGTAGTAATGGGGGAGTATTCTGTTACACACATTCTTCACAAAATTGCAAAATCCCCTAGAAATTGCACATGAATAAGAACAAACATTCCACTCTGTAAGTTAATTTTATATGGCAGCATTTAAAGCAATGATGGCCTTGGGATAAAAACAATTTTTTAGCCTATTTGTCCTTGTCTTAACTGTTCTGTACCTCCTGCCCAAGGGCCATAGTTCAAAAAAAGAATGACTGGGGTGAGATGAGTCTTTTAGGATGTTTCTTGGGTTCTTGGGGCAATGTGAACTGTACAGTTCCTCCAGTGGTTGGAGAGGCAAGCCAATGATTCTCTGGGCTATGGTAATGACCCTTTGGAGTGCTTTCCTTTCCACAGATGTGCAGCTGGCAAACCAGAAACCAATGCAGTATGTTAGAACGCTCTCTATGTAGCAGCTGTAGAAGGACACTAACAGTTCCTGTTGGACTCTGAGTGTGCAGTTCACAATCACTCACGTATTAAGAAACAAACAGAAAGTTTCTCTTTTATACACTTTTATTAAAGCTTGACTCAGCATCTGTTTTGCTCAACACAGACGCAGCGACAACGTTAACATAACGACGTGATGACGTCACATTAGAACCGTAATTCAATGAATAAGAGTGCAATACTTTAACAGTTCCTCACGCAGATTGTTCTTTTTAAGAACTCTTAGGAAAAACAGTCACCGATGGGCCTTCTTTACTAGCGCAGTGGAGTTAGCACCCCAAGACAGGCCCTCTGCAATGTAAATGCCAAGGAATTTGAAAGCAGTCAACCTCTCCACACAGTCCCTGTTGAAGTACAAAGGCTGATTGTCAGGTTTTTTCTCCTGTAGTCCATGATTAGCTCCTTGGTCTTTGTGATGTAGAGGACAAGGTTGTTGTCTCTGCATCACACAGAGAGCCGCTCCACCTCTTTTCAAAAGGAGGATTAATTTCCCCCTGAGATGAGCCTCACCACTGTAGTGTCGTCAGCAAATTTAATGATGGTGTTGCTGGAGTATATGGGGTGCAATCATGAGTGTAGAGCATGGGACTCGGTACACATCCCTGTAGGGAGCCAATATTCAGGCTTAGGGATGAGGAGATATGGGAGCCCACTCTAACATTCTGGGAATGGTCTGTGAGGTCTGGCATGGGAGTCGGGCGCTCTAACGAGGAGGCTAAAGACCGCAGTCTCTAGCATCTGTCGCTAGAGCGTCCGTTGAGGTCGGGTCGACCCGGTTCGAGGCCCGCTTGGAGCGGTGCCGGTAGTTCCAGCTACATTGGTGCCGTGACCCGGATCTCCACCGAGGAGGCTTAAAACTGCAGTCTCCATAGTCTCTGGCTGGAGCGTCCGTTGAGGTCGGGGAGTGAGGTTTACATACTGCACAGCAAGTTACTAGCTGGCCTCCGTTACACCAGCATTTACATCGAGTTGAGAGATCCACCTATAAGAAGGTGTAGCGATTTTAAGCTGCATGTTAAAATAGGGATGAGTTAAACTCCCCAAATATTATTCTCCACCAGATCTATCAAGATCAAACATATGAAATGAGTTATTTAAAACGTCAATTTTAGTCAAGGAATTAGTTTAGCTCAAAGGGAAAATATGTATCATAATCGTCATTACACATACATACTGTATTTTACAATTCTGATTAGCAATAGTGATAAAATCCTATATGCATTCGTCCAGCAAATGCATCAATTATTTATACACTAACGTTATCTCATGACCATAAGTAACGTGACTTTACCAAACAGAATTAAGAGCAGCGGTAGCATAGATCGAAACACAGTTTAAGTCACCAAGTTTGTGAGCATGAACAAAGAGAACCAATCACAAATGCCTTTGTGGGTTTTTATTAAACTCTACTCTACATGGTAAACATAATGACGACAAACAAATACATGAAACACAAACGTGCTAGGATGCGCAGAGAAAGAGAGAGAGAGAGTGAGAATAAGAGAGAGAGTGAGAGGGCATGGCCGCGAGGCAGGTAAAACATGTCTGAAAACCAATAAAATCATCTTTAACAAAGAGGCACGCTCTTAACGCAGCTAATCTATATTTAGAAACGGATACTTGCAATCTCGATGTTGGACCAATATCCGTATGCGCGTGGATGGAAATCTAGAATGGTGTCAGAATGCAGTCCTGGTGAAACGCTGAGTTTGGGTTCTGAGTACAAAGGTCCATAGCCTAAATGGACTCCCCAGAGGGGAGCCCCAAGTGGGGGTGTCCGTTGGAGTGCCCTTCTCGTCCTCTTTCTTTTTTCTTCCGATTCCAAAAAGTAAAGCAGTGTATGGTTCGGTGATGGTATTTTATATGCATACCTGCCCTGCCCCCAGATGGTCTGCGGGCCAATGCCATGAAGGTGATAAGGGGGCCTAAGAAGGTTCCTTTGTTTCTCAGGGCACCTCATTTGCATGGCTCTGACAGTATTGTCTGTTTGCATTTAATATATAAACCTAGTTATGGACATAGTATGATGTGTGCTATGTTTTGATAACATAGCTCATCATATAGGGAATTCAAAGATGTGTAGTTACATATGAAACATGCAAGGCATTGAACTGTGAACGTATGAATACGTCAAATGAACCCTGAATCAAAACTTGCATATCTAACAGTTACAGAATATATAAAATTGCCCGAGCGTCAACACACAACCTTGACATTTACATAGATTTATAGAAAGGATAGTTTAAAACACATAAGTTCCTATTTTCTCAGAGAAGTTTCTCTGGTTAGCCTCAGATGTTAAGTTAGAGATGAGACACAGACTTAATCACTTATGCTTTGAAGCCTATGAGTCGTAAATATGCGTCAGGGAAACCAAATGGTTATCACACTATCTTTGAGAGTTTAAACCCTAAAACCAGACCCCATGGAGCCAGCTTTGTTATGGTCTTTGAAGATGTTATCTTGAAACCAAGACAAAAGGGAGTGAGAGGTTGAATGGCTTTCTCCCCCTGATCCAGTCACTACAAAGGACATCCATACACAGGGACTACACTCCCTTCCATTGAGGACATCCAGAAGAAACGCTGTCTGAGTCGAGCTCGCAGCATTCTCAATGAGTCCTTTCACCCCGCTCATAGACTGTTTACTCTCATGCCTTCCGGTAGGCGCTTCAGGTGCCTCCGAGCAAGAACCAGCAGACTAGGAAACTGCTTTTTCCCAGAGCTGTTTCATTATTGAAATCTGCTCCCCACTGATTCCACTACCCCTCATAACTTTAACTGTAATGCTGCTATTACATTGTTTACATTGCACTACAGTGCTGCCATGCATGACTGAACTGTGCACACCAGTACTTCATGTTATCTGCTCTACCGGACTGTTTACACACCATAGCATCATTTGCACTCTATACTGCTCACTTTAACAGCAGGAATATTACACTGAATGCTCATTTGCACTAATGGACTACTTTCATAACTGCATTAACTCATCTACTGCACTGTAACTCTATTAACTGCATCTACTCATCTATTGCACTATAACTTCAATAACTGCTTAACTCATCTACTGCACTGTAACCTTAATAACCGCATTAACTCATATACTGCACCATACCTTTAATAACTTCATTAACTCATGTACTGCACCGTACCTTTAATAACCGCATTAACTCATCTATTGCACTGCAAATTTAATAGCTTATGTCTGTAATTAATGCACACTTAAGTCACTTGCACTATTGTATAGTCTATATTGTTATCTGTTCATAACCACCTGTACATTAATGTTCACAGTATATAGCCTTGAACATTCCTTCTGTAAAGTATTTTCATAGTACATGCCCATTGTATAGTAATTTCCTAATATTGTATTCTGTATTTAATCATACTGTATATCCTGCACTTGCTAATTGCACTTCTGGTTAGACCTAAACTACATTTCGTTACACTGTACTTGTATCTGTGTAATGACAATAAAGTTGAATCTAATCTAATCTAAATACCTGACCTCGGCAGAAGCATCCAACTGCACAAAGTCTGGCTTTGAAACCTGCACGCACTGTAGGGTATTTACAGTAAAACACCAGTTATGATAAATGAAGACAAGAAGTCAGTAATGCAATTAATAGAAGAGTATTTCCTGAAGAAAAGTAGTTAGTAGTTTTGCCAGCAGAAGTCCGCTTCAGCACTATCCAGGAGTTCAACAGGCCGACCTGCCTTACAACTGACTAACCACATCATTACTTGGGTAAATCAACCTCACATGATTGGTTATCAATAGATAATCCCTTAAACAAGAACATAAAGCTCTCAAACACTTATGGAGTAATGAGACAGGACGTACAGTCCTTCAGATGATCAAAGATGACAGGCATGACTTATAACATTAGGTTGCATGTGTCTCCTGATTTTCCACTCTTCCTCACTTTCCAGAAACAACACAAGCACAAACTCCTCAAGGGCAGAGTTTTAAAATAACAATTTAAAATAACTTGATGCTGAACAATAATAGATTCATATTTGTCAAAACCAAACAAAAGTATTTATATTTGAAGTAAAGGTGATGTTATGATTTGACATGGTAGAACCCAATTGCAGGAAGACACGGGGATGAAGGGGTTAACAGATATTTATTTAACATGAACTCAACAAAAAGGCAAAACAAAACCCACGAGGGGGAAATCAAGACAGGATATAACTACTAACTATAACAAGGACACAGACTGACTAAACTAAGAAAATAAACACTTAGGACAACACTAGACTATACTCACAAAACACGTAGCAAAAGCAAACAAGGACACGGCTTGAGACGGCATAGACAGGAGATCCAATACGTACAAGGTACAGCTTACGATGAACGATGTACAAGGTACAATGAACAAGCACAGGACAAAGAACACAAGGATGTTTAAAAGGGAAACAAACACAGGATAATTAACGTCTTGGTTACGTATGTAACCTCGGTTCCCTGATGGAGGGAACGAGACGTTGTGTCGAGAACGACAGATGGGGTTCGCCCTTGAGAACCAATCAACTCTGACTAGTATAGAAAGGGCCAATGAAATTTGGCGACGGAAATTTGCATGCCGGGCTCCGTCCCCGGATATCCGGTATAAAAGGAAGCCGGCGTGCAGCATTCATTTACCTCTTGTTCTGAAGAGCCTGAGAGCCTCTCACAACTGCAGCAGAATACGATACGTGTTTGTGGCATAAGGGACACAACGTCTCGTTCCCTCCATCAGGGAACCGAGGTTACATACGTAACCAAGACGTTCCCTTTCTGTCAGTCTCTCGACGTTGTGTCGAGAACGACAGATGGGGTCACCTATGGAAAACGCCACAAACGCTGTATCGCGTCACAATCTCAACGAAGCGACGGTAACAAGCCTGGGCGTGTCAGCTCGAAGCTTTCGTGAAATTTGTAACCTTCCAGTGTGGTGGTCGGGGGTTCCAGAGCTTTCTGGGAAAGATGGTTACAGCCCTGACCGGTAACCTTTCACGGACGGGGCCTTAGCTCTCTACAGGCGAGAGGCCGTCCAGCTCGTGTTTACACCGGGTGAGCGCGACTCTTAATCAGAGAAGTGCTGCAGAGGCCACCTCCTACCCGTGGGGAGGAATATGGTGGATATATATGGTCTCGCCCTTGGAGGAGAACCTGGGGAAGCTCATGGGTTACCATGTGTGGGAACCATTGTCATGAGGGTATAGCAGACGGAACAGCCCGCGGAGGGGGTGTTGCTGCGTCTGATGGCACCACGTCCGGTTAGAACTATGTGTGATAGGTCATACGGTATCCCGGCCTAAGGGGGAAGGCTGCTCTGCCCAGCCAACCCCCAGGGGGTGCTTGCTTAGTGATGGATGGAACGCCTGATCTTAACCCGTGTCTGGGTAAGAAGGAAGGTTGGTGAGGTACCAATTTTCTTAGCCATGTGTTTGGGTAAGAAGAAAAGGGTAGATAGCACACTGACCCAACCTCTTGGAGGGTGGGAAGGTGCTTTCGCAGGCATACGCCCCCCCGGATGCCAGTCCTACATGTCGCCACGCAGGACCGGGATTACGCAGAGGCTGTTAACCCTTGCGAAGGTGTTTGGGCGTAGCCCAACCCGCAGCTCTACAGATGTCTGCTAGAGAGGTGCTTCTGCCAGTGCCCAGGAGGTGGCTAAACTCCGTGTGGAGTGAGCCCTCACTGCCAATGGGCATGGGAGATTCTGAGATCGGAATGCCGTCGTAACGGCATCCACGACCCAGTGCGCCAGCCTCTGCTTGGAGACAGCCTTCCCCTTCTGCTGTCCTCCAATACAGACAAGGAGCTGGTCAGAGCTACTGAAGCTCTGCGTGCGGTCCAGGACACAACACGGATGGGGTTGGGTCTTCCTCCTTCCTCCTGCGGACAGCTGCGCCATCATGGTGACAGAGTTTAGTTCCATACCGAGGAAGAGGATGCTCTGCACTGGGGAGAGTTTGCTCTTTTCTGGGTTGACCTGAAATCCCAATCGATCTAGATGCCGGAGCACCAGGTCCCTCTGTGTACACAACAGATCTCACGAGTGTGCCAGGATAAGCCAGTCGTCGAGAAAGTTTAGTACCCGCACACCTGTTTCCCGAAGGGGAGAAAGGGCGGCTTCCACTATCTTCGTGAAGACATGTGGAGACAGGGACAGACCGAAAGGGAGGACTCTGTACTGATATGCCCACCCCTCGAATGCGAACCGTGGAACGGCTGGAGACATGAAGTAAGCGTCCTTCAGGTCGATTGCCACGAACCAATCCTGACACCTGATAGGTCACGCCTCTGCGTGAGCATCTGAACAGCAGCTTGTGAAGGTGCTTGTTCAGGGTACGCAGACCGATGGGGCGCAACCCGCCCTCTTTCTTGGGAATGATGAAGTGTGGGTCGTGACCCTCTGAACATCTTGGTTTTAGGGACGAACTCGATGCTTGTTTTGCCAGAAGGGTGGTGACCTCTACCCGAAGTACAGAGGCGTCCCTGCCTCTGACAGAGGGAGAGATGATGCCCTGAAACTTGGGAGAGTCTCTGGCGAACTGGATCGAGTAACCAAGACGGACCGCCCGCAAGGCCAGCGAGATAGTGTGGGCAGCTCTCAAGCTCCCCGGGACTGTGACAGGGTGACCAAGGGGACGGTCTGCTTCATCATTCCCACAGGGGGTGGTTCGTCGGCTGGCGGAGCTAACCATCTGTCACGGGGGGTCCCCGGAGGGAAGGTTGGCTCCGCCTTTTTACCTGCCTGGCGGGACAACGGCACGCACTGTCAGTTTGAGAGTGGTGACAGCTGTCGTATGTGTACGACCTCACACCTCGCCAGGGTGTGAGGTCGATTCGCCGAGCACAGTCCAGTGGAGTGTGCGATCGGCTGTAAGTACACCCGGGGAGAATGGAAAAACTCTGCGAGTAAGTGGGCGCCAGGCCCTGACAAGGGCCCGGCTTTGGTGACGAGGCAGGAGTCGTCCCGTACCGACCGATCAGAGCCGTGGCTGTGAAGGTACTGGCCCGATGTTGTCCTCCCTGGGGTCTTCCCGTCAGTGTCCCCTCTCGCGAGAAGGTTGCTGACGGGGTGGAGGTTTCCCCCTCGACCTCTGCTACCGGGGTGCCGCCTGTGGGGACACAGGAACCGGAGCCGATGTCGAAGGGGTCCTGGGTTGAAGGGAAGCAGACGTCACGCGGGATCTCGGAGGCCTCTAGGCGGCCGAGTCGCAGCGTGAAAAAATGTGGCTTATTGCCACTGTCTGCTTCACCGTCAAAAACTGCTGAGCACAGTCCTCGACGGTGTTACCAACAACCCACCCTGCGAGATGGGTGCATCAAGAAAGCGGGCTTCCTTGGTGTCACTCCTCTGCACATGGTATAACCGGGGGTGTCTCTCCTGGACCACTACCGTGGACATCGTCCGACCCAGGGCCCGTGCCACCGCCTTGGTCGCCCGTAGAGCGCTGCCAGCGGTGGCACGGAGATCCTGCATTATACCTGGGTCGGCCTTACCCTCGTGGAGTTCTCTCAACACCTAGGCCTGGCGGACCTGCAGGATGGCCATGGCGCAGAGAGAGGAGGCAGCCTGGCCCGCGGCATCGCAAGCTTTCGACACCGTGATGCCGAAGTCTTGCGTGCTTTGGGCTGTAGGTGTGGCCGATTCCCCCCAGGTGGTAGCCGTCCGCGGCACAGGTGCAGCCCGGGCGGACGTTCCACCCGGGGGATCTCGACGTAGTTCTTGGCTGCCCCACCATCGAGGGAAGTGAGGGAGCCGGAGCTGGTTTCACTGGAACGGTCCGTGGAGCGTTCCAAGTTTTACACAGCTCCTCATGCACTTCCGGGAAAAACATGGCACCCGGGGTGGCCGCGGTTTGCACCGCGCTCCGACTTTATGAACCACGCATCCCCGGGTTAGCACGGATGACATCACTTCTCCTTCCTCTAGAACTCGACCCTGGGGGTGGAGCTCGGATTCTTCGGAGTCGGATGCCGGTCTCCCTCCGAAGCTGCGAGCGACATCTCATCTACGTCACACATCGTTTCCATATGTGCGCCTGAGGATCCGGACGGTATGCCACCGCCGGTGGGGAACGTTTAGAAGAGCGAATCGGGATGCGATCGGCCCGTGAGCACTTGGCTGGCGGGTTTACGTTCGCAGAGTTCCCCATATCACTAACGCTGCTAACGTGGGTGGTCATCGGGGCCGTAGCCACAGATGTCACAGCCCAGGTAGCAAACGAAATGGTGGCTGGTTCCCGTAGGAAGACAGCTACCCGTGACCGCAACTTCTGAACGACAATCTGCCCGGGCAGATGTGTCAACGAATGCTGCTTCAGTGTGCTGGACGCCCAGACACCTAATGCAGCGATCATGTCCATCCCCCTCCTCGATGAGGGTGCCGCACCCAAGAGAACAGCGGGACATGCCGCGCTGGATAATGCTCAGTCAGTCCTGAAAAGGACTTTTTAGAAAATCTCTAACACCTCCGGAACCGCCGAGACGCCCAGGGGAAGGTCGCTGCAGGTAGAGACGATCTGCTGCAACCCGTCGTAGCACCAGCAGTGTAGTTGTAGAGGATTTTGAATCCTGAGATGTACTCATGAGCGAAGGCTCTGAAGAACAAAAGGTAAATGAATGCTGCACGCCGGCTTCCTTTTATACCGGATATCCGGGGGCGGAGCCCGGCATGCAAATTTCATTTGCCAAATTTCATTTGCCAAATTTCATTGGCCTTTTCTATAGTAGTCAGAGTTGATTTGCTCTCAAGGGCGAACCCCATCTGTCGTCGAGAGACCGACAGAAAGGGAACAAGGGGCAGGTATGGGTGATGAAACACTAATGGGAAGGCTAACGAGACAAAAGGGCGGGAAACATAGAGGAGACTCGGAGAGAGAGTGAGAGGATCTCTAAGGCCCAACCTCTTTCTCCACAAAGAACCTTAGACTATGTCATGGCTCGGCCCCAAGACCAAGAATAAACAAGACAAGATGGCGGAACCATGACAGGTGAAGCCACGGCACCCGTCTCTTCAGTAGTAATTACCTCAAGTGAGCATATTTGCTTGTCGTGCAAGAAGCAGGGCAAACTTGGTGGATCTCTCCACTCAATGTTTCAGAGAACCGGGGTTACGAACAGTAGCCTATTGTTCGCTTTCATCATCTTATGTTTGCGATCCACCTATGGGAGATATAGACAGCTCCCCGGTTGTCCAATACACTCACAGCAAGGCTCTGAAAGCCAGAGGACGGTCACCTGGATAGGTGACGCATGACACATCACAATATACCAACCCACATATGGGAGTGAGCTTTCCAAGTGAATATTTTGAATGACATATGGCAACATGCATAAATAAAGAAACCTGACAACGCACACAGATATGAACTTATGGTGTCAGGTAGGGAAATAAATAACATGCTAGTGATATGTGTAAGCTAGGCTAGTGGCCCAGACAAAATTAGTGATTAGAGTAAGGCTACAAACAATACAGATGTCTTGATTCTGCCTCATCATATCATGTCTTTCTAGGTCTTGAGAAAGAATGATAGCAGGATCCCTTGTTTCACGTGGAGAGAGACAATTTTGGATCTTCTTGGTCGTCATACTTCTCTCTAGGTCTTGTCTCTGTTCCCGCCCTTTCGCCTCGTTACTGCTTGTTTATTAGTTAATTCTCCGTACCTGTTCCCTGTTGATTTTGACCCCTTTAAATAGTCATCATGTTTCATTGCCCTGTGCTCAGTCATTGTATTTTGTGCTTCCGGTGTACTCATGTGCTTACCTGCCTCAGTTCCATGTCTTTGAAAACATCACGTCTTGTTCCTGCCTGTAAATTACCCAAGTTTAGTCTATTGTTAGTTCATGTCTAGTGATTGATTAGTCTAGTGTTAGGTTAGTCTGCGTTTCTGTTGGCCTGTGATTATTGTTTTACCACCTCGTGGGATAAAACCATTTGATTATTGTTTTACCCCCTTGTTTTGTGTTTTTGTATAATAAATCCGTTACCTGTTAAACCCCTTCACCACTGCTGCCTGCAATTGGGTTCTTCTTGGGTTCAATTGGGAACTCCGCATTTGCATTTGCATATGCAATCTTTTGATTTCTGAAGATTTGTGATTTCAACTTGTAAATTATAAAACAATAATGACAACAACAATCAATTCATTTAAAACAAAATTATGAGTTTAAAAACCTATTCAAGATCCCCTACGTGAAGTCATTTCCACAACAAGCTTTTTCCAGTTCCTAAAGTTTTCTATTTGTGTATTTCATCTTTTTTCTTTACGTCTATCTTGTATGGCGAGTCGCCCATTTCCCAATCATCGTCACCATGGGAACGGAGACAATCAACCCGCTCATCTGCTGGTCGATAGCACCTGCCGGTGAGCTATGACCCCGTATGAGATGCGTGTGTTTACCTTGTGCTCTTTTCTCTTTTCCCCTTGAAGATACGAGTGCCTGACGTCCATCAGATCGAGATGAAACCTACACTTACCCACGGATCATAGAAGAAAAAGTAAAAACATACACAGTGGATGATATTAAAGAAACTATGGAACAAATTGATTAATTAAAACCAGATTCAGACGCAAGCTCTCACAGCAGCATTTGTAAGCTTTTGAGTTGATGGCAACAGAATGGGATATCCTCTTCTCTCTTGGTCATGATGTGATAATTGACAAAGTGAATTGTTTTATAAGCTTCTTCTGTAGGCCCTGGATGTCATGGTTCCACTATCATGTCATGTTTTATTCTTGTTTTGCTGTGGAGCCATGGCATAGCCTTAAGTTATGTGGTGGGAGAGAGACTGTTGTAGCACCTATGTGTCGGCATACTCTCTCTCTCTCTCTCTCTCTCTCTCTCCGGTCTGCGTCATTGTTCCCGCCATCTCGTTCCTCCTCAGCCTTTCCCTAGTGCTTAATCCCCAGCACCTGTTCCTCATTTACTATCCTGTGTTTGTCACCCTTTAAAATACCCTTGTGTTCATTGTCCTGTGCTCGTTCATTGTATGATGTCCCTCGTTTGTATGATCGGTATTCATGCCCTTGTCTTCCTTGTTCCTGTTTCCCTTTTCTAGTAAGTGCCAGTTTAGTGTTCGTTTCAAGTGTTTGTTTTCTTAGTTTAGTGAGTCCGTTTCTTTGAGTTCTGTTAAAGTAATCCTGTATTGATTTCCCCATTGTGTTTTTTTTTTTGCCTTTTTATACCGTTTTTGTATAAATAAATACCCGTGTTACCCCTAACATCCGTCTCTGCCTGCAATTGGGTTCTCCCATCTGAGTTTCATGTCACTGGAATGTAATGCATCCCTTGAAGAAACATTGAAAACTGTAGATAGTTACAGCAAATATTGTGTAACCTAATCATTCATTTTTCCCATCAGAATAATAAACAGCTAATACATTAAAACCTTTAGTTATTTAGACTGATAATTTTTATCATTATTCAGACATATACACAGTGTGTGTACTTGTGTGCGTGTGTGTGCGCATGTTCGCGCAAGCATAATAGGCCGGTCCAAATGAAGTACAGGGGCAAATTTTTCTCCCAGTACAGCCCTGACCTCACATCTCACATGTCACTGCTGGGAAGCATTTAGGCATAAAGGCCTAGTGAGACCTAAGAAAACTGTATCTCCAATGAGTTAGAATTAGTGCATGAGTAATAAACAGAGAGTGCATAAAAACACGGACCCAGATGCAAAGCTGTCTTGGAAGACTTATGTTGAGAGAAAAGTCTTCCAATGGCTCAAAAGTCTGTTGTGACAACGTCTCCAGCACCACAAAGAGGACTCACTCTGGAACAGCTTTAAAGCAACAACAAGCCGTTTTGGTGTATGCTTCCCGCATGTGGTTGATAAGCATAATTGTCTGTTATAAATGTCATAAATATTGCCACTGTATAAGCTTCCATGTGGGCATCACAATACACATGAATTTGTTGACTAGACAGAGACCGCTGTTACATCATGTCACTTCATAAACTGTGCATGTTCTAAAGCACTATTTTGGCTCCTGCGGGTTATAACACTGGGCTATACTAATTATAACATTTAGGCTGCATTATTTAGATCAACCGGAACCAGGAACACATCCAACAACAAATTATGAACTTGTTGCATCAAAGAGTGCAGAACAGTACTCTACTCTCAGCCAGTCTTATCTCTTTGTTCCAAGGTTACCGCAGGATGCAGTTCATTCCCAGACCTGATGGCAGAGCTGAGAATGGGAAGCGGTGACCTGACATGAGCTAAGAGGATAGAGCTGGACAAAGGACGCGGCAACTTGACTTTGATTTTCCTACAACATTTCAAATGCTATTAGATTGTTTATGATAGTCTTAAATCTATCATTTACTTTATTAAGTTTATTTTTTTTAATTTTTATTTAGCCTTGTTTTGCAAGCACTGTTGAGCTTGTGCAGTGGCAGCAGCAGTTGCCAGAGGGGAACAGAATCACCTGGTTGGGCCTGGCTTCACCTGAGTTTTTTGGGGGGGGGGCTGCTTTAGAATTCAGAAATTAGACATAATTAATATTGCATATAAGAATTTATAGTGCGTTTAATATTTGACCTGTGGTTCTCTCTCCTTTACCGCCAATGTGTGCTTTCACTGTGCGTGTGTGCGAGTGTGTGAGTGCGAGTGTGTTTGTGTGTGTGTTCGTCTATGTCAATGTTTGTAAGTATGTATGCATATTGTGTGTTTGGAGCATTTGTATGTCTGTCTTTTGTTGTTTTCACCTTTTTCTTGTTTTTACAGGTATATGCCTTTAGGTGTTTTACTTGTATTCAATGTGTCTCATGTACAGCTGCTTTGTAACAATGAAAATTGTAAAAAGATTGAGTTTTCAACCAGGTGTTTTCCTACTTATTCCAGAATTAACTACTGGATGACAAGCAGTCTGGCTTCAAAACAAACCACTTCACTGAGACTGCACTGTTATCGGTCACAGGAGCATTGCAGCTAGCCAAGGCAGAATCTAAATCCTCTGTCCTGATTCTGCTAGATTGCAGAGTTCGACACTGTAAATCACAGGATACTGCTAGCAACCCTGTCATCTCTAGGAATCTCAGGCACTCCACTCCGCTGGTTCAAATCCGACCTCTCTGCCAGATCCTTCAGGGTGTCATAGGGGGGCTCGCTGTCCACTACTCACCACATGATCATTGCGGTCCCTCAGGGATCGGTGCTTGGACCGCTGCTATTTCCCATCTACACGACATCCTTTGGACCAATATAGAACTACTCGTATTTCCGACCCATGGTGCTAAACGATCTTACCATCCAACTTGACAATACCACAATCACTCCTTCAAAAAGAGCCAGGAACCTCATAAAGAACGCTGCGTTCAGCAAATGAGCGGCAGCTTGTCTTGCCTTCTCAAAAGGGCAGTAAATCGCTTTCCCGCTCGTTCTCCTTCAAAACTCCTTCCTGGTGGACAATTCTTCCTAACTCAGTCTGGTCAACCACATCTCTCACAACATTAAAAAAAACTACTTAAAACCCATCTCTTCTGTGAGTGCTTGACAGACAAATTAGAAAAAAACTCTCTCTTTCTCTCAACAGGTTTTGGTCTGGATTTTGTTGAAACTAGTAACTTTGTATTAGCACCTGTTGTATTACTGCTCCAGTATGACATCACTTATTGCTCCCTGAACTCTCTGAAAGTCACATTGGACAAAAGCGTCTGCCATATGACTAAATGAAAATAATGTAAAAAGTAAAATGTAAAGAAAACTCAACACAGCACTGTACATCACAATCAGATATTTTATTTGTACTATAGTACATGATATAAATATTCAGACTTCAACACAATACAAAGGATTTAGAGCAGATTTTTATTGATTGAGATGAATAAACATTATCTTTAAGCTAAACATTATATTCTTGTCTTGCCACATAAGTTTAGCAGGTTATCTGTTTTAGAAACAGCAATCAATAGCTCTCATTAGTCACACAAGCATCATTGTCCGTTTATTTAAACGCGCCAAATCGATGGAAAATCACTAAAATATCTATTTACTCTTACAAATTTAAGGTTAAAGGGTAAAGAAAGAATATTGCTAAAGTAATATATCATACAGTGAGGTAAAAATAAATGACCGTTAATTTTTTAATTATGCTAGCGCGCAGCTCTATGCGGAACAGAGAAGGCATGTGCTGGAGAAACGCATGGACATATCATACACACGCAATAATGATAAGAATCGCAAATTTAATTGTGGTATTGAATGAAACTCCTGTATAATAGTTTTCAGAAGTCGTATTTATAGCATTTGTCTTGACATTAACAATTTCTTATAAATGTTCCATTTAATAACATAATACATAGAAATGACCAGATTAATTAATGATCAGTGTCTAGGTTATCTGAAGAGCTCATCATGTCTCTACAACATTCTCCATGGGATTAATTCACAACTTTATTTGAGGACGTGGCTAGGACGTTTCTGAAACGTTAGCAGAAATAAAAAAAAAATGGAACATTGCCAAGACGAACTGGCGGCGGCGTCAAAAGGAACTTTGTTTGCTGGGTAATCACTTGACCACACAGGGCACTTTGGATATATAACTTGTCATTAAACTAAATGAATTAAGATTATTGTGCATTTAAAAAAAGATTTCCTGCTTTTGTCTATTCACAGCATTTTTTAAACTAAATGGGGCACTCAAATAAACCATTGCAGTAGAATTCAAGGTGTAAGCACAATTGCTTTTGCATCAGGGTCATGATGGACTAAAAATTGATGTGTAAAGGACGTCCTCTCACAACAGATTAACAAAAGGTTATTTATCAGTGATGTATAAAGTACATAGTACATGAGTAATAGTACAAATATCTTGCCAAAAAACTACTTTTTTAAATAGGAAGACCAAAATTCAGCTTACATAACAATCCTCTGAAAACTTTAAACAAGGCGGATGGGAACAAGGCGGACGGGAGAAGAATTTCTGATAAATATTATTTATTCGTTTTCCAGCAACAACGTAATTGTATTGTTATAATTGTATTGTTACAACTTAACCATTGATTTGTTAAGCGCCATCTTCGTGACCAGATCGCTTATTGGTCTATGATCAGTTTCTATTCTGTTTCCTGCGTTTGTAGTAGTAACGCACATACATAGGGGAAATGTATTGGAGTAAAAGTATACATTTTGTTCAGGAAAAGGAACGGAATAAAAGTTTGCGGTAATTTATAACGCAATTAAAGTACAGATACTCCAAAAAAATACTTAAGTACTGTAATTAAGTATTTTTATAAATTAGAAGGATAAGAAGTTTTATTTATAAAGCGCCTTTCCATAGCTCAAGGTCGCTTCACATAGTGCAATACAATACCTTTTTGCACATCCACATCCACAATTCAAACACATAAGGCCATATATAGCCACATTATCCAAAAAACATATTGAAAGTTTTTAGCTGAGTCTCGAACTTAGGCACGGATGATATATTACGAAGTGTAAGGGGTAGCGAATTCTATAACTAATGAGCATTAACATTAAATGACCTACCACCTACAGTGGACTGCCAGAAACGAGGAGTGATATGAGAGGCATGTGTGTCAAATAAGACACACAGATTACGGACAGGTGAAGAAGTCTAAACAGGAATCCAGTTAATTTCAAAGGACAGGTCAATCCTTTTGACTGAGGTAGCAGCTCCAATCATAAATATTTCGGTTTTGTTATTATTAAGTTTAAGAAAATTCAAGGACATCCAATGCGTGATATCCCTGATTCATGCAATAAGTGAGTAAGGCAGGGATATCCTATCAGAGCTTGTGGCGAGGTCATTTTTAATGTCATCAGCATGCAAAGAAATTGAAGCCCATGCATGCGTTTGATGTCACCCAGTGGAGAAATAACGATGATTAACAGAAGTGGACCCAGAACTAAACCTTGAGAAACACCCTGTGAGACCGGAGCAGTGGCAGATTTATACCGTCAAACCAATGTTTGCTGGGTAGGAAACATGAATGCAATTGACACGCGTGTGAAGCAATTTCGCAAACTATATATATATGTTGTAAATCACATTCAGTCTATTGCACAGATCGGTCGATTCGCTACATTGTTATATCGTCAATATAAGGCGTTAATTATAGATCATTTTTATGTTACCTCTATCTATGATTGATTAGGGTAGGAATTGCATAAATGGTTTTAACTGGAAAACTGAGCTAATAATTGTCACAAAACGGATGGGAGTGTGGGAGACAGAACCCAAATGCAGGACAGCGAGTTAACAGACGTTATTTACTCAAATACAAGAAAACAAAACCCACAAGGGGTAAAAATAACAGGAACAAAATAAACCAAAACGAAGAGGCTAGAACAATCCCACACGAAGAGGCTGGGAATAAATAATTCAATACGTACAAGTATGACACAACATGAAGCAGAATAAACAATGAACCGACTTAGGTCTAGGAAAACACAGGGCTTAAGAAGGGAAACATGAACGAAGGATAATAACACAGGGAGAGCGACGGGCAGGTGACAAGATTAAACATAATAGGGAGACAGGTGAGGGAGATGAAACACTAATGGGAGAGTAACGAAGAAACAAGGGGGCGGAGCTACACGGCAGACACGCGCCGAATGTGATAACAAACGACAAGTGTCTCCAAACAAGACATAACACACGTACATACACACACACACACACACACAAGACATGGTACTGTACCTTGATGCCTTAATACACAATCAAACGTATGTAAAGTACTGTTTGAGCAAACATTTATAAACTGAGACCGTTTTTTCAACTCACTGAGGTGGTGAAGCATTTGTGGGCTCTAGCCTTTTAAAGAAGCCTGGAGGAGCTTTAGGACTAGAAACAGACAGAAATGTATATCAAGTCCCGTTTCAACAAACATTCAAACTTTTACAAACTGAGAGAATTTGTTTGATTCACTGAAGCAATGGAGTCTTTGTGAGAGGTGCCCTCACACACACACACACACACACACACAAGACATGGTACCATCAGGTCCTGTCCACAAGGCATGAAACTAGAACAGGATGGCCAGGACCATGACCATAATAGATAGACAGACAGTTTGTGTTTAAAACACATTAAGTGGTTACTTTGTCTGAGTTGTATCCAACTATAGGCTATGCTTTACAAGTGTGTTTTGTTTTTGCATAGATCTCCACATTGATTATTAATAATTATTATATGTATATATATTATGTATATATATTACTATATATTTTTTTTAAATAGCAACGGCTAAAAAGTAACGAGTAACTAGGACTCTGGGTTGTTTTTGAGTAGAGTAATTTTACTTATACTGAATTACTTTTTTACACCAGCTCTTTTACCAGTACAATTTCAGCAATATAACGGTACTTGTACTCAAGTACAAATTTCCAGTACTCTTTCCACCACTGATTATTTGTGCACATAGTTCTAATGATTCAAATTATTTTTAAACGTATAGTTATTCCTAACATATCGACCATGGTGAGAATGATTTTGTTATTTTCAGATGTTGTTACTCTGGGTTCAGAACGAGGTCTCATCTTCCAGTTCTCCCTGCCAGGGTGACAGCCGAAGGATATGACCTTGACTTACACAAGGGTCAAATGTGCTAGACTCCAGTGAGCTCAGCGAACCCATGACAGACCCTGTCCCTTCAAAGGCATATGTTTTCAGAGTGTCAAAAGGTGGCACATGTGAATCTTCATCTGCCTCAGCCAGACGGTCGAGAATAAACTGTTGAAAGACCTCATCCTCCGGTCCGACCAGGTGAGACTGACGCAAAGACATGCGGATGCTAGCAGCAACATCCTCCCTGTGGAGCCTGTGCTCTCGACGGAGTTGATTTCCCCTCAAGGGAACATTATGGCAGGACTCTGTGTCTGGGCTGGCGAAACTCATCACTTTCTCCAAAGACTCTTCTGTCTCCAGCTCTTGCACAGCTAGTTTCTTTGTATATAGCATCTTGTATTTTTGTAATGCTAGAATTATTGTAGACAGCACTGCAGAACAAGCCAAAGAGAGAATGGTTATACTACACTTTTAGGTAAATAACAAAAATGTAAATTATACATTTAATCAATGTTGGGTAAGTTCCCTAAAAACTAATACAAATTATGTGTAAAATACTTGGTATTTACACTGGTGTTTTCTTATAAAATAATGGTTTTCAAGGTTTCATTGTTTTTTTCAAATACTCTGAAATTAAAAACAATAAACAAAAATGAAACATGTATTTTAAATAAATTGCATTTCTTCTTAAATGGGACATTGAATGCCCAAAACCGGCCCACACCTTACAACCCATACCACCTTGTCTTTGGAAGATGGCACTCGGGTGGTCTGCTCCTGCTTGCCAGACTTGAGCCACAATTAAGGCAGAGCAATGCCGCATGTCAGCCAAAAACAAATCATAAACGACCAAATAATGTACAATTTCTATTCCTGGCCCAGTTTCAACCCAAACAAACACATTTTTATTGAGTTTCATTATGTTTTTAAAGAAGTAATGATGATTGGTGTTCATACCTCCTGCTAACAATCATAATCTTTAAAGATCTCTTAAAATGGCATAATGAGCCATGCAGAGACATCAAGAATCAATCAATGTATGGATCTCAACAATGGTGACATTCAAACAACACAAAGGCATCAAGGATGCATTCTGGGCACAAGCATAACCCAAAAAAATAATTTGAAATGTTTATCGGAATTACTTTGTTGATTGTCACCATTGTTAAGGTTTGTAAGATTGTAAGAGTGTTGATGTCTGAGTTGGTCAATAAAATCTAACTTTTATGTTCTCCCTGCCCCGTCTGTACTTCAGCATTATAACTTTCTTCATTGCCTAGCACAGCACCTGACAATAATGCACCATTGTGAAAGTTCCATCAACTTTAGATTTCTCAGCGTAGATCATTAAGGTTAATCTACTTCAGTTTTTTCTTTGCAATACATTAGTGCAAAGATTAAAATATCGCAGCATCGCTCAACTTAAACAAACACTGATCACCATAATGATGACTTTCTGCAAAGCTTGTTTTCATTAAATTATGAACTGGAGCTAAATCTCTGTTAATTATCAGTTATTCGCAGTTGATTTCAGGTAGTAGTTGTGTTTCTGTAGTCAAATTTAATTTATTCTGTTTTTGTTTTCTGGATTGATAATGTTTGATAACAGCAAGGGCTCACAATTAAAGGCAGGGTGTCCGATTTCTGAATTACGCTTGTTTAGACAAAGTCGGGACGAGTTTTATCGCTTAAGTCGGGACGAGTTTTATCGCTTTGGATAAAAGCGTCTGCCAAATGACTAAATGAATACCAAAACAACCTTGTAGCCAATCAGCAGTAAGGTGCACAGTGCACAGGATGGACATTAGTCAAGCTGAGCCCTGACGAAAGCGAAAGATTGGGATAAGGATGTGTCTGTATTGGTGTTTTGAACATAACTTCCTTAAAAATACTTATAAAACTCAATAGAAATGGTTTATTGATGTGAAAGATTTAACTTTATCTGGGCTAAATCTGTAACAGAACTGAAATGCTCATAGCAGCTGCTATGCTCATATTTGTAGGCATTGCTTAGGCTTGCTAATGATCCAAAACGGCAAACCTTGGTGTTTTGGTTGTCGAAAGAACATCAGTGTGTGGATGAAAAAGTGGACGTCAAATTTTCAATCAGTTTGATTTACATTTTGACCTGTTTTTGAGGTCAATTTAAATTTCTGGTTTTTATGAGATCGACAAATGCAACATCCACAGCATAAACTCAAAATTTACAACTACCTAGAACATTTTATAGTTAAAAACTCAGAATATTTTATAGTTAAAAAACAAGCATGAAAACCTTCAGACATTTTCTCAACTCATGTTTATTTGTATAATGCATAGACTGTATAAAAGATGGACAGCGTGACGCCATTTGTTTACAAGGAGAGGGCGGGGTTTGTGACCTGCACTGCAGCCAGCCACCAGGGGATGATCAAAGGGCCAGCAGCTTTGTAGAAAGTATTCCCCCTAAAACATGGACTCCCCCGATCACCCCTATCCTTTGAACTGAAATGGACTGTACCAAAGTTTGTGGTTCGGTTTCAGGTAACGGAGCGGGAAAAAGGTGAACGGTAGGACAGAGTTCAGCTGTGCTCTGTAAAGTTTAGAGAAGAAACAGTTGGATCTAACTTTCAAAGTGTACATTGTTTGCATATGTGTGCGTGCATCATAATGTAAGTACCCGAAATATGTATACCTGTTTCTGTTTGGTTGTTTGCATGTAATTGTTGCATTCGGTGCTATCATATTCACATGTTTACTTTAATACCGTTACGTGATTGCGCTATTGACTTTCAAATATTTGGTAGTTAACATTCATGTTAACTGTATATATATAAATATGTGTATATATAAGTATGTCTATTTCTTAGCACAACCACTCCGTATTAGTATAGCGTAATAGCATAAGTGTTCAGAGCTAAATTAGAAATGTGTGGGCAGCGCATGTATATCAGCGTTCAGAGTTGTTGTTTTCTTTGTTAATCTATACTATTTATAGCAGTTTAAAGTATTTACTAGTTGATTTATGTTTGCGATATTTTTCTATATTTCATGTTTGTTTTATCCTTATATGTTACAGAACCACACAAGGTTTATGCTTCAATAAACAAGATTTGGAAATCACTGGATTGAAACATTGTTGTCCTTACAAGCAACTTTTAGCCTTCAGCCTTCCCGAACTAGCAATATAAAAGAATAAATTCTTCAAGCTTCACTTTGTCTTGTGTGTATGTTTTTGTTTTATGTGGAGACACGTGGCTGTATGTTTTGATTTTCGCCGCGTGTCCTCCTGTCTTCCGGGTAGCTCCGCTCCCTGTTCTCCGTTAGTGTCGCATTAGTGTTTTATGTCCCTTACCTGTTCCTTCTCCTTCTCGCCAGTTTTCCCATTAGTGTTTAGTCTCGTCACCTGCCCTTCTCCGTCCCTGTGCAATCTCCTCTCGTTATCATGTCCCTATTTAGTATCTCTGTTTTCCCTCACACCTCGTCGGTTCATTGTATGTTATTACTTGTCTTGCCCTGCGTTACTCTGCCTGACGGATTTTGGATTACCCTGAGAGTCCTCCCCGTGAGTTCTGTCGGTGTATTTCGTGTTTTGGACTTATTATCTTATTTGCTATCTTGTTTTGTTTGTTCCCCTCGTGGAAAGTTTTCGGTTTGTGAGTACTAGTCTCTGTTTTGCCCCATCGTGGGTTTTGTTTTGGTTATTTAATAAAAATCTCTTTGTTAACTTCACCTTCCTGCATTTGGGTTCTTTTTCTAACTTCGCTCGGTGTTTCACTATGGGAATCGCTTTGGGCGTGAACAACTATGGAAGCTCTTATGACACCACGTCTGTCTCTGACAGACAGGTCGACCCGTGACCAGGCTCCGCCCTGCCTACATCAGTCAGGTCGACCTCCAACTATGTCAATCACGCTTTCTTCCCGTGGGAGACTGCAGCAAGCTCTCTCAGCACGCCCGTATCGGCTGACTTTTCACTAAATTGTTCAACAGGTGGACCGTCATAGGAACCCGCCACCGAATGCAAGGTTAGTGAACGGGATTGTGTTGAGCTGACGTTTTTGAGAGTTGGAATAGCGTCCGAGTCGTGGCGAGCTATCCCAATAGTTCTATTGCGTATTCATTTACAGCGGTAGGAGACGTCAAGTCTAATTAGGTTCTCGCGTCAAGGCGAACCTTCTAAGGGTTTAATTACCTTTTTTGTCGTAGGCGTGTCGACGGCTGTTTCCCCCAAAGGGAAAGAGTCGAAGGCCAGGGAGGTTGCATCCTGCCCGTGTCCATCCTCATGTGGAGCTACCATCTCGGGTAGGCACCCTCATCCCATGTGCATCACGTGTATGGGTCCGAAACACGCTCAAGCGTCTCTAGCGGACCCGCAAACATGCGCTCACTGTGCGTCAATGCCGGTGAAGATTCTTGAGAAAAGATTGAGGGTGGCAGTGACCAACAAGCAGGACCCATGCCTGTCTGGAACTGTCAGGCAATCTGCGACAACTGGCCATCACCCGCGAGCTACAACGAGCTGGGCGGATATGATGGAAGCCGAATCCCCGGACATGCCGCCGTTGTTTGACGGCCTGCTCGAGCAGGAAGAAGGCGAACCGGAGGATGAGGACGCAGAGGGCGATGCTAACTTTGACCTCCTCGATCTGGATATTGACGGCGAAGAAGAGAAAGAAAATTCCCCCTTCCCCACCCAACAGTCCAGGCCGCTGAGCACGAACGAGTCGGCCTCGCAGATAGACAGCAACCTGCATGAGGTCTGCAAACGAGCCGCGGCCAAAGATGCCGGAGGGACTGAGAGGGACCTTTATGACGTGAAAAGGCTTCCGCCTGCCCAGCCTGCACCAAGACAACTCTTGCCCGCCGTGCCGGCTTGCATGAAGGAAATGTCCCGTTTTTGGGATAGCCCTTTAAGATCAAACTCCCCACCAAGGGACATTCCATGGTGGAGTTTCAGGGGATGGGGAAGCTGGGGTTGGCCGGACCCCCAGCGGTAGAGTCTTCAGTGGCTTTTCACCTCCATCCGAGTCGGCGTTCAATCCCTGCCTCCTCGCAGATTGCGCTGCCGGGAAAATGGATCGGCTAACCGCAGCAATTTATCAGAGAACGTATAAATATGCGGGACAGACAAAATGCTCGCTGAACGCTGTAACGCTGTAAAATCGGACGTGATGGATGCTGCGTATGACCCTACGAAGAGGTTGTTTGGTCCTGCCCTTGAGAAAATGAGGGAAACCAGCACCCTCAGGAAACAGGAGGACGAGGCGTTTAACCTCTGTTTGCCACGCAACCAAGTGCCGCGACCAGCCTCCCAACCCGTGCGGCAGGGCTTCGCAGCAGCCGCAGCGGCGAGAGGGAGACCTGTGGGTGATAGAGGTCCAAGACCGGCTCACAATGGACAACACGGAGGCCAGTGACCACGATCGGCTGGCCCTGGACCGCAGGGAAAGCATTCATACGCGGCGGCGGCAGCTAAAAACCGTCCGCTAAACCCAGAGGAGAGGAAGAAGAAGCGTGTGGCCTGACACGCAGTTATTCCCCAGCCCTTCTCTCTCCGCCCGCGAAGAGAAGAAAGGGGGAAAATGGCCCAATTGTGTTCAGTTCGGTAAGGGCCAGTTTGAGTTGTTCTCCTCGAGTTCTAAAAAAGGAGGTAGCTCAAAATTGTGTTCAGTGACACTAAGCACTCACGAAATGTTCTCGAATGTTTTTGTGTGCAGGGGATTTAAGAATAAAGAATGCTTTTTCGCATCCAGGCCACGGGCCGAGGGCGAAATGCTCCCCGAATTCAGAGAACATAAGAATAAACATTGCACTATCGCAACCAGGCAAACAGCCGAGGGCCATAGTTCCCAAACACAAAAAAGATTCTCAAAAGTCGAATAGCATGAAAAGCGCTGCCCTTGTCCCACCACTGGGGGGAGTGCTCACTCCTTCGGAGTGCTCACTCCTTCACAAGCCCGCACGGCGATTGTGATGACGTCATCACTGTGCGACGTCAGCGGGGCGGAAGTGTACGGAGGTCCTCTCTCGGTCCGCATAACAGACTGGCGCGCATGTGCAGTTCATCCGTGGGTCTTGCCAACGATTTCACGGGGATACAGGCTTCAATTCGCAATGAAACCACCACGGTTCAATGGGGTTTTGATGTCAGTAGCACAGGGGGAATCGGCCCGAGTACTGACCGTCGAAATCGAAACTCTGTTAAACAAACGAGCAATCAGAGTAGTGCCCGAGGAGGAGAGCCGTCAATGTTTTTACTCCCGCTATTTTGTTATCCCAAAGAAAGGAGGCACAGCCCTCCGTCCTATTCTGGACATTCGTGTTTTAAACAAGCACCTGAGAAAGTATTCATTCAGAATGTTGACACACAAAGTGCTCTGTCGATCAATACGTCATTTCAAACTATTCCATTCGGACTGTCTTTAGCCCCAAGGGTTTTTACCAAGTGTGTGGAAGCAGCTCTGTTCCCATTGAGGGACAAGGGAATAAGAATATTGTCTTACAAGCAGTGAAAGATGCAGCGATTGTGTTAAATCACCTTGACAATTTGGGTTCAAGATCAATATGATAAAAAGCCGATTGAAGCCTTTTCAGCAGACAGATTAACTGTGGCTCAACATAGATTCCCTCTCGTACCGAGTAACATTGACAGAAGAGAGGATCACGTCTTTCACACAATGCCTCGACCGTTTTCAGATGGGGAAAGTGGTACCGTACAGGCTATGCTTACGGATGCTGGGGCTTATGGCCTCGGTAATTTGTGTAGTGCAGTTGGGGCTGCTCAAAATGAGACATTTTCAGCGCTGGATTGCGAATTTGCGTCTGTGTTCTCGACGGCATCTGGGCCGGCCGGTGAGGATCACTCACGCATGCGTCAGAGCACTCAGGCACTGGAAAAGCGTGACGTTCAGGACGGGGACTCCCTTAGGGGCGGTGTCATCGAGAGTGACTATGACAACGGACGCGTCATTGCTGGGGTGGGGAGCGACTTTAATGGGCAGGTGGTGAACGGCTTGTGGCCTCCGCAGCTGACTCACAAACATATAAATTATTTTGAGTTGATGCCAGTATGGTTAGCACTGAAACATTTTTTGTGCTTCATCAAAAGCCTGCGTGTTCTGTTAAAAACAGACAATACCACAGTGGTGGCTTATATCCATCGACAGGGAGGCACACGCTCTCTGCAGTTGCATCAGTTGGCAGAGAAGCTAATTGTATGGGCCGATACAAGCTTTTATCCCTCAGAGTGACTCACGTTCTGGGGATTTTAAACAGGGGTGCGGACTTGTTGTCCAGGGTAAATCCATTATACGGGGAGTGGAAACTCCACCCCCAGGTGGTGTCCCAAATATGGCAGAGATGTGGTCAGGCTGCCGTAGATCTCTTCGCCTCGCAAGAAAACGCTCAATGCCCTCTGTATTTCTCGCTAACGGACGGAAATGCACCGCTGGGTGTGGATGCCTTAGCCCAGGGGTTTTCAACTGGTTCTGTGCCAGGGACCACCATTCTGACTAACAAGTGATCGGCGGCCCACTATTGTGTGTGTGTATGTACGTATATGACGTTCTATATAACTTTTTGTGATCCCAACGTTGTGTTTTGCGCAAAACACAACGTTAGCAAAGCATAAGATAGACCTGATAGGTGCAAAGCTAGCCTATCCCGTGTCAGTTTGAATCTCAACTCAAACTCAAATTATTTTAAATATTTTCATTAAATTTAGTATTCACACCAATGCGCAAATATTCTGGAAATGTTTGAAAAAATAAATTATGGAAAAAAAGTGATTTTAATAGTGAAATTAGGTAGGCTGGAATGCATGTCATGGACCACATGCAATGCCGCCCCGGACCACCGGTTAAAAACCACTGCCTTTGCCCACCCATGGCCAGACGTACTTCTGTATGCATTCCCTCCTCTGAGTCTAATTTCCCCCACTTTAGCCAGGGTGAGGGAGCAGGGTCTATCGTTAATACTGATAGCTCCGCGCTGCCCGTCCAAACCGTGGGTGGCAGAGATAATTCAACTGTTAGCAGGGCAACCATGGCCCCTTCCCCTGGGGAGGGACCTTCTGTCAAAGGCAGGGGGATAAATTTACCATCCTCACCTGGACAGAATAGCCCTTTGGGCTTGGCCCGTGAGAGGTGGAATTTGAATGCGGCTGGTCTGCTGCCGGCAGTCATTCACACTATTCAGAGTGCAAGAGCTACCTCTACTCGCTCGCTTTATAGCAATAAATGGCGAGTCTTTGAGGAGTGGTGTGAGCGGAATCACATTGTCCCTTTCCAGTGCGCTGTAAGGGATATCTTGTGCTTCCTACAGGATCTGCTAGACAAAGGGAAAGCTTTCTCTACCATAAAAGTGTATTTAGCAGCTATTTTAGCGTGTCATGTGGGTTTTGGTGAGAAATCGGCCGGACAGCACCCGTTAATAAACCGATATATGAAAGGGGCACGCCGTATAAGACCGGCATCTAGGCGAATGGTTCCGTTATGGGATGTAACCATTGTCCTAGAAGCCCTTTGTCATCACCCTTTTGAGCCATTGGAAGGAGTGGGGCTCAAGTATCTTTCTCTTAAAACGGCGCTGCTTATAGCTTTGGTAACCGCCAAGCGTGTGAGTGATTTACAGGCTTTATCAGTTAGCCCATCTTCTCTGCAATTCGCTCCAGGGCTTAGTAAGGTTGCGTTCTGTCCTAACCCTGCTTTCGTGCCTAAGGTGATGGACTCAGCGTATAGGTGCCTGTCTACTGAGCTGGCAGCTTTTCACCCTCCTCCGTTCTCTTTCCCGGAGGAGAAGAAACTGAACTTATTGTGTCCGGTTCGGGCACTATATGTGTATCTAAATAGGACAGCGGGTTTCAGGTCTTGCGACCAGCTTTTCGTGTCATGGGCCGCTCCAGAGAGAGGGAGCCGTTATCGCGTCAACGGCTGTCTCATTGGATTGTGGAGGCTATATCCTTGTCTTATGTTTGCAGGGGCCTGCAGCCGCCTAAGGGCTTAAATGCCCACTTCACACGGGGTATGGCTACGTCATGGGCTTTACTCAGGGGAGTTTCCGTTGGAGACATTTGCTCGGCGGCAAGTTGGGCCACGCCACACACTTTCGTGCGGTTCTATAGACTGGACATGTCCGAGCCGTCCTTGGCACACGCGGTGCTGGTACGTCAGTACCCAATTAAGGCTAAAGAAAATAGCAGGAATGTGGGTGCAATCCAGGAGTGGGCTATATCTCCCATAGTGAAACACCAAGCGAAGTTAGAAAAAGAACTCTTGGTTACTTAACGTAAACCCGGGTTCTTTGATAACAGAGTGAGGTGTTTCACCAGCACTTCCCTCCTTGCACGGGGATGGGAAGAAATCTTTTTAGAATGACATAGGTGGAGGTCGACCTGACTGATATAGGCAGGGCGGAGCCTGGTCACGAGTCGACCTGTCTGTCAGAGACAGACCTGGTGTCATAAGAGCTTCCGTAGTTGGTCACGCCCAAAGCGATTCCCATAGTGAAACACCTCACTCTGTTATCAAAGAACCCGGGTTTACGTTAAGTGACCCATAGTTCTGCCTCACTCACAGCTATATTGTGACAGTTAGAGGCTGCCCTGGTAGGCACCTCTATTGAATGCCCTTGTGTGTGCTGTCCTGTGCTCCTTTTTTTTGCAATGGTGTGTTCTACTTGCCGTGTGTTTTGCCTTGATTTGCCTTCCCCTTGCCTACCCAAAACCGTGTTTGTAAGACGTTGTGGTGCTCTTTGTATTTAGTTTATTTTTCGACCCCCTCGTTGGAAGTGGTTTGTTTTGAATTCTTCTTTTTTTACCGTGTCCCTAGTTCGTGATTTGTTATACGTGAATCGTGACAGCTGTTGCCTAGACAACATTGTGGCCAATAACTGTCAAACACATCAAAATATAGCTATTCTTTACATTAATGTATTTATTCATTCATTATTACGTATGTAGTGTTTACTGTATACTTATGTCTGTTCATTTAGTGAGGCATCAGCATTAGATTGTGCATCATTGTGCACTTCGAATTTCAAATGGAAGAAGTAGACCATCCGGGAATCTTTGGAATACTGTTTTCAGCATACTACGATTTGGGACATACTAATTCTACTTTCGAATACTATTAGGATGGATAGTATGCTGATTGGAAAGGAGGGTGGGTTTCTCTCCAGACAGCATGCACCGTGGTCTTCTTTTACTGAAACAACAGCAAACTAATTGATCATCAGGCGCCACCTAGCTTACAGGAGTGAAAGTTGGAGATCTGTCATTTATAGCCATGAAAGGTGTGATTTTCTTCTAGATTTACACAAATGTAATATAAATCATAGGGGTTCACACAGCTCAAAAACACCACAGATCTTTTAATAAACTGTGTGCTGCATGCCCACTTTTGACCAAGTATGGTCAAATAAAGTGAACGAGAAACAAGGTCTCAAACACATTGTTTTCGATTAGCACACCGGTTTCCCCCGGGGCCATTCGCGGAGGCCCTCTGGTCCCTGTTGGTCCGGTCATGACCGCATTTGGGAGAGAGAAACGCGTTGCGTGTTTACAAAATATACATACAGTTTTCTGAAGTGAGGGTACTCAAGACAAACGCATCGCTATTTCTCCAAGTCAAATTAACATTACACAGGAGAATACCGTTGCATGTTTACGAGCCACAGACATTGCTTTCTAATAGTGAACGGACAAACATGCCACACTGACATATTATCTACTTTTAAGTTGCCACAGGTCCCTGGTACCAGTACTTACAATTTCTTTATTTGCAGCTTTTCCTTGTTCAGTGTGGATGATTTCCATTGAAAACTAAATAAATCCATTGCTCTCTTGTCTCACGTGAGGCTGGGAACTTTGTTATGTGTTGGTCTGTGCAGCTTTGCTACTTTTGCCATGGTGTTGGAACTCCACACAGGCTAAAACAACAATGGTGGTGGCGCATTGGGTGGACAGGTTCAGAACCAGGGGCGGAAATAATGAAATAAGAACGCCTGCTTACATCATTAAGAGAGCGGTTTCTGAAGCTCACATAAAAAAAGTTAATGATTTCTCTTTTTTCACGTTTTCTGAGCTGGCAGGTGCACTAGAGACCTGATTTTAGCATAACAACATGGAAGAAGTCTGTTTTTGTTTGGAAGCAGATCTCCTAGAAATAGTTATAGCTCACTGCTCTCAGGAACTTTCCCAGAGTCCCTAAAAAATGCAGTTGTCAAACGTCTTCTAAAAAAGGGCAATCTAAACAAAACCTTACTGTCTAACTACAGACCAATATCAAATCTTCCTTTTATAGGCAAGATCATTGAAAAGGTTTTCCTCAATCAGCTGACCAAATTCTTGAACTCAAATGGCTACCTGGACAATTATCAGTCTGGTTTCCGTCAGCATCATAGCACAGAGACAGTGCTCATAAAGATAATTAATGATATTCAATTGAATTCTGATTCAGGCAAAATATCAGTTCTGGTTTTACTAGATCTCAGTGCTGCTTTTGACACAGTAGATCACACCATACTCCTTTATAGGCTGGAAAACTGGGTAGGGCTTTCTGGATTGGTACTTAAATGGTTTGGGTCATACCTTAAAGGAAGAGGTTACTATGTGAACATAGGCAACCATAAATCTGACTGGACACTGACTTGTGGTGTTATTATTTGTCTGTAAATCACTTAATGGTCTAGGACCTAAATACATCTCAGATATGCTCATTGAATATAAACCAATCAGACTTCTCAGATCATCAGGATCAAGTCAGTTAGAGATAACAAGGGTTCACTCAAAACAGGGCGAGTCAGCGTTTAGCCAGTACGCCACCCATAGCTGGAATCTGCTTCCAGAAGACATCAGACGTTCACCAACAGTAGATACTTTTAAATCCAGATTAAAAACACACTTGTTTAGCTGTGCATTCACAACCTGAGCACTGTGCTGGTTTACATCAACTGCACTTCTATTTCTTATTCTTTTTATATATACACTCACATTTTTAATCAATTTTATTGCTGTTCTATTGTTTCTTAAAATCTAAAGTTTTTGTGATCTTAAATCATTTGCATTTTAAAGATAAGTTTTATTTCTTTCTGTCAATCATTTTATGTAAAGCACTTTGAATTGCCCTAGTGCAGGAGTCTTCAACTAAAATTACTTGAGGTCCAGTAAAGGAACCCTCCTTATAGGCCAAGGTCCGGACAATTACCTAAAATACCTAAAAACATGAATTTATGTTTTTTGCCAGACCAAAGAAACAAACATGTCTTTTCATATGGGACGGCATTACAATATCTGACAACAATATAATGAAGGAAAATGTGCAAAATACCCTAATCTTTAAACCTGAACTGAACATACATTCATTTCAACATTAGCAACTTTAAAAGAAAACTAAAGTGAGGTTTTCTGCTAAACTGAGATTAACATTAATAGCAGCATCAAGTCCATCCTCTGATAACATTTCAGCTCTTCTTGTGGCTTTTGCAGCTGAAAGGGAGGTTTGTTTAATATTTTCTTTACAGTTATTTCATGTCTTTACTTTCCTTCTAAACGTGTTTCACACGCAGCTTTCATTCACTCTTTCACTATTTTCCAATCAGTAAAGGCCTGTGATTTGATGTGATGTTTTTCTATGATCAACTGTATTCTTAGTGAACATTCATATGCTCATTGTTGGGCGGTAAGTGAGTGAGGGACGACACGGGTAGATCGCTACACTAGGCCAAGTATATTTATCCGTGCTAATATATTTCCGTGTCCTTACCTCGAAGTGCTTCGGTCAAGTTTCTTCATAGTGTCAATGTCTCGTAATGCCGTTTAACGTTTCCACTTTTGACAATCGCAACAGACTCCGAGCAAATCAGACAAACCGGCCTTGTGCATGTAGATGCAGGAAGAATAAATGAAAATCTCTCCACCAATTCATCTCGGAAAACATGGTTTTCTAGCGTCAACTTTTCTAACTTTTGAAAAAATGACATTGTTTTTCAGTCACTGACAGTTACATCTGTCTGCGCGGTGTGCAGCGAGTCTGTCTCTAGCAAAAGTGCACCGAAGGACCCAAAGTGCTACTGAGCGGACCTTGATGTGCCTGGAATACATTTGATTGCATTAGAAAATAATTTAATGCGTCCATTTATTTAATACATCAAAAGGCTTAAGGGTCCGGAGGGAAGCATCTCACGGTCCGCATTCGGACCGGAGTCCGCTAGTTGGTGACCCCTGCCCTAGTGTATGAAATGTGCTGTATAAATAAACTTGCTTTGCCTTGCCAATCACCCCTTTAATGTGAAAGCAAAGTTCATTGGCCATTCGCATTGGTCGGTCCCCAAGATTGTTCTAGGAGGACTAAAGATTATGTGGCACACGAAATATAGAAGATTTTAACAATCAAACATCAGAAAAACAAGTCATCGGCCAAAATAATGATGTTCCTGCATTGTACAACTGAATGATTTTGATGTAATTAAAATTCAAAGTTTAAGATTATAAATCGTTGTTTGGGGGAACCCTCTTCACAAAGGGGGCCTTACAGCGAAAAGTTTAAGAACCACTGGCTTAATAACATCTTATGCCGTCTGAAAAACCCTTATGATAGGCATTTTTCATTGCAACATACTATCCCTAGTAATATAATAATAGTTCACATGTTTTTTTCAACTAAGGCTAACTAATTGGATTTTACAGTGCATGTGATTAATTTTATTAATGTAAAGGCTTTTAATCCATTTAAGCACGTTTTGAAACCATTGCTTTGAAGCATCTAGTAAGGATAGACAGCTTCATGCTGCGGTAGAACACCATGTGACAGCGTATACACAGACTAAAGTGTTTCTCGTTAAAAAAATATCAGATGTCGTTAAAACTAAATATGTGTTTTTAACGGGATAATATGTCGTTAAAACATTTTTTTTAATGAGATTGTAACTACTGTTCCCAGAAGGAGGGAAACGAAGTACAACACATCTTGGCCCTGCGCACTCAACAGTTCGTTGAAGAGCTGGGCTAAATAAAAAAAGGAAATGACACATGCAACTGCATTTATAGACATGCGTCTTTTCAGGCATGAATATAGTAGTCTTCAGTAAGATGGCGTAAGAACGCGATATCCCATAGTCATGTGTTGTACCTCGTTTCCCTCTTTCTGGGAAAAGTAGTTAAATGCATAACTCAATGGTATGGAGAGCAACACATCATTTGCTAAATACTTTAGCTCTAATATTACCTTATTTAATATTTTAAATCCACTAGGTGCATAAATGTGGTTTGCTTGTGTGTAACCATTCATGTTTTAAAGGCATGTTGGGTGATCTTGTCCAGATTTTTTTTGTCATGTTGGTTGGAAATCTATTCACATCCTGATTGCAATCAAATAGTATAGTGGTCAAATACATTTTTATCATTAATCTTCGTCTGTGAAAGGAGTGGTACCAAAACACGTTCGCCCAATCAAAACGTTCTGGTCGAACGCTGTGACGGGTCATGTGTTCATTTTCAGCCAACATTATTTGCATACCACCGCGCACCCTGTTCACACATCAGATGTCATCAGCGCGCTCATGTCCGCTGTGTCAATGTAGGGAGAATGGCAGACCATCAGCAACAATCAAACTTTCCTGCGGAACCGACAACAAGTAAATCTACAAAACGAAAGTCAATTTTTGAAAAAGCAGCGATAAAAAACGTCTGGATCATGAAAGAGGAAAAACCTTTACACAGTTCAGCCTTGAAACAATGGAGACAACTCTGGCATACAAATGGTCTGAAAGATGGTACTATGGTTGCTCTCTTTCTTTTGTATAGATATGTATATGCTTTGAGAAGAATTTAGTGGATTTAGTTTAATTCGTTAGGTGGATTTACGAAATACATTCATGTGTCTGGAGGAGGCGTGGCTTTGGACGGCGAATCGCATAGAGGATGGGATTCAAGTTTCCGTGCTAGCAGGCTAAAGTTAGCACCTTTCCAAATCAACCACTCCCCCTTTAAACTATTTAATCCAAATATGTGGCATTAGCAACTGTGGTAGTTATTCATAAAAATAAATAAAAAAACTCTCATTTTTGTACCCGATGTCTTTTCAGCATCGTCAACGTATTTTGGACATGTTTGTCTCGTTTTTTGGTCGATGTTAGACAACAGGGGAATAAAGTAACATTATGCCATTACTATTTTTCTATATTAATATTACTGTTGTCTTATGTCAATCCCGGAATGGGACCGGGTTGGACCTGCGCGGTTTTCAGGAATTCCTGGGTCGCGGCTTGTGGGCTCTCGCTGTTCTTCGTGGACCTTTGCTCGGTGGCTTTTGCTCGGAGTCACTTAGTGCAGCTATGACACATCAGAGGAGATCTTGCCCTCCCGACAAAAATGAAGACCAAATGTTCCAAACCCTGAATGTAGTAAAAAACTGCAATAACAGCAGCTTACAGTAGGGCTGAAACGATTAGTCGACATTTTCGACAACGTCGACAATAAAAATTTGTCGACAAATATTCTTGTTGTCGAGTAGTCGTTTGGATTTGTGACTTTATTTAAGGGCCTGCAATATCACAATTTGACCGCTACGGCAATGTAGCGCTAGAGTGTAATGAAGCCTTCCCGAATGCTATCGCAGTAGATGGACACACATCGAGAATTATGTCGAAGTACTAACGAATGCGAACAAGTAAAGTGTGGGAAAGCTGTACCAAATTGAAAACAAAAAATGCGGTTGTGTGCAATGCATGCAAGGCGGAACTTGCCTTTCACGGCAGCACAACCTGCATGCTGGAGCATTTAAAAAGGAAACATCCCGGAGCAGGAGAGAGGTGTTCTCCATCCGGAGCTAACTAATGTTGTGTTCAGACCAAACAGGAATGACGCGAGGGATTTACATGTTAAGTCAATCCAAGACACGATAGACATACTTGCGGCACGATTCGCTCGAATGAGGTTCCGGGAATGAAACGAATCGAGCGTTCGCGTGAGTTTAAAAAAAGAATTGAACTTTGGCGAAAATTCGCTCTGCGTTAACCAATCAGGAGCTTGCTCTAGTAGTGAGGTGATTATGATGTTGCGAGCGGAGGCAGTAATCCCAAACAGCAATGGAGGACGAAATGTGAGTGAGGAGGTCGGACAATCTGGCATGTTGTCAAAACGGATCTTTACACAATTTGAGCGACATATAATTGCGAGACTGGAGCCGCCTGGCAGAAGCCCCTCCCATGGCGCGAATTCGCGTCTGCAGTGAATTTGACGCACGAATGAAGCGAGTAAACTCAAAATGTTCAAGCGTCCAACTACGCTTGAATAGCGGGATTCATTCAACTAACTAAGCGGTAAATCTTTTTATGAGAGAATGCAATAATAATAGCAATGATAATAACAACAATAATCATATAAGGACAGTACTGTTATTTGTTTTGCAAAGTATAAATCTTTGATCGAGCTTAGGAGTCAAGCCTGTTTTGATTATTATAACACTATTAGGTATTACACGAGAGGAAAATAATTATAAGAGAGGGACGTTAAGTGATAGGAGTCTTATATCTTGCCTTTATTTTTTATTTTTTTAAATCTGTTACTTGCTCTTTTTCATTAAACTGAACTGTTGCCATAGAAATGCTGCTTAAGGCTTTTGTAAAGAGATTTGTTTACATTTAAAAATTTACAATCAGATTTATTTATTTTTATTTCTATTTAAAAGTTTGTAGAGAGTATTTGTGTGATTCGAGTTGGACAGAATGAGCAGACTTAAAGAGAGAAACCATTTGGTTCAAGTTCATTAAAATAAATTTCAAAAGCTGAATTGATTTCATTCATTACATAATTATGTATAATTCAATGTTTTAACTAGTTGCAAAAGCTGAATAATCATTAAAAACGAGCCGATTAGTCATTGAAATAATAGACGATTAGTCGATTATCAAAATAATCGTTTCTTGCAGCCCTAGCTTACAGTAGAAGACCTAATTAGGTCGAATTTTCTAATTAGGGATATTAAAAAAAAGCTGATTTCAATCTTCCTCTGTGACATAGCTAGATTTCTAAGTCTTTTCATTACATGATCATGTGCAAACAAATGATGAAGACTTTTTTGTCCTTTATTTTTTTATTTTTGCAATCTTTAACCTGAAGGTCATGCATTTTTAATGCCATTTAAATGAACAATGCATTTGTATATTTTTATTCAAACGCATTGTAGCATTGACATCATTGGCGCTCGTCTGGGAAACCGATATACTTCCAGTTAGTATAAAACTGTTTAGTATTCCATTTGGGACGATACTACTCTTCTGAAATTCGATACAATTTATTTATATAGCACTATTCACAATCTGCATTGTTCCAAAGCACCTTTACAGAAGCCAATCAGAAAAACACAGCATAGTGCTTATAGAACGAGCCAGATCATTCTAGTAATTTATATCGTAAAATATCGCACGTATGCAAACTGTTGTAATTCCTACACAGTTCACCTGAATTGGATGTAAATACCCTTAAATTAAAGCTGACAGTCTGCAGTTAAAGCACATCTTGTTCTTTTCATTTGAAATCCATTGTGGTGGTGTATAGAGCCAAAAATGTTAGAATTGTGTCCCAATATTTATGGACCTGACTCTATATGATCACATTGCTAATTTTGAAGGCACTATAAAAGCTCTTTTTTGTTCATTCTCTGTATTTTTCTTTAAAAAAATCGGCCTTTATTTGGTTTTCTGAAAACTGATTTTGTATTGTATCAGGTTTATTTCCAACAGTTACTGATGTAGTCATATTAATGGATACTACTACATTGGTCATAATTTTGGAAAAAATTGTGTAATGCTTTTCAGTACACTACACTAAGAATGATAAAAATTAATTTGCAGCAGAGGATGAAAGCCTCTTGGGAAAAGTGTGGAAGCACACCCATGGGCGCACAAATGTGCCGAATGCATCTGCTATTTAAACAACGCGGCGTGGGACGGGAAAGTGGGAACTGTGTTGGGCTGAAACTAGCCTGCGTTGTGCCGGGTGTATGATGAGTCCCTGGGTGGTGCAGCCATAAATGCAGCCACATGCTTTTGAGAGTCAGGACTCAGAAAAACAAATCGGCCTTTGGACAGGACTTCATTCTCTATACTCTTCTTTCTGACTCTGCCGAACACCAGGTGTTTTATGTCACATTCTTAATTTGAGGTTCAATGTCTTCTGGTTATTTTATCGGCCCATTAGCGCTGTTATTTCATGAAAAGGGTTAATCCATTGGTCCTGATATTGTACAATCAAACATAGCGACAAACACATTTAGAGCAATATCGAACAAGCAACAGTAATATCACTATGTTTCAACCCAGCTAACACTGCTTTGAGACAAATTCTGCATAAATATGTAATGCCACAAAAGGCACAAAACATTGTCTTCTCTGACACAGAAAATATTAGTATTTGTGTAAAACAATAGGTCAGTGCTATATCACGCAACACAAAAGTTGGTTTGCTTCAAGGTCATTTTTAACACACCTTTTCAACCTTGGCATTTCATAATAGATGCTATTTACACTAAGATTAAATAGTAGTAGGTTCTGTTTACACTAAGTGAAAATAGCAGCATTTCCAAGTAATATGGTATTTACACAATCCAAAGAAAATACAGATATTTTCTGTTAAAGTAGAAATAGTAGGTAGATGCTATTTACTTATGAATATTGGCAGATAACGTCGCTATCAGCACCTCCGGATTGTTGTGAATTAAATATTATGCAATGATAACAGAGTTTAAATCATTATATTTATAAACATTATGAAAATAATGGTAACTTATTGAGATATTAAAGCCCTACACCTGCCCCTAACCTAACCCTAGACCTAAACTTTATGAATAAAAATTAATTTTAAGTAAAAAAAATCTATTTTATTGAAAACAAATGCCTTTATGATCTGCAAAGTAATAGAAAAAGCTTAAAGAGTCGTTTCAGCAAGAGGAATGATTCTCAGTCAAGCAATACAGAATTTACACCATAGCCACTCGAGTCTCTGTTTGAATTAGCATTGTACTGACATTTTCTCTATTCCATTGGTGGGCGGAGCTAGAGCAAATAGCCTCTGCCAACACAGTGGGCTATTTGTACTCAGTGTATATAGACACTCTGTTCATTTGACCGTGTCTACTCACTGATAGTTTTATACAATTGATGTAAACAAAAATCTGCTTACTGCAAGATTTAATTTACCTTTTCCTAACAAGCTTCGTTAAGTAATACAAGTTCTGGCATTAGTACAGTTAATACTCAATGAATGATGCATTAGACATCATGGGCGCGCAAAAACCTCTCCCAACCTAAGCATATGTACCGCTCTTTAAAACAATGTCAACCCTAAAACAAAAAAATACAACAAACTCTTTTAAACCTCAAAGTTAACATTAAACAGAAACAAGTCTTTTCTTTACTTAAAAACACTTAAAATAAAACTAAATTTCGAAATGTACAGCCTAAATGCAATCTTTTTCGCAAAGCATGCCGGGAACTGAAAATTCCCCTCAATCAGTCGAATTAACGTGTTATATTAAGTAAACTCAACAATAGGTCCAATATTATAGGGTATTGCGTTCTACTCAACAATGTTAAGTTGACCAGTCAAACACTTGTTAATTATGGCTAAATCTAAATGTTTAGTATAAATAACATAGTTAACTTACGTTAATTCAATTACTTTTTTTTTTTGCATTTTTTATGTACTGTGATTGTGAACAAGGATGGGTTGTGTAAAACTAGCAGTAGCGACAGTTCATTTTTTGGAGCGTAGACTGTAAGACCCATGTAGTAGAATGTCGATCTGAATGGCGCTCCTCTTCATGTTTTTATCGTTAATGCGAATAATGTTTGGACTCTCTGTTATTATCCGGTCCTTGTCAGGAATTTTCTAGTTCTGTGGACAGGGTCGTGACTATGGAGAACCAAACCTGCAAAAATGATAAATAAATAAATGAATACATGTGTGTATAAATTAATATATAAACGAATAAATTGAATAATATAAACATAAATTAAGTTATGAATGGGTCGATAAAACAAAATAAATTGTTTTATCTATCTATTATAACTTTATTTATCTTTTTCATTTTTTAAATTGATTTATTATTTTTTGTGTCCATTTTCTTTATTTTTAGATTATTTTATTTATCATTTCCTTTTATTTTTACATTTATTTATTTATATCTTTATTTATTTTTAGATGTATTTATTAACGCATGTATTTTTCATTTTTAATTTATTCATTCTTGAATTTATTCTTACTTTTCTATGTCTTGTATGACAATTAGATGGGTTGGTCTCGCCTACTTTTGGTTCAGCGTAGATTGAAGCATTTGATCGATTACTCGTGACCTGTTTTGGACTAACGTCACATCACTCACTGATGGTGGCGCACAAGAGAGTTACGACATTTAGCCAATGAAGTCGATAACAAAGCATCACGACTGTGTGTTGCAGGTTTAGTTCTCCATACGTGACAGTACCATGTCTTTTGTGCTTGTTATGTGTCTGTGTAGAAGCACGTGGCCTTTGTTGTTACTTTGCGCCACCTGCTCTCCTGTCGCGTGCCTTGGCCGTGCCCCTTGTCTCCGTAATCTCTGACTTTCTTGTTTTATTTCCCTCACCTGCCCAGGTCATTATCCCTCGTTAGTTTTCCCCCATTTAAGGCCCATGTGTTCTTTGTCCCTTGCTGGTTCATTATAGTTTGTATGTATTGTTTGCTCTGGTCCGAGTGGAGTATTCCCCAAGGAATTATACCTTGTTCCAGTCTTGCCTTGTGAGTTTTGTGGACATATTATCCAGTCATTTGGACTTTGTTTGTTTTGCCCCCTTGTGGGAAGCTCCAACCAGTAATTTCTAGTAATCCTGAAGATTTTGATGATTAGGGTTTGCAGCAAAAATGTTTCAGAGCATGAGTACAATAGTCATGCACAGTTTTTCTTCATTTTGTCTTCTACATTTTTATTATGAAAATTCTATCAATGTTTTTTCCTTTTTTGTCATTACAAAAAAAAATATTAAGCGGCATGTTTGATTAGTATGTAACATAATTTCAGGAACCTACCATACTGTATATGTATTTTCTAACTGTGATTACTACGTATCACTTGACTGCCCCTTAGCACTCCACTGGCGCCGGCTCTGGAATGCATGCATTAATCAACTCTACCCAAATTAAATATTTTCAATTAAATTAAATTCAAGTTTATTTATATTGCGCTTTTCACCATGTTCATTGATCCAAAGCAGCTTTACATGAGCAAACAGGAAAAACAGAAAAACACAAAGCACTTGCAAGTGAAAAGAAATTAATTGAGTTTCACTTTACTTAAAAAAATATACATAAACAGTAGTTGATTAGCTATCAGTGTTATTTTATTAGTTTCAGATCACACTGGTATATCAATATTTTGATTATGACTGTTTAATAGATCATTGTTTGATGTTCCCTCCTGCCATACTTGCCTGCTTGACTTGCAGTGAAATTGAATATTTCCTTTTTAACACAACTGCTCGGCTGAAAAAGAATGTCATAAAACATTGTTGTACACAGGGGAATTCAATACTTATATTAATACTACTGATACCAATGCTGGTATTGGTATGGGATCGATACCAGTTTGATGAGTAATTTCGTAATTTATTTCTTACAGATTTTCATGCAAAAGGTAAAAAACAGAATTTTTAAATTTTAAATATGGTCAAATAACGTAACATATTTTAATTTTACAGGAAAAAACTATTATTTTACCAGTGTTTCCGCTTGGATTTTGTGAAAAAAAATCTATATCTTTATTAATTAAGGTTTTAATTTGGAATATGATCATAAAACATACACAGAGTTTGATATATTTATCAAACCAAGTTTGAATAGAAGCAGAGAAAGTCTTGATAAAAACTATCAGTAAAACATTTGCACGTTGTACAGTTGCTACGGTAGCATCGCGATGCTAAAGCTTCAAAATTCTCACGATACCGCAATGTTTTTGTAACTGTAGTATAATGTTGCATGTGTGCATTAACGTTCATTTGAACACCTTCATCTGTCTTTTTGAGGTGTTTCTCTCCAAAATGAACCCTGGTTTTGAACGTCTCCGACGAAATAATGATTTAGTGAGGCATTTATCAAGACACTTGCTTCGTTCTTGAATGAATCAACAGTTTTAAATGAGTTGTTTGAATGATTCACTGACACAAAGTAATTGTTGTCACCTAATGGCAGTTTTAGTCACATTCAAAGTAAGCCTAAAAATGTCCTTTATAAGCATTGCTATAAATGCAATTTGTTGCACATTGATTGAATTAATTCCAATATTAAAAGAATTATTTTGTAGTTACTACAGTAAACATTGCTAAAATTACTATACACTAGTGTTTTTAAACCTTACCAATTTAAATATTATAGTATACAACAGTATTTGCTAAAATGTACTCAAATACTAAAGTTAAAGATTCGATGAATTAAAAATCACAATATTAACCCGAGCTTTTGTTATACAATAGGGAATTGTATTCATGCGAACATCACGTAAGTGTCAGAACTGAAAACGCACTTGATGGAATGCACATATCTATTACGACATTGAAGGGTTGAACACTGCCTCCATAGAAAAATATCAACAAATACTTCTCTAGCCCCGCCAACTTGTTCGCGCATTACAGAACCAGCGGCACGCATAAACAAACATGCCATTAAAGATTGCTAAATATTGTGCCATCCCTGGTTGTGGAAGAATACAGTCGCTGCAAAACCTTCCTTTGGATTCCGATATAAGGAATGTGGGGTTAAAGTTATTTATTTTAACAAGGAGCGTTCGTTTCATTTCTCTGAGGATTCCTTTGTGAACAAGGCACAGGTCGACACTGAATTTGTGGAGAGTTTAAAATTAAAAAGCAGAGCCTTCAATTGGATCCCATAGGAATGGCTCTGCAATCTTATGTGAGTAAAACATTTTTTACTATGCGTCACTATGCTTTGTTAAAGATCGCTTGATGTGCCCTCAGCACTGTTCGGACCTCTAATCATTTGTATTAATTGCAGAGGTTGTCTGTGATCTTAAGTCTGTGCGAATCGTCATCTCTGTGATTTGGTGGACTCATAATTCAAGATTTTATACACTGTTTGGCAATAATGGAGGACGCTTTGAAGTGTTTTGGTGTTATTTCGGTTGCTGGGTGATATCCATAAGTTACCGGGAGTCTCCCGTTTGCTTGTTTGTTTATCATGGAAACTTTCGTAACATTTGAGACCCGAGATCGTGGGGATCTTTTGTCACTGGTCTCAAATGCTGACGGGTACGGTCATATCATTAAACGCAACACAACTATAGGCTATACAAACTATAAGTGCTGTAGTCAAGACCACTGTTGTCGAGTCCAAGACAAGACAAGACAAGGCCAGGACCAGGACTAGTCGAGACCGAGTCAAGATCAAGTCCAGTGAGGTTCGAGTCCAAGTCAAGACCAAGTCCAATTGAGACAATCAAGACAGAGACAGAAAAAACTCATGACTACAAGACCACATACTTAGCTATTGATCGTTTACGTGATCCAAGAGAAAGCATATCTTATATTCTAAGATAAAAATGTCATTATTATTATTGTTTGCTATTATCAAAAAGCAGATAAAATGAGGTCAAAGTGTAACTTCACATTTTTTTATTGAAGTGTTAATAATTTTATTCTGCCAATAGAAAATGTTACAAATAACAAGGAAACACTTGTATATGTTCCCATTCAAGAGCTTATCACTTAGTGTACTCCAAAGTAACCAAAAAATAAACCACTTTTTAAGTAACTTTTTTTTATCAGCCCTCCTAACAGCAAGGGTGTACAGCGATAACCTCCTTTGTGTATTTGTGTGTGTGTGTTTGCGCGTCCGTGCCTGCCCATGTTCGTGCGTCTTCGAACTTCGATAGAGGAGCTGCCCAGTGGCGGAGCTAGATTTTTCACGTGGGGTGTCCTGGGGGTGGCCAAGGCAACTTCAGGGGGTACATGGACCATGATAGAAAGTCGGTGTGTAACCCTAACATGGCATCAAAAGAGAAATAATAATTTACTTAACCTGGTGTTTGTAACGTGATTTGGCTTAAAAAAAGATTTTTCACATACTATGAATTGTCAGAGTCTCTATCTCGTAACACGTAGATTGTTTACATGGCTGGCCGTAATATGGAGTAACTTGGCTGTATTTTATTAGCCCTTTATGATATGTAAAAAGGCTATTTGCAATTGAGGTAATCTTTTGAGTGTCACCACTGTCTTGTGAGCAAATCATGAAGAGGCGTTTGATAGGTACTATAGTTTTATTAGACTCCTGGAACACCGTTATAGATATACAACATGAACTACGACTGACTTGTTCTATCTTCTCTTATGCATGTATGCGGCTTCAAGCCGTCCTGACTCTGAAGCCCCCTAGAGGGCAGGTGACATGTCCCATGTATAATACTCTGACATCTCCCCTTTAAAGACAATTTTTTCCTTAGAATAAACATTTATAAACATAAATCCATTTTCTTCCTGTTAATCAAGATATTCTTTTACAACACGGAATTGACATCTTTAGACAATCTGAGTAAATTTTTAGACCATCAAACAGAACAATACATCATCAACAGTTCATGTTGTATATCTGTAACGGAGTTCCTGGGGCCCGTTTCAATAAGGAAGTTCAACCAACACCGAGTAAAAATCGTAGTAAAAGTTGATTTACTCAGAGAATCGCTACTCTGAGTTTTCAGTTTCAGACCAGCTGATTTGAGTTAGTTCAATCCACTCTGAGTAAGTTCACTCTAGGTTATGCGCGTGCAGCATGGCGATGAAAAGCCATCATCAATTGAGTGAAGATAGCACGATTCACCATGGCAACGGCACGTGACAAAAGCACATGTTCATTTGTCGCCAATCGAAGGTACTGTTACAAGCGTACGGTGAATATGAGCACATATGTAGAAAAAAAATATTCACTTGTTAATGCGCAAGTTTATATGTCAATCACTTTTATATTTATTTTGTTGAAACTGTGAAAATGGGAATTATATTTAATGCTCCCGCTGTCTCTCTCTCTCCCTCTCTCTCTCGCGAGCGCGCTCTCGCTCTCTCTCTCTCTCTCTCTCTCTCTCTCGCTCTCATGTAGGTGCAATCCTTCTGCAATAAAAAGATCTCGGCAGAAGCTGAATATGAAATACAAGAACATCTTTCAGGAAAGTTTAAAGAAATAAAATACTCTTGCTAGTAGGATGCCTGATTGGGAAATGTTAAATATACGACTTAAAGTGGCCTTAAAAGTTAAGATAAAACGTCCAAACGGGGCCTCACCCCTGATAGCACGCATACATCTGGCTTACATCTATTTGACGTCTGCATTTACATCTTACAGACATTTACAATACATAGTTTGCTCATCTGCAATACGTCTCGGAGATGTCTGCTGTCAGACGTCATATAGACATCTTAAAGACGTCTGTAAGATGTTTATGGTTTAGAATAGATGTAAATCTGCTCTTTATAAGATGTTTAGCAGATGTTTTTACGCAGCAAATCTCAAGATCTTTAGCAGACGTATTACAGACATTCAAACGTCTCAGAGACGTTTTGCAGATGAGCAAACTACGTATTGCAGATGTCTGTAAGATGTAAATGCAGACGTCAAATAGACGTAAGACAGATGGATTGTGCTATCTGGGACAATTCTCTCCCGACATAAATGTGCTCTGCGAATTAATGCAGCTTCCTCATCTACCCAGATAGCACAATCCATCTGGCTTACGTCTATTTGACGTCTGCATTTACATCTTACAGACATCTGCAATACGTAGTTTGCTCATCTGCAATACGTCTCGGAGACGTTTGAATGTCTGTAATACGTCTGCTAAAGATCTTGAGATTTGCTGCGTAAAAACATCTGCTAAACATCTTAGAAAGAGCAGATTTACATCCATTCCAAATCATAAACATCTTACAGACGTCTTCAAGATGTCTATATAACGTCTGACAGCAGACATCTCCGAGACGTATTGCAGATGAGCAAACTATGTATTGTAGATGTCTGTAAGATGTAAATGCAGACGTCAAATAGACGTAAGCCAGATGTTTGCGTGCTATCAGGGTATGGGTTCCTGAATAAACGGACATGACATTTTAAGGTCTGTGATTCGACTAAATTGAGCGCGATTAGCAAGATGAATCAATAAACAAATGGCGTATGCAATTTCAACACCGCTCGCGCTTCGAAAAGGGGGCGGAGATTGTAACAAACCCCGGGTTTGTGGAATAAAACCTGCTCCCGACCAGGTTAGGTTCACGGAGTGTGTTACTCTGGTTACTCACTCGGAGTATAAGATACCTCGATTTCTGAAATGGGCTTGACTTACCCCGCGGTCACGGGTTTGACATACCTCGCTTTCTGAAACCGAAAACCCTGAGTATTCCGTTTTCTGGGGTTGACTTACTCTGAGTTTGCACTTACCCTGCTTTCTGAAACGGGCCCCAGGAGTCTAATCAAACTATAGTAAATATCAAACGCCTCTTCATGATTTGATCACAAGACAACGACCAGATAAATAGCTTAAGAATTTCAAAGATAGATTAACATTTAAACACTGGTAGTGGCTTAGGCTGACGTTAGCCTACATTAAGTAAACAGGCAAATAGTGTAATGTACTGACACTGCACTGTTTATGTGTTTATAACTAGCACAAATGTAACGTTAAAAATAATGTTTAGGGTAAATCGGGATTTCCCTTATCTGATTAACCCGTCTAGCGCCAACATTCGTGTTTACTCATACAGCGACTGGGAATGGGAATCCATGCAAATCCCGATGTCTAGTCTTAAAACTAACCTTATATGCAACATTTCCTTATTCTCTTGTTACTCGCATCACATTTGTCCTCGATTTATTTGAAAGCTGCGCGCGGCACCGGACGCTTTTTCAGCGAGTGGTGAAATGAGATGTCAACCATCATTAAACTGGCCAATAAAATATGAGGTGGCACTCGGGGTGGCCAATCAGATGTCTGAGGGGTCCAGTGACACCCAGGACACCCCTCTGGCTCCGCCGCTGGAGCTGCTAGAAAGAGCAGAGGCCCCACGGTTCGTTTAAAAGCATGTTTCGGTGCCTATCCTTATATAACATGTTCATATCAATGAAAATAAGAATATGAATCATCTTATATTTAAGCCCTACTTTTAAACTTCTAAAAATACTCAAACTGCAAAGCTAACTCTAAAACATTGCATTAACTTACCTCTCTTTGTGATGCCTTTGCAGGTGTCTTACGAAATTGGATGGTGTCCCAAGTTTCCTTTAAAGCGCACCGTCGATAAATTCTTTATGCTTTGTAAAACCAAATTGTATTATGCCGCTGCTTGCTGACATCATGCCTGATGAATGATTGATGTTCTTAGGTTCACGAGGTATCGTTCATTTGAACCGGTTCTTTCTTTTTAGTGAACCGGTCGAAACGGTACAGCTGAATCGTTTGCGTTTAAGCATATCCCGTAAACACTTAATATAATCCACAAATTAATTAAGTTATCACTTTCTGGCGTGCATGACAGTCCTCAGCACACACTGAGCTGAACTGCTGTGTGAAGAGAGAACTTATGAGTACCCGCAGCTCTTGTTCTTGAATCGAGAGTCTGCAACAGTTTTCGAATCATTCGTTTTCGGATCACAATAATATTGATCTATCAATGTTTTGTTTTGAAGGAGAAAATAAAACCTATATTGCTGGACTCGGACGAGACTTACAAGAAAATTTGTCGAGACCAATGACCAAGTCCGAGACAATTCCGAGTGCAAATACCAACAAGTCCAAGACAAGTCCGAGACCGTAAAAAAACGTCTCGAGACCGGACTCGAGTACTACAGCACTGCAAACTGTACGCAAAGCTTTGCCATCACATCCGGGTAAAAAGTTATTAAAGTTGAGTAAAATCATCCCGTGCGAATGTGTCACATGAAATACTGATGTGGGGATGTCATTTCTAAATCAAAGGAGGTCTCCAGATAATATTAATGCCCTGCAAAAAATGTGAATGGTGCTTATGTGTAACCTAACGTCTCGAACCAAATTCACAGAAGCCTCCAACTAAGCAAACTGCTATCTAGTCAAAGCAATGGGCATTTACTTCCAAGTGTCTTCAATGCGCCACGCCCATTAAATCCGAGCGTTTGCAGAGCTGGCCACAAAACCTGGGTAGAAAATAGCCTACTACTTTTTGATTTTGATGTAAAAACCACGCAAACGACATAAGTAGACCTCACATAACAGTATAAAACAATAAACAACACCACTTCATAGCACCTTTTATACTACAAATATTGTTGTGTGTAGTATATTACAGTACACTATATACAACAGGTTTCATTTAGATCTGTGTATTAAGAATTTTGACCTATTTTATCATGTGTTTATGTTACCGTGATAACCCTAGTTTAAGATAACGCCTGTCCGGGAAACCGCCACTCTGTGTGCATATTTTAATCTTAGCTGGTCCATAGCATATACTGCACAATGAATTGTAATCTTCTGGAAGATGGCACAGAAATCCAATATAATTTTAGAAAAAAAATTATATTCTTTTGAGATATTCAATTCAATTCAAGTTCATTTGTAAAGCGCTTTTCACAATGTGCATTCTTCCAAAGCAGCTTTACAGGGGCAAACAGGAAAACAGAAAAGGTAAAACACAGTACAGTGCATGGTGTTTATAGAACAAGCAAGATCATTCTAATAAATAATATCTAATTAAAAATAAATAAATGCAGCCTGATGAACAGAGATAAACAGTTAAATAACAAAGGAGTGCTTTATAGGACTGGGTATAGTGCTTTTTTATTACTTGTTTAGGGTTTTAGATGTTTGATTGTGCCTCATTCGCGCAAATCGTGCCGCAGGATGACATATCGTGTCTTTGCATTGACTTAACATGTGAATCATGTGACCCCCCCCACGGCAAACTGAATATAGCGGAAACACTGTTTACAGCATATTTCTATCACTCTATAGTCTATAGCTGACAGAAAAGTTTTGCAGTTATTTTTAAAGTGTGGGTCTGAATACACTGCATCTCTCTTTCACATCTCAAATGCACACATTGATCCTCCTCTACAGGAAAGTACAAGTAGCTTAAACTGTATGCTTTAAAGATTAATGTATCAGTATCTGTATCGATATCAGCAATACTGGCCCTGTATTTATCTGGTTTCAGGTCAATACCAAATTTTTTAGTATTTCCCACCCCAACAGCCGAGTAGGGGAAAAGCTACGTGTGGTTTCGAGATGTGAAAGAAGCAGCATATTCAGACCCACTCTGCACTTTGATGAAATGGGGGCAATACTTTAGAGCATATCAGAGAGATTTAAACTGAAATATTGATCTTGTCAGACTGTACCAGGATACCAAAACCAGTGTTGGTATTAATGGTATCAATATTAGTATTGATCTGCACAGGACTATTGCGCACTTATAGCCTAAAGTGTTGAAAACAGTGAAGTACTTATTTTACTATAAACAAATATCAGCAAATCAACAGAAACTAAGAAAAAAAACACACTTGTTTGGCTCACTGAAATTATTCCTCATTAACAAACAATTTAAGTAACATTATTTGTATTTCCTTACCTCCAAGTGCAATTATGCACACAGCCACACAAAGCGCTGTCAGTATTCTGACATCCATAGAGACTTGGGCTTTCACATCACCGGATGGACAGTGACCTGCAGGCTGGCACATACACACGATGATGGTAAGTGTAGTGGTACTAGACAGGATAGGTGAACCATTGTCTCTGATAACCACAGGAAGATGATACTGCGTACGATCATGTCGGCCAAAGGTGCTTCGCCGAGCCAGGATGACAGCCGTGTTATCTGTGAAAGATATTAGTATCAAATTATAATACAATTGTATACTTTAAAAAATTAAACTGCCAAGTTTGACATCCTACAGACATTCTTGGGATTTAAAAAAACATTTATGAATTGGTTTTAAGACCATACCTGTAAACAAAGAGCTGTTATATAGTAGTTAGTCAAACAAAATGCCCTGTACCACCATGTGTAATGATACTGTAGGTGAAGGCAACAAATTTGACCTCTCACACGTGGAAGTCATTAGCAAATTTACCACCAGGTGGCGCAAAGGGACATTTGTAATGGCTGCATATTCGTTTGTAAATTATGATAAAATAATGAAATATTGGGGATCAAATATTGGTACTGCTACTTAAAATAGCCTATTAAGGACATAATATTTCAGCATTTTTCTTTTTAGCTGACTGCTAGAAGTACATACAGTGTAATATTATGAGAGCAGCACTGTTTACTGTACACTACTACCCAGTATTTTGGATAATTACTAGCGGTGGGTCGTTATCGGCGTTAACGTGCTGCTTTCATGTGAGACTCTTATCAGGCGATAAAAAAATATTTCGCTGTTAATCTATTCTCAAAGTTGGGTTGGGAGCTGGGTCTATTCTATGCAAGCTATGATGATTTTAAATTATGTAAATTTGGCAGAATTCAAATGGAATTAATCTAGATTAATTCCAAGATTACAGTGAGATTAATCTAGATTATAAAAATGAATCTATGCCCACCACTAATAATTACACATTAAAGAGATGTGAAAATATAAAGTGACATAAAAACGAAAATGTGTATTTCTCCGTTACTTGGATTGAAAACATTATGGGTTTATTATTATTATTGGTTAATTTATTCCTGTTTGTCAATATTGTGACCATATTATTAATTGTACAATAAATATAATTTTATATACTAAAAGCTTTTAAATCGGCAAGCAGCAGTGCAGGGCATCGCAACTGTGCCACCGCTTGGGGCTCATCATCAGATGTCAAGCTGTTTAGTAGTTGTAACGTTTAAGGCGAAACTGGCAATGATGCTTGATGCATGAGGACTTTGACGAGACGCCCCTCCCGTTTTGGTAGACGTGTGCAAGCAACAGAGACTCGCAGTGCAAAAACACGCAAGAAAAATCATATGCAAAGACAGAGTAGCAACACAATAAAAGTGCATGTCTAATAGAGCAGTGGTCTCCAACGTGGTGACCACGGGCAAGGTAGCCCGCATGAACACTGTAAGGTGCCTGGCAAACACAGGGCTCAACAATAATGCTCAGGACAGTTGTCAAATATCAGAATCAGAAAGAGCTTTATTGCCAAGTGTTCTTGGACACACAAGGAATTTGTCTTAGTGACATAAGCTTTTAGTGCACATACAGGTTAAAAAAGTGACAAAAAACAGTTAACAAAACGTAAAAAATAAATATGTGAGAGACAATACACATTTGACAAAAAGGTCAATAGGCAGTATATTGTATGTACATATGTGCTATATACAAGATATGCAGGGAAATATGGATAGCTGAATAGAATATCAACATGTGTATAATAAATCCGAGTATATAGTCGTGTATTGCACGTGTTTTTATTGCAAAGTAGAACATGTTACTGTTCATGAGGTAGATGGCCTGAGGGAAAACACTTCTCCTATGTCTGGCTGTTTTGGTGCTCAGTAATGCAGACCAGACGGCAGCAGTTCAAGGAGAACGTGTGCGAGGTGTGAGGGGTCCAAAGTGATTTGCGAGTTCTTTTACTCACTCTGGATGAGTTCAGTTCCTGTAGAGTGGGGAGGGTTGTGCCAGTGATTCGCTCAGCAGTCCAGACTATCCGTTGTAGACTTTGGAGGTCATTTTTTATAGCTGAGCCGAACCAGATAGTTATGTAAGTGCAGAGGTTGTATGCAATACAGCTAAGTAGAACTGAGAGCGGCTCCTTTGGCAGGTTAAACTCCCTCAGCTGGCAAAGGAACCAAAGCATCTGGTGGGGCTTTTGGACAATAGAGTCAATGTGAATGTCCAACTTTAGGTCCTGTGAGATGGTGGTGCCCAGGTACCTGAATGACTCTACTGGGGCCACAGTGCTGTTCAGGATGGTGAGTGGGGGAAGTGCTGGGGTGTTTTCCTAAAGTTCCACTATCATCTCCACCATTTTTAAGGGATTTAGCTCGATGTTGTTATGACTGCAACAGACAGCCACTTGGTCAACCTCACTTTCTGTAAGCAGACTCGTCACTGTCCTGGATGGGGTCATGAGGCTGTAGTGTTGTCTGAAAACTTAAGGAGCTTGACAGAGGTGTCAGTAGAGGTGCAGTCGTTGGTGTTGTAGGATCTGGCCAGACTAAAGGTGACCATTTGGGCATCGTAAAACACCATGACCTCTCAGCAGGAGTCTAACCGGCGCCAGCAAGTCTGATCCAACTGCCCTCTCTTAAAGGCACCCATCATTTGACCAGGATAGATTCCAATACACTCCCCTGAACTTCAAAGTAACGAGGAGGATGGAGTGCTCCCCCAAACAAGGACATCAGATGTTTCTAGAGATGAATTTGGCAAATCGTTTCATTTCTCTTGTAATATCTTTCTTTCTCCTTAACCACAAAAGAATGGTCTAAATGGATATACATCTATATCTCCACATTGTATGTTTGTCCCCATGTTATTTAGCCTATAACCTCAAAAGCATGTTTAGTTGTATTCTGCTTACATTTTCATTCTTGTACAAACGTCAGGTCAATATACTTATAATCCTTGGATGTTTTATATCTGAATGTTTCTCTCTTCATTCCTTAAAAGATGGTGTACAGCACAGTAATGTGTTTTATACCATACTCATGTTATCATTTTCGAAGAGTATTACAGCCCCAGAGTAGAGGTGACCATAAATGCAAATGAGCTGATGTACAGAACAAAGAAAATGGATTAGGGTTAGGGTTAGGATGTGAATAGGTGTTTGTAATACTGCCACTCTTTGCTTTGTCTATTTCTTCCATTTCTTTACTGCTTTTAAGTTTCATGTTTGTTTGTTAGCGTTTGTTATTTCTTAGTTATTCGGTTTGTTTTCTCTTTAGTGTGGTCAATAAAACCGCAATTGTCTCCACGCTCAAATTGTTTCTGTGTTTACTTATCACATATAAACCTCACTTAAACTGCTTGATTTCGTTAGAATTTCTGAAGCGGTACTGCACTACAGTAAGAGTGTTATGTTTTCAAGGCCAGGAAAGTAATATTTCTTAGAGTTGATATACGATCTGCTGATCGCCCCCTGGACGAGTGCATTTAGTTTGTGGCTATTATTAGGTCTACTGCATCAGGTTTAAAGTGTATAAAATAGGTATAGTTAATCACCCTTAATTATATGAAGTGAGTAAGAAGTGAAAGTGACATATTTGTCAGATATGGTGACCCACACCTGAAATATGACCTCTGTATTTAACCAATGCAGAGAGTAGTGAACACACGCATAGCATGTCGTGAACACACGTACACACAGAGCAGTGGGCAGCTTCCATTGCAGCACCCAGGGAGCAAGTGGGGATACGGTGACTTGATCAAGGGCATCTCAGTCATTACCCGCCAGCCCTGATAATCAGACCGGCAACCTTCTGGTCACGAGTCCAACTCTCTTACAATTAGGGCACGACTGCCACTGTATCTCTAGAAGTGCAGTGGGGAGAGCACACATCTCTGGGGTGCACACATGCTGATGGTACAGCCGTTCAATGTGTATTAACAAATTCTAGATAGCTGTTGCATGTCTGTTAGAAAGCATGTGATCCATTGTCAGACAGAGCTAGGAACAGAGAGCTGGTTTAGTTTGGTCTGGAGGAGTGTTGGGACGATGGTGATAAAAGCTGAGCTGAAGTCCAAAAACAAGATCCATGGATAATTCCCTGGTCCGTCCAGATGTTGTAGATGTTTAGAGACTTTCTTACCGTAACTCGGAGAACAGAGCATACATTTAAATCATTTGAAATGCTTGCGTTGAACATAACTGTTCCAAACAAAAGTAAAAAACCATTGGTCTCTCTTACATTGGTTACGGTGTATAGACCCCTGGGCCTTACACTAATTTTCTGATAGAGTTCGCAGACTTCCTATCGGATCTATTGGTTAACGTCGATAAAGTACTGATTGTTGGAGATTTTAATATCCACGTAGATATTGCTAACGATCCATTAGCTGTGGCGTTTAAAGAACTACTAGACTCTTGTGGTGTAACACAATACATCAGTAGACCTACTCATCGACTTAATCATACTCTAGACTTGATTATATCTCACGGAGCCGATCTAACCAATATCGATGTTATACCTCAAAGCAACGACGTTTCCGATCACCATCTTATAACATGTACACTGCGCACTGCAGAAATCAGTGGTATATCTCGTTATCGACAGGGTAGAACAATCACCTCAACTACTAAAGATAGTTTCGTAAAGAACTTTTTTTCTCTAATACATTAGAAACGGTCGCACCCATGAAGTCAAAAAGGATTAATGAAAAGATCATAGCACCATGGTATAATAACACCACTCGCGCCCTTAAAAGAGAAATGCGTAAACTGGAGCGAAAATGGAAACAAAAGCCGAGCACTTCCGTAACCTCATAGAAAATAACAAAAACAATCAAAGGTTTTTATTTAGTACAATTGCTAAACTAACAAACAAACAGACTCCACCTGACCTGGGTATTCCGCCGCACCTTGGTAGCAATGAATTCATGAATATTTTTACTGAGAAAATCGACAACATAGCTAAAACCAAACCTCCAAGTGTGTCGGAAGAACCAATTTCAACCGTCACCCAAAAAGAAAAGCTACAGTGTTTTTCTCCTATAAATCAGGAAGATTTAATTAAAATTATTGCAACATCCAAACCGACAACATGCTTGTTAGACCCCATTCCGACTACTTTATTAAAAGAGTTACAACCTGTTGCAATTGAGCCCATTTATAACATTATCAACTCGTCAATTAATCTAGGCCATGTCCCAGGACCCTTTAAGCTGGCTTTACATAAGCCTCTTATCAAAAAACCAAACTTAGACCCCAATGAACTTGTAAGCTATAGACCGATTTCAAATCTCCCGTACTTGTCTAAAATACTAGAAAAAGTGGTTTCAACTCAATTGTGTACCTTCCTACAAAATAATGACATGCACAAAAAGTTTCAGTCTGGCTCTAGACCGCATCATAGCACTGAAATTGCGCTCATTAGAATTACAAATGACCTTTTTATTGCATCAGATAAAGGTAACATATCACTCTTAGTCCTGCTTGACCTTAGTGCTGCTTTCGATACTGTAGACTAGAGGTCTGCATTCCCGCGGCTCTCCCGCGGGAACCACGGGACCCGACCAGAGTTCTTGCGACGCGGGATACATTTCCAAATTAAATGCGGTAGCGGTCGGGAACTTTGGTGTAATTTGAATGGGAATGGGCGGTCTAAAACCATCCCGTTCCCGTCGTCCTTTCACCAAACTGACATTTACTAAGTCTAGGCAGGTGCCAGAGCAGTTTAAAAAAGAGACCACCGAAAAATGTGTCGAATTTGTTTGCAAAGACATTCGACCGTACGATACTGTATCCGGAAAAGGCTTCACACAACTGGCCCAACATGTGGTCAACACAGCAGCAAAAATAGGAAGATTTGATGTCAGTGATATACTACCACACCCAACAACGGTGTCAAGAAATGTTGAAATGAAGGCTCAGAGTCTACGTAGACATGTTGTGGATGAAATCACTGCAACAATATCGAAGTTCGGATGCGCAGTTACAGCAGACATATGGACAGAAACCTATCGCAAAACGTCCTTTTTGTCAGCAACCATTCATTACGTTAATGAACAATCTGAGCTACAATCAAGGGTGCTTTTTGCTGCCCCTTTTGACCCAAGCACCCCAAAGACGGGTGAAAACATTCGAAGGCACCTGCTGCAGAATCTCAGAGTGTTTGGCATTGATGCGACAGAAATGGGCAGAAAGATAGTTTTTGTCACAGATCGTGGAGCCAACATGATAAGTGCCTTACGGGGATACACCAGGCTAAACTGCACAGCGCACATACTAAACGTGACTCTGTCCAGTGCGTTTGGTCCCGCCGTAATGGAAATTTCTCCAGAGATCGCTAGGCTTCTAACTGATGTTAAAAAGTTGGTCACATATTTCAAACACTCAGGACAGCAGGGCAAACTAAGAAAGTCACTGAAACAATCCGTAGAGACACGGTGGAACTCCAACTTTGACATGCTAAATTCTGTTTTGGAACAGTACGAAGACAGCGCATCTGTGCTGACTGAGAGCAACAATTATGACAAGATCGGACGCATCAGCGCCAGCACGCTTAAGTTACTAGTATCATTCCTAAAACCCTTCAAAGAGGCAACTGACAACTTCGAAACTGACAACACAGCTCCAAGAGCCTCCCTGATTCTTCCGTGGTCTGTGCGGTTAATTGAGCACTGTACGTGTGCCACCAAAGACCCTCTGCTTTCTGAAATTGCAACCGTCTGTGTGACACGGCTGAAAGAATTACTGTCAACAGACAGTACTTCGCTACATTCGGTTCACATGCTTTCTGACACCCAATCTGCGAGGTTTGAAACTGTTGGATGAAAAAGGGCGACAGGAGGTGATAAAGGTAGTCAAGGAGATGATCGAAGATTTAAAGTTTGATACGCATGAAGAGGATGTTCAGCCAACACCGGCCAAAAGGCGTACTGTTCTCAGTAAATTTTCAGAATGGGAGGATGATGAAGAATCATGTGGATCTAAGTCCCTCGATTTGCAGATTCAGGAATACAGGACCATGCAACTTGAACTATCAAGTCAACAAGTTTTGCAATGGTGGAATTCACATCGTTTCCAGTTCCCTGCTCTGAGCAACCTTGCAAGATATGTCCTCTGCATCCCGGCCACGAGTGCACCTTCCGAGAGAGCATTCAGCATTTGTGGTCGGATTTTGGAGGAGAGACGTTCGTTGCTGAAACCGTCGTCAGTCAGTGACATTCTTTTCGTTCATGGATATTTTAAATAATTTATAAAAATATGATTTTGCAAGTAAGTAAACGGTTTTCGTTCATTTCGTTAAAGGCTTACAATTTTTAGATGTCATTTAATTTATTATCAGTTATTGTATTTATATAGGCTTATTTTCTTTTGTAGGAGAGACGTTGAAGACGGCGGGATTTTTTTTGTTAAATTGTTAGGTTAAAAGGTGATTTAATTTGGCAATGGTTAGCCAACGGTTTTGTTCTTTTGTTTCTAATTTTAAAGGACAGATGTCTACTTTTTCTCAGCTACACTTCTCCTGCTGTGTTGACAAGAATTTTACATTTCTATTTTGAATAAAAAGAACAAATTATTAACAGACATTTTTTTCTGCAACACGTGTTCCTTTTGTGTTGACGGATAATGTTAAAAGCATCTTGACAAGACGAATACAAATAAATATTTTTTGTACAACCTTAAGTTTTATTTGTTCTCTCTCTCTTTCAGTAGTGGAAATTTAAATGTGATATTGTGGAAAAGATATCTAAATTTAGCGGGAACGGTCGGGTCGGGAAGAAATGCATTCTAAGCGGACAGCGGGTAAACAAAGAGTAAATACATGGCGGGAGCGGGCGGGTGCGGAATATAACCTTGCGGGAGCGGGCGGGAGCGGGACGAAAAAAACAGTCCTCTACTGTAGACCATAAAACACTATTAGATCGTTTACACAATTATACCGGTATACGGGGACAGGCACTACAATGGTTCAGATCTTACTTAACAGACAGATATCAATATGTCCATTTAAATGGGAAATCATCAAATCTTACGCAAGTAAATTATGGACTACCTCAGGGATCGGTTTTAGGACCCTTGCTTTTCTCCATATACATGCTGCCCCTTGGCAACATTATTAGAAAACATGGAATTAGCTTCCACTGTTACGCAGATGATACTCAGCTATATATCTCATCAAGACCAGATGATTCCTTTAAGCTATCCAAACTGTTAGAGTGCATCGAAGACATAAAACATTGGATGACTAGTAATTTCCTCCTTTTAAACGCAAAACAGAAATATTACTTATAGCACCAAAAACATGTAAACAGAATATCTCCGACTACAACCTGCAAATTGAAAGCTGCACTGTTATTCCAACAAATACAGTTTAAGACATAGGCGTTATATTAGACGGCAACCTGTCATTTAAAAATCACATCTCAAATATCACAAAAACAGCCTTCCTTCCACCTTAGAAATGTTGCCAAATTACGAAATATTTTATGTGTTGCTGACGCGTGTAACCTCACGACTTGACTATTGTAATGCTCTACTTAGTGGTTGTTCTGTATCATCGATAAACAAACTACAGTTAGTTCAAAATGCAGCTGCCAGAGTTCTTACTAGTTCAAGAAAATACGATCACATAACCCCAGTTTTATCAGCGCTTCACTGGGTACCCATTAAGTATCGTATTGATTTTAAAATTCTTTTAATTACTTACAAAGCCTTAAACGGTTTAGCCCCTACCTATTTAACCAAGCTTTTATCACGTTACAACCCATCACGCTCTCTAAGATCTCAAAACTTAGGACTATTGATAACACAGAGAATAACTAAATCCACCAAAGGGGGTCAAGCTTTCTCATACGTAGCACCTAAACTCTGGAATAGCCTTTCTGATACTATTCGAGGGTCAGACACACTCTCTCAATTTAAATCTAGATTAAAGACACATCTTTTCAGCCAAGCTTTCACTTAATGCATATTTAATGAACAGCAGTTCCGCTAATCATCGTCTTTATTCTCTTTCTGCCTCCGCCTCGGGATGCCCATCCCAAGGTAGGAAGAAGTTCCACCATGTCCAGACGACCGACAGATGCCCACCCCCAATTTGAGATTACGCCAGCTACAGCTGCAGACTGACTGACCATCCCAGCTCCATCTAAGGCAATTCCACCACCAGCCCAGAGAAATATGACCATCGGACCATCCCAGCTGAGACCAATACACCCCCAACCAAGAGCAAAGACGGACTATTTATCTTATTAATGCTGAAGTTACAATATTTGGTATTAAATGCTAAACTTAAATCACATGTCAGCAGTTTGAGTGCAGCTATGATACGTCAGAGGGATCCGGCTGAGCCTGGTTCAATCATGGGAGTTTGGGTTCCTCGCCACAGCAGGGCAGTGTTGGCCTACTCACCGGGAGACTGCATTTACTTATTTATTTAGAAATTAGATATTATTTATTAGAATGATCTTACTCGTTGTATAAATACCATGCACTGTGCTGTGTTTTACCTTTTCTGTTTTTCCTGTTTGCCCCTGTAAAGCTGCTTTGGAACAATACACATTGTGAAAAGCGCTATATAAATAAACTTGAATTGAAATTGAATAGGGTGTAATGCAGTTCCATGTTGACTGCATCATCCACAGACCTGTTTGCTCGATAAGCAAACTGCAGGGGGTCCAGAAAAGATAACAAGACACACCTGGAGAAACTGATTAACTCTAAAAACTACAAAGCACTTAACGTTTACGACAAAACAATCGGTCAATACGACAATGGTCTTGGGGGCCCCCTAGTGGCGGTGAGGCTCTAAGCAGCTGCTTAGTTCACTTATAGTGAGGACAAGCTCTCCACACATTACTTCCGCCACTTCTCCGGAAATTGTAACCACGTTCATATTTATAGTAGCGCCCTCCAGAAACATAAGGATAGAATTGAACAAATGTGTGCAGAGGAGACAATCTATACAATCTATATATATAACACCAACATGGGTATAAATACTGTAGTATTAATATTAGTATCAATCAACCCAGCCCTCCCACTCTGCTGAATAAATTAAACATCAACATACTCTAGTCTTGTTGTGTGGATTATCCCTGTTTAAACCTGCCTAGCTGTTCGTAGTCTTGTCGACTGGATGGCTGTCCTGTTGACTGTATCCTGGGATCCTCTTTGTCTTCTAAGGACATTTTTTAGTTCTCAGTTCAGGCTCTGAAAACACTGTTTTCATCATTTTGTCCCCTATTTGGTCATTCTTGTGACCGTCTCACCAGACAGACCTTCACCACCCTCAACCAGTCCTACGAGGAAGAGCCACCTACCAAGATCCTGATTTCCACCCTGGGACTCTCACTCCGGCGCTCTCCAGACTCCGGGACGGTCCATCACACCAGCTCAGCCCGGTCTCGTGCCTCTGTGGGTTTGACCACTATTCCAGTGGGTTCCTCCGATGAGTCTTCACCTCTCCACTGCAGACAGGTTCTTCGATTCTTCGACGTGGTTGACGTTGCCGTACACTGGGGCTTACCCCAGTTGCCCTTGCAGTCAAACGTCATCATCTGATATCCCGCCTGCTTCTCTGGCTACTACTATCACCCTGTCTGTATTGTTTTTAAGCTCAATAAACATTATTGTACCGCAATTGATTCCTTGTCTTCTGACCGACCCTGACAGAAACAAAGAGCTGAATATTAAAAGGCATTTAAAGCCAGGGTTCAGATAAATTAAAAGTGTACCCTGGCAACATTCATTTCTAAAATCACACTTATATTTCCGATTATTAATTAAACCTGATATCAATTATAGCAAACATATAGTCTCCTAAGCTTAAACTGCACTATAGAAACCCCTTTTTAAATGCTGCTTCATGCGAATTGCGATATCCCTGTCTCAGCCTTGCAAGTCATTCAAGTACCGAATTATTTCGGCACGTAGCAGTTTTAAAATGTATTCAAAATAAGATGTTTAACTTGAGCTACTAAACAAAAAGACTGTTTCTGATAATTTGGCTGACGATGCAAAAAATATTCACAAAGAAAGAAGCCGTCGCAAGTTTCTTACCTCACACCGCACTGAGCTCAGTTTGCTCGCGGACGATTTAATATTATGATCAGTTTTAACTTTCTAATGGTAAAAAGTTTAAACGATAACCAGCATCATGCTTCAAAGAAAAAAAGAAGGAAAGAAACAATGTTTCTTCAACGTTTGTGTTACCCGCGGTTCTTGTGGCTATTCAAAGATCTCATCACGTTTGACACCGTCAAATATTAAATGTAAACACTTGTTAAATTAAATTATGTTTGAATTGTTGAAAGTGCTTGTCTTTTACGCCTTAACGTCTTAACTCTTGCCCGTTGTCTTGAAACTCAAGGACGAACCCAATTGCAGGCAGGAGATAGACGTAGGGGTTAACAAGGGTATTTATTTATACAACAAAAAGGACAAAACAAAACCCACAATGGGGATAAAACAAAGCAGGATACACTATGAACAAAAACAAGAACACGGACTAACTAAACTGAGGAAACAAACACTTGATATGAACACTAAACTAACACTTACTAGGACTCAGGGTAACAGGAAACAGGAACAAGTTAACAAGGAAAACTGGTGACTTCAACAAGGAACAGCATACAAGACAGCAACATTAGATAGATTAGATTTTTTTAGATTAGATTCAACTTTATTGTCATTACACATATACAAGTACAGTGTAACGAAATGTAGTTAGGTCTAACCAGAAGTGCAATTAGCAAGTGCAGGATATACAGTGTGAATAAATACAGAATACAATTGTAACAGTGTAAAACGTTACTTGTGGGTTATTATTGTTTGGCCTTGGGCGGCTGCACAAAAATGGGTATCTGGGTTAGGTGTGAGGCCCGGAGGAGCCACTGGAGGGCACTAGTGCATGATGGCTATTAGATATAAGCAGGAAAAAACCCATGAAGAGGAGGCAGTAGGCAGAAGGAAACCTCATCGTTAGCCTTTGTGCTACCTGCTAACCATTGGAATTCTGTTTTGGAGGATAAAGGACTTATTATTAGCAGTCATTATCATCAGTGGACCTGCACAACTTTTGGTGTACTATTGCACTTTGTTAGGATGATCCTCTACATGGCTCTGGGAAACAAGAAGTAGGAATCTGGGTGGTACCACTGCAGCGTGGCAACAAATGACATTGCCTAACTTCACCTAAACCTTCATTCTGGACTATTGGATTGCGTCGCTCTCTAAATAACCTGGTGGACTTAAACTCATCTCATCACCATCATCATATCTGCTCAACAAAAAAAGACTGGACCTTGACGTTAAGTTCATTTGTTTTCACATTCGCGCTTTGATCAATGCTGTCTGTTTCAATATATGGTTGGTTGTTGGCGGGAATATATATATATAAATGCCCTTTGAAATAACAGGAATATTTCTTTGAATGAAGTGGTTTTATCTGTCAGTATCAGTCGAATTTCTGTTGAACCTCCTCAGAGTAACACCTTATATAAAGAAGGAGATGTTACACAATATTAGGGGAATAATATACAAATGTTCTATGACAATATGACAGTCGGTATGTACTATGGACAATATATTAAGAAGGCTATATACTGTGAACATTAATGTACAGGTGGTTATGAACATAACAATTTAGACTATAAAATAGTGCAAGTGACTTAAGTGTGCATTAATTATAGGCATTAGCTATTAAAGTTACAGTGCAGTAGATGAGTTAATGCGGTTATTAAAGCAGATACATGAAGAACTGGTGTGTACAGTTCAGTCATGCATGGCAGCCCTGTAGTGCAATGTAAACAATGCAATAGCAGCATTAAAGATAAAGTTATGACGGTAGTGAAATCAGTGGGGGGCAGAGTTCAGAAATGAAACAGCTCTGGGAAAAAAGCTGTTTCCTAGTCTGCTGGTTCTTGTCCGGAGGGACCTGAAGCGCCTACCGGAAGGCAGGAGAGTAAACGGTCTATGAGCGGGGTGGGAGGAGTCCTTGAGAATGCTGCGAGCTCGACGCAGACAGCATTTCTTCTGGATGTCCTCAATGGAAGGGAGTGTAGTTCCTGTGATGTGCTGGGCTGTTTTCACCACCCGCTGCAGTGCCTTGCGCTCAGCAACAGAACAGTTCCCGTACCAGACTGTGACACAGTTGGTCAGGATGCTCTCTATCGTGCAGCGATAGAAGTTCACCAGGATAGTTGAAGACAGTTGGTTCTTCTTCAGTGTCCTCAGAAAGAAGAGACGCTGGTGAGCCTTCTTGACCAGGCATGAGGTGTTGGTGGTCCAGAACAGGTTCTCCGAAATATGGGTCCCCAGGAACTTAAAACTGGAAACACGTTCAACAGCCATCCCATTAATGTGGATGGGGTCATGTGTGCCTCCTTTCGCCTTCCTGAAGTCCACGATGATCTCCTTTGTCTTGGAGGTGTTAAGGAGCAGGTTGTTGTTTGAGCACCATGTGGCCAGGTGCCGGACCTCCTCCCTATAAGCAGTCTCATCGTTGTTGCTGATGAGACCAATCACTGTTGTATCGTCTGCGTACTTGATGAAGGAGTTAGATCCATTCACAGGCCTGCAGTCGAGTGTGAAAAGGGAGTAGAGAAATGGACTCAGTACGCAGCCCTGTGGTACACCAGTGTTGAGGGTGATTGTGGTGGAGCAGATGTTGCCTAACCTAACAAGCTGAGGCCTGTTCGTCAAGAAATCCCTAATCCAGTTGCAGGTTGAGTTGTTAATGCCTAGGTTTCCAAGTTTGATGATTAGCTTGGAAGGGATGATGGTATTGAATGCAGAGCTGAAGTCTACAAACAGCATGCATGCATAAGTGTCCTTATTGTCCAGATGTGTGAGCACGGAGTGCAGCGCCATAGACACCGCATCATCTGAGCTCCTATTGCTACGGTAGGCAAACTGGTATGGGTCCAGTGTGGAAGGTAGAGAGTCTTTTAGGTGTGACAGGACCAGGTGCTCGAAGCACTTCATAACAATGGGTGTGAGTGCTACAGGGCGGTAGTCATTCAGGCATGTCGGGCTGGAATTTTTTGGGATGGGCACAATGGAGGTGGATTTAAAACATGCTGGAACCACTGCTTGGGCGAGGGACAGGTTGAAGATGTCCGTGAAGACCCCAGCAAGCTGCTCCGCACATGCCCTGAGTACGCGACCAGGGATGCCATCTGGGCCAGCAGCTTTGCGCACATTTATCCGGCTTAGTGCAGTGAAAACATCTGTGGAATTTAGTGTGATGATTGGGTGGTCAGTAGAAGGTGTGAGCCTGGTGGCGGGTTCCTTATTGTCTCTCTCAAAGCGTGCATAAAAGTCATTAAGCTCACTCAGGAAGGCGGCATCTGTGGTTATGGGGATGGAGTGGTTGGGTTTGTAGTCACTTATGGCCTGGATGCCCTGCCACATGCGTCGAGGGTCAGAATTGGGAAAATGCTCCTCTAGCTTCAACTTGTAGCAGTGCTTGGCCTTTCTGATGCCCCTCTTCAGATTTGCCCTGGAAGTACTGTAGGCATGTTCATCACCTGATCTGAAGGCAGTGTTGCGTGCTTTCAACAGGAGGCGCACTTCCTTGTTCATCCATGGTTTCTGATTGGGGTATATGCTGATCTGCTTCTGAGTTGTGACACTATCAATGGTGGTATTGATGTAGTCCACTACAGAGTAGGTGTAGCTGTCTATGTCCGTGTGAGAGCCACTGGTTGCCAGAGAAGCAAACATACTCCAGTCTGTGTGTAGAAACCTTTCCTGGAGTGTGAAGTCTGCCCCCGCAGGCCACACCTTGATGGTCTTCATTGATGGCTTCACACGATTAATGAGAGGTGAGTACTTGGGGGTGAGGAAAAAAGAAAGGTGATCAGATTGACCCAGGTTGGGGAGGGGGGTCGCGGCGTAAGCTTCTGCCATGTTTGTATAGACATGATCCAAAGTTTTGTTTCCTCTTGTGTGGCAGGAAACATGCTGGTGAAATTTAGGGAGCACTGTCTTTAAGTTAGAGTGATTAAAATCTCCTTAATACAGCAACATCTCTAATAACATCTCATACAGCAAACAATGAACCAGCACAGGACAATGAACACGAGGATGTTTTAAAGGGAAAGAAACCAAGAGGGAACAGGTGCAAGGGATTAGCACTCAAGGAAAGCTAATTAACACAAACTAGGAAACAGGAGGGTAGGAACGATGACGCAGACCAGAGAGAGATGAAATCGTCTCTCTCCCACATGAAACAAAGGATCCTGTATGATTCCACCTCTAGACCAAGAAATACCTGACAAGGAGAGGTGGAATCATGACACCCGTCTGCTGACTGAGGCAATGAGTTTAACGCGTCAACTCACGCTGAGTGAAGAGCTGTGAATAGACTGCCAATTAGCGTTGAACAAGAGTCAACACACATTAAAGAAATACCGCCGCGGTGGCGGAGGCTCATTCTGGTTGAGTACCTACTGTACCTTCCCACATCTATATTTCATGTGGCACATTCGCAGTGGATAAGTGAAGCCCGTGATTTTACTCAAATTTACTCAAATTTTTCTGACTTATTTCCCAGATGTGGAAAATCTTTGCATTTAGATTGTATAGGCTATAGTTGTATGGTGTTTAATGATATATGACCATACCTGTCAGCATTTTAGATGCTCAAATGTTAGGAGACTTTCCATGATAAATAAACAAACGGGAGACTCCCGGCAAAAACAACAGTGTTGGCAGTTTAGGATATGACCGCCCACTAAATAATATAAAAACATTTCAAAACAGCTTCCAGTATTTTCAAAAGTTGGATAAAACCTTGAAAAATGATATATGCGCCCGCCAAATCACAGAGATGCCAACTCGCATAGAACTTATACAATATCACAGGACCTCTGTGTTTCTCCAAATATGGTAGGTTTGCATTTTCACCTGTTTTTTTCAGCAGATTGAGGGTTTATTAGACGTCAATTTTACGTCCTTTTAACATTAATATATCCGCTGGGTTGTGTTGCCAAAAGTGAATCATTAACTGTTTTTGCTTAAACATTACAAAAGTGTATTTTCTTAAATAAAAAAAAGACTCCTGTTTGTTCTGTCTTGTTTGACTCTTGTCACAGTTTAATTTTTGTTAAACATAATTTTAATCTGTGTGGTTTAAAACAAAATGTGAAACGTCTTGTTGAGTTCTTAACCATTATTATGTGGAAATTAAGATAAAGCTAACTTTGCAAAGCCTAAACACTCAAAAAAAAAATTCATTGTCCTTCTCCAGATGTATAACACAACGTTAACTTTACTTGCTTAATTGACCCTAAAGCTTTAATAACAAACCCAAGAGACCCAAGATCTTTCACAACATTTTCACCAGTATGGAGCACCAGCATGTAAAACGCTTATTAATGTAAAAGCTTTTCAAGATAACGTTGCTCCAGAAGAACCAAGATACTCAACCACCATATATTAACTCTTTACCCACAAGCACTTGGTTGTACACACTTCTTTTATGTATCAGAAACATTCTAGGTACATCGGGGAGCCACCTAAGGTCTGCTCAGCCAAACTGAATAAAATCTAACAGACCACATCATAAAGCTGTATATTGATATACTTTAAGAAATAAGGTATATTTAAAAATAAGTAGGTACCTTGGTTGTCTCTGATGGTGAAGTTTGGATTAATGAGTTTGTCAGGAATCATGGAGAAGTAAAAATGATGACCATCCACTGGATTATCTATATCAGTGGCACTAATCAACCCAACGTTCTGCAACAGATAAACAAATACAATGTTGTTTGACATGTTTATTAATTGTTCGGAAAGCTTTTAATGATTTATTTCAAACATTAGAAAGCTATAAGTCACAGATTTCTATTAGGATTTGCAAAATGGTTGACCATTTGATGGGAGGACAGTACATTTTTTGTAGCAATACCCCATTAGGAAAATTTTTTGCTTTCTATGTGGGAATCGTCCACTTGTTCAACCTACCTGGTCTTCATTGGGCAAAAACACATGTGGGGATTTGTATGTTAGCCTGTACCTTTCTTCACCTCAGGCACTGAGAGCAAAGTAATGATTTACCAGCATCTTCTTATTTAGTTTTCTTTCAATCAAGATCTGCTCTCAAGGCATTTGGAGTTCCTTGGGAATCTCCATTTCCTTTCTGTCGGTCTCTCGACGTTGTGTTGAGAACGACAGATGGGGTTCGCCCTTGAGAACCAATCAACTCTGACTACTATAGAAAAGGCCAATGAAATTTGGCAAATAAAATTTGCATGCCGGGCTCCGCCCCCGGATATCCGGTATAAAAGGAAGCCGGCGTGCAGCATTCATTTACCTTTTGTTCTTCAGAGCCTTTGCTCTGAAGAACTCGATGAATTCAATGAATTCTTCTTCTTCTACATTGCCGGATCTACGACGTAGAGCAGCTGATCGTCCCTACCTTCAGCGACCTTCCCCTGGGAGTCTCGCCGGTTCCGGGGGTGTTAGAGATTTTTCTAAAAGGTCCTTTTCAGGACTGACTGAGCATTCCCCAGCGCGGCATGTCCCGCTGTTCTCTTGGGTGCGGCACCCTCATCGAGGAGGGGGATGGACACGATCGCTGCATTAGGTGTCTGGGCGTCCAGCACGCTGAAGCAGCGTTCGTTGACACATCTGCCCGCACCGCACGGGCCGATCGCACCCCGATTCGCTCTTCTAAACGTTCCCCAACCGGCGGTGGCATACCGTCCGGATCCTCACGCACACACTCGGAAACGATGGGTGACGTACATGAGATGTCGCTCGCAGCATCGGAGGGAGACTGGCATCCGACTCTGACGAATCCGTGCTCCAGCCCCAGCGGTCGAGTTAGGAGGAAGCAGAAGTGATGTCATTCATGCTAACCCGGGGATACATGGTTCCTGAGGTCGGAGCGCGGTGCAAACCTCACCCACCCTGCGTGCCATGTTTTTCCCGGAGGTGCATGAGGAGCTGTGTAAAACTTGGAACGCTCCACTGACGGACCGTGAAACCAGCTCCCTTACTTCCCTCGATGGTTGGGGAGCCAAGGACTACGTCGAGATCCCCCGGCTGGAACGTCCGCCCGCGGTGCACCTGTGCCGCGGACGGCTACCACCTGGGAGGAATCGGCCACGCCTACCGCCCAAAGCGCGTAAGACTTCGGCATCACTGGTGTCAAAAGCTTGCGATGCCGAGGGCCAGGCTGCCTCCTCTCTCTACGCCATGGCCATCCTGCACGTCCGCCAGGCCAAGGCGTTGAGAGAGCTCCATGAGTGTAAGGCCGACCCGGGTATAATGCAGGATCTCCGTGCCGCCGCTGACAGTGCTCTACGGGCGACCAAGGCGGCGGCACGGGCCCTGGGTCGGACGATGTCCAAGGTAGTGGTCCAGGAGAGACACCCCTGGCTATACCTTGTGCAGAAGAGTGACACCAACGAAGTCTGCTTTCTTGATTCACCGCAGGGTGGGTTGTTGGTACACAGGAAACAAACACACGTTGATATCAAACACACGTAGCATTAACAATACTAGACAAGGACTACAATCAAGGGGAGAACTTAAATACAACAGATAACGATGGATCAACACGTGCTGGGGATAAACTAATAATAAGACACAAGTGAAAACTAATTAGCTAATAATGAAAAACAAGTGAAAACTAATTAACAAATAATGAAATTAACAATGGGAGGAAAAAGCCAAACAAAACATAAAACAACTGTGACATTACCCCCACCTCCAAAAGGCGCGTCCTCGCGCCAAAACAGTACCAAATGGGGAAGAGGGGGTAGCCGTCCTGGAGGCCTGTTCAGCCGGCCGCTCGGGAGGCCTGGAGGGCGCCGGCCGCTCGGAAGACCTGGAGGTGGCCGGCCGCTCGGGAGGCCTGGAGGGGGCCGGCTGGGGAGGCCCTGGAAGGCCGGAACGGGGCCGGCTGGAGAGGCTCGGGAAGGCCGGACGGGACCGGCTGGAGAGGCTCGGGAAGGCCGTACGGGGCCGGCTGGAGAGGCTCAGGAAGGCCTGACGGGACCGGCTGGAGAGGCTCGGGAAGGCCGGACGGGACCGGCTGGAGAGGCTCGGGAAGGCCGGACGGGGCTGGCTTGAGAGGCTCGGGAAGGCCGGACGGGACCGGCTGGGGAGCTCCTGGAAGGCCGGAACGGGGCCGGCTGGAGAGGCTCGGGAAGGCCGGACGGGACCGGCTGGGGAGGCTCTGGAAGGCCGGACGGGGCCGGCTCCGAGAGCATGTCCCCTTTAACCTGCTCTTGTGGCTGGGTTGAGGAGGAGTGAGTTGTAGATCCGGGATGAGCCGGAACGAACCCACCGCCAACGACTGGTGCTGGATGACCATCGCCCAAGTCCCCGTCGGCCACCCCGACGCAGAACTCTGAGCCAACCGCTTGCAGGACTTGATTTATGAAGTCCTCCAGCGGATACTCTTCTGCGGCAGGGAACATGATGAGGATTAGCATATCGTCATCAAGACCAGTCAAAGAAGCACGGTCAAGAATGGGATCGTTCCAACTCAGTCCATGAGGATGGCCTCTGGAGAGAATGTATAGCTATCCATTTTTAAGGTCTAGTATTCTGTCCCGTGTGCTGACAGGAGATAGTGTCCAAACAGGTAAATCCAAATAAAGTATTTTAATAAGAACTCAAAAGGCAAACAGGGAACCAGGAACACAGGAAACAAACACACGTTGACATCAAACACACATAGGGAAATGAGTACTTTTGAGTGTAAATATAAGGAACTTACTTACTAAGTACATTTTTCTTCAAAATGTAATTAAGTAAAAGTAGAAGTATTCATTTTTAACTGTCCTCAAGTAAAGTACAGATCCCCCAAAATAATGCTTAAATAGAGTAATAAAGTAAAATTACTTAAGTACTTTACACGTCTGCATGCTATACTGTAATTCTTAGCTGTATCTATGTCTGTAGTGTAGGCGAGATGAAGCCCCATGAAGCGTTGAAGCTTTTCAGCAAGTAGTTCACAAAAGGGTTCATGTCTTAAATACCACCTGATGGCCAAAGAGTGTAAGACCGGTCGCCAGGCCTCCCGAGCGCCATGGCCGACACACCAGTGGTCCCAAGCCTGGTGGTCACGTAGATGTCAGTTACTGAAGTTCAGCCCTTGGCCTCGTCCAAGAAGGCCGCCTCTGAGCTCCCTGCTTTGTCCAAGATTTACAATACATTTATGCATTTGGCAGACGCTTTTATCAAAAGCGACTTACATTGCTTTATCCTATGCATTTTACATGGGTAATTGCAATCCCCTGGGATCGAACCCACAACCTTGCTCTTACCACTGAGGTAAGGAAGATGGTCACCTCTGTGCTCCCCGCGTCTCCCTGGCCTGCAGACCGGCCTGCCAACCATCCCCCCGCTTCCTCCTCTTTCCGCTATTCGTGACACTTGTATTTACATTTAGTTTTCGGAATTAATGTCACAGTAAGTGCCTATGGGCATGGGCGTAAATCCCGAGGGGACAGAGGGAACCCTCCATCCGAGGGTTGTCCCCCCCAAAATCATTGAAAGTGTTACTGATGCTGGTTTGTAAAGTGCAGAGTATCAACACGATTTCAGTCATCACCGTTCATAACATTCATAATATTAGTGGAACTGACTGGTTTATTCACAATATTATAACATAATGAGCAAGGGCATAAATGCAGTTTGGTCAGCGCTGGAAAATTTCTAATATACCAGAAAAGAGTGAAATAATACCATGTCATGCAAATAGAATGTATATATTGAAGTTAAATACACAAGATAAATGTATATTTTTGTCAATGTTAATGGACCATAACCTCCAGTGCTCAACTAAAACTCCACTTTAAATGTATTTAAGTATTGAAAGGGAGAGACCAGACTCAACCGGGAGGGCCAGTTCTCCTCTGGCATGTTAACATAAAGCTGCTGCAACAACAGAGAGGATGAATACTGCTTTCAAATTGATATTTAACCCAAAAATACAAACTGTCATCATTTACTCACCCTCTTGTCATTTCAAACCTGTATGGTTTTCTCTCTTCTGCAGAACACGAAATACTATATTTTGAATTATGTTGTTAACTGGCCCACATTCACTTGCATTGGTTTTGTTTCCATACAATAGAAGGGAATGGGCCAGTGTTGCTTGGTTGCCGACTTTCTTAAAAATATCTTCTTTCGTGTTCTGCTATAGAAAGTCATATAGGTTTGCAATGACAAGAGGATGAGTTAATGATGAAAGCACTTTCATTTTTTGGGTGAACCATCACTTAAGCTCTGAGGTGCTATTGAAGTATCAGGGCTGATCAGGGCTGATGAGTGGAAAGATAATTTGTAGGGATAGGAAAGAATTTTCAAGTCTGTCCCAAATTTTTCTCTGAAGTTCTGTGTGTTTACCTCTCCTGCCTGCGTATCCTCACACACGTAGAGCTGATAGTCTTTTGACAGGGTTGGCACATTGTCATTGACATCCAGTACTTTAATCAGCACAGATACTGTGGAGAAAAGCTGCCCATCTTCTGAAAGGTAAAGGGTACATATAAATGTATTATTGTTAACTGAATAATAATATTCTGCATTATAAGAATCTGTATTCCATCTATGCAGTGTTGGGGAAGCTACCATAAAACTGTAGTTTTGCAAGTTACAAGCTGCTTATAATGTAAAGGATGGAAGTTACTGTTAAGGTTGGGGAAAGCAGGGCACAACCTAATGCTTTTTGGTTTGAACTTAATCACTCTTGTGTCATGTATTGATTGATAAAAGCAACATGTCTCTGCTACAAATTAACACTTAAGGTTTGTTTCTAGAACCTTCCGTTCCCATACAGTTACAGCAAGTGACAGAAATGCAAATGTTTGGTGAGGTTCATTGTAACAGACAGAGGGTTAGTTGTTACATTTCTTAGAAGATTATGATCAAATGACAAATAACTCAATATTTTTATTCTATCTACAAACTAGAGGTGGATATTATGTGTACACTTTATTTTGATAGTCCATCTGTACCTATCTGTAGCCCTTTAGTAGTGAGTCAGCAGTGAATCAGTATCCATAACAAAACACTGTTTCAACAGACAACTAACATACCATCAACGTTTAACTCTCTGCTGACTATAAAGTGCATTTTACGTGTTACTCTAACAATTTTACAACAACTGCCTGCTTATTGTCGGTATGTTCTCACAACAGGTTATCAAATAACATTCAACTAACTACCTGTAGATGTTAACCATCTTAAGTTGTTTATCAGCTTATTATCAAGAGCCTGATATTAGGGTATGTTTTATCCACAAAGGGTCTCAGGCACATTAAATTAACAACTATCTGTTGAGTGTCTCTTGATTGTCAACTATGACGTATTTGCTTATCTGCTGCTTGTCAAGAAATCAATAGTTAATATTCAGCAGATCATTAATAGGGACTCTCCACTATGTGTAGTTTTTTGAACTGGTCTAGGACAGATTTGTCTATTATGTAACTTTCTGCAATTGCTGCATTGTCTTTCACATCATTTCTTGAAACCCACTGCTTTCTCAAAAGCTTTGGTCATCCTGAAGCTTCTTTGCACAAGTTTGAGGACATGCTGATATCCTCTCAATTCATCAGTGATTGTGGAAAATGAAATAAAAACACAATGTGAATATATCTTCAAGGATTGCTGTGTTGTGTGTGTGTGTGTGATGTCTTAATGGGCTATTTATGGTTCTGCCTCTAGGGAATGGCAACGCTTGGGTTTTTATTATACTTGTGTGTTGTTGTCAGTGCCAACGTGCAATTACACATGCTTTGGATAAAAGCGTCTGCCAAATGCATAAATGAAACTGAACTGTGGAAAAGATTTCTTCACTCGACCTGACTCATTCATATTTTATATAAAAGACACAAATCACATATTAAACATAATGTAGTCTTGATTGTATTCTCTTAAAGTTCATCAATAAAGTACTCTGAACTCTGTACATATTTTTTTTAATTACGTAAAATCTCAAGAATGATAACAAAAATAACTTCATGCTGTAGTGCATGCTGGGTAACCTGATAATACACAACTCATCTATCACTCCCAGCATGCATTGCAGCATTTATACATTATGCAACAGAACTTTACTTTGGTCACCATTGTTGAGGTTGTATGATGAGTCCTGATGTCTCATTTCCTTGTGGGAAAAACCTGCTACAAATATTAATACAGTTTGCGATTTATAGGAACTATGCTTGTTTAATAGAAAAACACTCTCACAAATTCCTTAAATCGAATTACTACTGCGTCACAATATCATATAACATAACGATATCAATGAAAGCTGTCAAACTTGCACACAGAAGTGTTCTGAATAAAACACAACTGCAGTTGATGAAAGACAAATATTATTTAATGAAAGTTAAGAGACCTACTGAAGCAACACCGAACCCTATAATTGGGACATCAAATAAACTTTGTTTTCAATAAAATATAATGTCGATCAGAACCCTTTTTTAATTCTCACTAAGATATTTTATTCACACATATGAAATTAAGTGAAAGTGGTGTCTGTAATAAGTGAAAGGTGTATGGTGTTTTTGTGTTTAAAACTCTGGTGAGATCTTGAAATGGTCACCTACAAGTTTGGGGCTGTAATACTCTTAGAATAAGATAAAATGAGTATAGTATAAAATACATTACTGTGCTATACACCATCTTTTAAGGAATGAAGAGGGAAACATTTAGATATCAGCAAGGATTATAAGTAGTTTGTACAATAATTTAAATATAAACAGAATACAACTTAGCACACATGTCTTTGAGGTTATAGGTGAGGCCGAATAACATGGGGACAAACATACAATGTGGAGATATAGGTGCATAACCATGTATACCATTCCTTTTGTGGTTAAGAAGAAAGAACTACAAATTCAAGAGGAATGAAACTAGTTGCCGCATTCTTTTTTGGGCAATATGGTCTTCTCGCTTGGGGGAACACTCCATCCTCCTCGTTACTTTGTTACTGGTCAAATGAGGGATGCTTAAAGAGAGGGCAGTTGGATCAGACTTGCTGGCTCCAGTTAGATTCCTGCAAAGAGCTCAGGGTGTTTTACGATGCCGAAATGGTCACCTTTGGTCCGACCAGATCCTACATAGAACATCTTGATGAGACTTAAATTGTGGCAAACGAGCAGATATTTTCTTACCTCTGGACTTTTCAATGCTACTTGTTCCTTTGTGGGAAGTATTCCATTATCTTTCCACTCATGCAAGGCAGAGGGATCTGGATCACCTTTTTGTTGTCGAGCGAGCTGTTCTTGGGAAATGGTTTCTAACCAGTTTAGGAAAGAGGCTCCAAGAAACTGCAGCTGGTTCTTTTGTTCTAAAGTCATCATGTTGCAGTGAACTGCACTCAGACCCACTCCATGCATTCCAGGCCCAACTTTTATGGCTGCGCATCTCTTTAACTGCCACGATGGAGACGTTTTTTTAACATTGGGTCTGGATCTTGGTGGGCTAACATAAAAAATCAGTCACATCTTGACTCAATACTTGTTAGAGACGTATGCATCATTAATTGCAGCTACGGTGCCTTGCAAAAGTATTCGACCCCCTTGAACTTTGCGACCTTTTGCCACATTTCAGGCTTCAAACATAAAGATATGAAACTGTAATTTTTTGTGAAGAATCAACAACAAGTGGGACACAATCATGAAGTGGAACGAAATTTATTGGATATTTCAAACTTTTTTAACAAATAAAAAACTGAAAAATTGGGCGTGCAAAATTATTCAGCCCCCTTAAGTTAATAATTTGTAGCGCCACCTTTTGCTGCGATTACAGCTGTAAGTCGCTTGGGGTAAGTCTCTATCAGTTTTGCACATCGAGAGACTGAAATTTTTGCCCATTCCTTCTTGCAAAACAGCTCGAGCTCAGTGAGTTTGGTTGGAGAGCATTTGTGAACAGCAGTTTTCAGTTCTTTCCACAGATTCTCGATTGGATTCAGGTCTGGACTTTGACTTGGCCATTCTAACAACTGGATATGTTTATTTGTGAACCATTCCATTGTAGATTTTGCTTTATGTTTTGGATCATTGTCTTATTGGAAGACAAATCTCCGTCCCAGTCTCAGGTCATTTGCAGACTCCATCAGGTTTTCTTCCAGAATGGTCCTGTATTTGGCTCCATCCATTTTCCCATCAATTTTAACCATCTTCCCTGTCCCTGCTGAAGAAAAGCAGGCCCAAACCATGATGCTGCCACCACCATGTTTGACAGTGGGGATGGTGTGTTCAGGGTGATGAGCGGTGTTGCTTTTACTCCAAACATAACGTTTTGCATTGTTGCCAAAAAGTTCGATTTTGGTTTCATCTGACCAGAGCACCTTCTTCCACATGTTTGGTGTGTCTCCCAGGTGGCTTGTGGCAAACTTTAAACGACACTTTTTATGGATATCTTTAAGAAATGGCTTTCTTCTTGCCACTCTTCCATAAAGGCCAGATTTGTGCAGTACACGACTGATTGTTGTCCTATGGACAGAGTCTCCCACCTCAGCTGTAGATCTCTGCAGTTCATCCAGAGTGATCATGGGCCTCTTGGCTGCATCTCTGATCAGTCTTCTCCTTGTATGAGCTGAAAGTTTAGAGGGACGGCCAGGTCTTGGTAGATTTGCAGTGGTCTGATACTCCTTCCATTTCAATATTATTGCTTGCACAGTGCTCCTTGGGATGTTTAATCTTTTTGTATCCAAATCCGGCTTTAAACTTCTCCACAACAGTATCTCGGACCTGCCTGGTGTGTTCCTTGTTCTTCATGATGCTCTCTGCGCTTTAAACGGACCTTTGAGACTATCACAGTGCAGGTGCATTTATACGGAGACTTGATTACACACAGGTAGATTCTATTTATCATCATTAGTCATTTAGGTCAACATTGGATCATTCAGAGATCCTCACTGAACTTCTGGAGAGAGTTTGCTGCACTGAAAGTAAAGGGGCTAAATAATTATGCACGCCCAATTTTTCAGTTTTTTATTTGTTAAAAAAGTTTGAAATATCCAATAAATTTCGTTCCACTTCATGATTGTGTCCCACTTGTTGTTGATTCTTCACAAAAAATTACAGTTTCATATCTTTAGGTTTGAAGCCTGAAATGTGGCAAAAGGTCGCAAAGTTCAAGGGGGGCGAATACTTTCGCAAGGCACTGTATGTGTTATTTAAATGCATGCAATTCAATTCAAGTTTATTTATATAGCGCTTCTCACAATGTGTATTGTTCCAAAGAAGCTTTACAGGGACAAACAGGAAAAACAGTGCATGGTGTTTATACAACGAGCAAGATCATTCCAATAAATAATATCTAAATTCTAAATAAATGCAGACTCCCTGTGAGTAGGCCAATACTGCACTGCTGTGGCAAGGAACCCAAACTCCCATGATTGAACCAGGCTCAGCCGGGAGGACCAGATCCCCTCTGACATGTCATTGCTGCACTCAGTGACTCCGACCAAAAGCCACCGAGCAAATATCCTTGAGGAAGAGGGAGAGCTCACCATCCGTAACCCAGAAAGTCCCACTCGCTGAAAACCGAGCATGATATTTTAACATTTTGCTGTCAAGTTAATACTCAGGATTGTTCAGGATAACACCAAAGGTATTTTGGGAATGGTTTGGGAAGTGATATATGCATAGGTAAAACAGAAAGGACACATTTTAATATAATACTTTATCCAATGTAAATTAGCTCCATAAATAGGAGTGAGTGGTGAGTGAGTCCGGGCTTACTTCAGCAGCCGATCAAAACATTGAAATGGAGAAGTAAAAAAATTTCACTTTATTTGAAAACGGACAAAAGTATAAGGAACGCTTTGTTCTGAGTCTCCGCTCCAGAAAGGCAATATCAGAGTAACACATCAGGAAAGTTCTGAGTCCCGGCATTTGACCCATGGAGGATAACAGATTGACCAAAGTTCTGGGGGTCTCCGGCCCATGCGCCCAGAGACTGCAACAGATCAACTATGCTTAAGTCCACAGTACAGTGAGACAGCAAAAACTACAACGAGGTTCAAACCTCAGTACCACCAGGAAATGACTGAAGTGCCCTTGACCAAGGCACCTTACCCCTGTTTGCTCTGCAGTGATAGCTGCCCACTGCACCCTACTTGTAAGTCGCTTTGGATAAAAGCGTCTGCCAAATGAACAAATGTAAATGTAAACGAAATCCATATCTTAGGGATGTTCAAATTCAAAACCCTGTCATGTTCCGACGATAGAAAGTCATTTTGGCAATTTAGCAAACATCATACAAACATCCTAAGGACCACTTAGGGTCCCAAGAGGGTATGGACCGGAGATGAGGCGGATTCCGCCCTCTCGCGCCCCTTAGGAACCTGGTCGACCAGGTCGTGTTGCCCTAGAAACTTTCCACCGACTGAGTCGTGATGAGTGGAAATAGCGACTACATACACATTCAGTGTGGAGGGGAGACGTTAGTCTCCAGTCTCGTAAGAAGGAAAACACTTTCCTGATCGAGCACCTCAGTGGGTCTTTCTCATTGAGAGAGACACCAGGACGAGAAGAGGCGCCGTCTAGAGGCGTTTAACCGCCTAGTAGATGGGGCCCTAGCCTGGGTGATGGTCTCTGCCATAGAGGGGGAGTAGCCATCTCAGGATCTTCTCGTCCCGTCTAGAGACCAGACATGGGTGTTCCAGAGGTCTGATCTGGGATGCCAGAACGTGTCCCTCCCCTGATAGAGCAGGTCCTCTGTCAGTGGAATGGTTCAGGGGGAGTCGCTGTCCAGAGCATTAGCTCTGAAGCCAAGTGCGGTTAGACCGGTGTGGTGTCACCAATAACACTTGGTGCTCCTGCTCCCTGACCTTGCACAGCGTCTGTGCAAAGAGGCTCCGGGGGGGGGGAAGGTGTGCTTCCGCCCATCCCGCGGTCAGCTGTGCGCAACGATATCCGTGCCGAGGGCAGGGAATATCAAGCGGGCAAATGGTGGTGTTATGGGAGGCGAACAGGTTTACCTGGACCTACCCGAACAGCCTCCAAATGAGCTGGACTTCGCGTGGGTGAAGTCGCCACTCTCCACGAGGCATAAACTGGCGAGAAAGCACGTAGGCTGTCTAGTTCAGTTTGCCCGGGGTGTGTGTGGCCCGCAGGGAACGGGTCACCTGTTGACTCCACCGGAGGAGGCGTCGAGCAAGTTGTGTTAGCTGCTGTGAGCGAACGCCACCCAGACGATCTGTGTTCGCTACAGCTATAGTGCTGTCCTCGGACCAGCACGTGCATGTCTCGCACGAGAGGCTGTAGCCTGCTCAGTGCAAGTAGCACAGCCCACAACTCTTGGCAATTGATATGCCAGCGCAGGCAGGGGTTCGTCCAACACCCCACCTGCGTGCTCGTTGCACACTGCACCGCACCCCTGCAGGGAGACGTCAGTCGTCACCATGACTGCCTCATAACCTGCCCAGAGGGACCTGAGTTCGTCAAAAAAGTCATAAAGACTAGGGGTTATGGTGCGTTGGCAGCAGGGCGGCATCACCATGCGCCTGCTGCCGGTGTGCCACGCTCTCCTCGGAACCCGACTCTGAAACCAGTGTTGGAGCGGTCTCATGTGCATCAACCCGAGGGGTATTAACCCGCGAGGACGCCATGTGTCCCAGGAGCCTCTGAATTGTTTCAGGGGGACCGCTGTCTGCCTAAAATGTTCATTTCAGACAGTGCAACACTGGTTGGGCACAACTGCGGAAAGTTGCGCCGACATGGTGACAGAGTTGAGTTCCATACCGAGAAAGAGGATGCTCTGCACTGGGGAGAGCTTGCCCCTCTCTTTGTTGACCTGGAGTCCCAATCGATCTAGGTGCCGGAGCACCAGGTCCCTTTGTGCACATAACAGATCTCGCGAGTGTGCCAAGATAGGCCAGTCGCTGAGATACTTTAATACCCGCTCGCCTTCTTCCCCTCAGGGAGAAAGGGAGGTCAGGGACAGAACGAAAGGGAGGACTCTGTACTGATATGCCCGCCTCTCGCACGCGAACCGTGGGAACGGCCGGTGTCGAGGAGGATCGAGACATGAAAGTAAGCGTCCTTCAGGTCGATTGCCAGGAACCAATCCTGACACCTGATATATGTCTGGACGCGCCTCTGTGTGAGCACCGTGAACGGCAGCTTGTGAAGGTGCTCTGTTCAGGGTACGCAGACCTTTGGGCGCAACCCACCGTCTTTCTTGGGAACGATGAAGTGCGGGTCATGACCCACTGAACATCTTGGTTTTGAGGGACAAGCTCGATGCTTGTTTTGCCAGAAGGGTGGTGACCTCTACCCAAAGTACGGAGGCGTCCCTGCCTCTGATAGAGGGAGAGATGATGCCCCGAAACTGGGAGAGTCTCTGGCGAACTGGATCGAGTAACCAAGACGGACCGCCCTCATTAGTCAGCGAGACAGTGTGGGCAGCTGTCGAGCTCCCAGGGACTGTGACAGGGTGACCAAGGGGACAGTCTGCTTCATCATTCCCACGGGGGGTGGTTCGTCGGCTGGCGGAGCTAACCATGTTGCGGTGGGTCCCCGGAGGGAAGGTTGGCTCCGCCTTTTTACCTGCCTGGCGGGACAGCGGCACGCACTATCGGTTTGGGAGTGGTGACAGCTGTCGTATGTGTACGACCTCACGCCTCGCCAGGGTGTGAGGTCGGTTCGCCGAGCACAGTCCAGTGGAGTGTGCGATCGGCTGCAAGTACACCCGGGCAGAACGGAAAAACTCTGCGTTAGTAGGCGTTAGTAGGCGCCAAGCCCTGAAAAGGGCCGGGCATTGGTGACGAGGCAGGAGTCGTCCCGTACCGACCGATCAGAGCCGTGGCTGTGAAGGTTCGGGCCCGATGTTGTTCTCCCTGAGGTCTTCCCATCAGTGTTTTTGAGATTCGTCAGAGTCGGATGCCAGGCTCCCTCCGATGCTGCGAGCGACATCTCATCTACGTCACACATTGTTTCCGAGTGTGTGCGTGAGGATCCGGACGGTATGCCACCGCCGGTTGGGGAACGTTCAGAGGAGCGAATCGGGGTGCGATCGGCACGTGAGCACTTGGCTGTAGGGTTGTCATCGGGGCCGTAACCACAGATGTCACACCCCGGGTAGCAGACGAAATGGTGGCTGGTTCCCATAGGAAGACAGCCACCCGTGACCGCAACTTCTGAATGACAGATGTGTCAACGAACGCTGCGACAGTGTGCTGGACGCCCAGACACCTAATGCAGCGATCGTGTCCATCCCCCTCCTCGATGAGGGTGCCGTACCCAAGAGGACAGCGGGACATGCCGCGCTGGAGAACGCTCAGTCAGTCCTGAAAAGTACTTTTTAGAAAAAATCTCTAACACCTCCGGAACCGCCGAGACGCCCAGTGGAAGGTCGCGGCAGGTAAGGACAATCTGCTGCTCTACGTCGTAGACCGGCAATGTAGAAGAAGAATTCATTGAATTTGTTCTGTTCGTAGTCATGAGCGAAGGCTCTGAAGAACAAAAGGTAAATGAATGCTGCACGTCGGCTTCCTTTTATACCGGACATCCGGGGCCGGAGACCGGCATGCAAATTTCATTCGCCAAATTTCATTGGCCTTTTCTATAGTAGTCAGAGTTGATTGGTTCTCAAGGGCGAACCCCATCTGTCGTTCGGGACACAACGTCGAGAGACCGACAGAAAGGGAACTTATTTCTCCTCCCCCAAACACTGTTGCTCGTTCGTGATGCGAATGTATCATGTCTAGAATGTGTGTTCTACGGTGTGAAACTAAGTTGGTCTTATTTCAACTACCAAAGGAAGAACGTCTGAGGGAAAAATGGTTACAATTAATTTTTCCAACGATACCAAAGGAGTATAACCCCAGGGTTTAACTGTGCGCCCGTCATTTCACTGAACATTGGTTTAATAATCTTTGCGCGTTCACTGTAGGGTATGTGAAATGACGATCCTTGAAATTGGGGGCAATACCAACTCTATTTTATCCTGTTAGCTCCACCGAATCCAAACCTGTAAGTGTGACTTTTGATTTTTCGTCTTAACTTCAAGAAATATTTTCGTACCTTATGTCTTTGTTTAGCTAATGCATATAACGCTAACATTAGCATGTACCATTATTTCTGGGGTGTTACAGTTTGTTTATCTTGCTAATAACTTTGCATTTTGACACATTTGCCGCACGTGGACCTATATAGAAATATTTGGGGTTCATATATATCATTTTTCATAACGTCGACATTCTGAAATGCTATATTACAATGACAACGCACAGTTACAGTTTACTAACGTATTAACAGTATTTTAAGAAAAAAAATGTATTTCATTGATGAGCAAAAGCACAACATGCATGTTGAGTTTTTATGACAAGAGTTGTCACTTGTGTAACGGAGGCAAGCTAGTGTAGAGCTGTGCAGTATGTAAACCTCACTTCCCGGCCTCAAGGTCTCTCTAGCGACAGACGCTAGAGACTACGGTCTTTAGCCTCCTCTCTAGAGCGCCCGACTCCCATGCCGGACCGACCCGGTTGCCTGGAGCAGATGTGGTTCGTTCCGGTTACACTTGCCACTGACAAACATCCTGCTCCAGTCGTGGTGGCTACACATATAATATAAATGACATCCAACCACAAATAAACCGTAATCCTGTAATGATGGTAGTGGTTTTTTCCATTTGCGACAAATGATGAACGCATTTGATCAATCACACCAGACTACACCATCCAACCAATCATATGACACAAGGTTAGCGGGTAGGCGGGGCCTAGACGGATGAATCACGGAACGAATCATTTGAGAGTCAAGAAGTAAGATACGAATAACTGGCTATTATTATGAGATTATAGTGTTTTTACACATTGTATTTAAATAAAGTTGTTGTTGGACACTCCATAAACCAAAGTAGGGCCTAAAAAACCTTATGCTACCTACTCTTTAAATAAAAGGCTTTATGCCACAATGTATTGTAACGGCCACATAATATTAAAGGTGCGATGAATTAAAATCATAATTTTAACCCGAGCTTTTATTATGTAAGAGGGAATCGTATTAAAAAAAAGTGTCAGAACTGAAAACGCCCTTAATACTGAGATTACATCGGTTATTGACACCATGCCCAGCGAACGGCAGGTTCTGGAATGCACCTATCTACGAAGACATTGATAGGTTGAACCCCTTCATAGAAAAATATCAACAACTACTTTTCTAGCCCCGCCCACTGGTTCGCGCATTACAGAACCAGACATGGAAACAAATATTGTATTGATTGCAGAGGTTGTCTGTGATCATACGTCCATCCGAATCGCCATCTCTGTGACTCAGCAAATAATGGAGGCTGCTTTGAAGTGTTTTGGTATTATTCCGGTTAATGGGTGATATCAATAAGTTATCGGGAATCTTTTGTGTGTTTATTTATCATGGAAACTCTCATAACATTTGTGTCATGGTATGTCTGGGAAGATCCTACCGGCTTGCTATACTCTCTCTGGTCTGCGTCTTTACATTTACATTTACATTTAGGCATTTGGCAGACGCTTTTATCCAAAGCGACTTACATTGCTTTATCCTATACATTTTACATAGGTATTTGCAATCCCCTGGGATCGAACCCACAACCTTGCGTTGTTGACGCAATGCTCTTACAATTGAGCTACAGGAAGTCTTTCATCTCGTTTCCTCGTTAACTCTCCCTGAGTGTTTCATGACCCACACCTGCCCCTTGTTAATTATCCTTTGTCTGTCTCCTTATAAAACATCCTCATGTGTATTGTGTCCTGTGCTCGTGGATTGTTTCTGAATGTGTAGTCCTTATCTGGTTACCCCGTTCATCCCCGCGTCTGCCTGCATATGGGTTCTTCTGCCCCAAACCCTAACAATTATTCACTCTCAACAACCTTTGCTGTGTAACTTAACTCAAAGCAAGATGAGAATTTCACAGGAATATACTTTAATATTAGGGTGAACACTAAACACAATATTTTATTGTGAAAACCCATATTAAAATCTTGTGAAAACCTGGCAATGTTTTAGTGTGAGTGTACGATTTTGAGTCATCTGTACCTGTACAGTTAAAGGTATATTACAAGAGTTTTAAGTGCAAAAATATCTCGATAGTAAGATCATAAACAATACAAGCAGACTTAAACTAGTAGTTTACTAATAATACACCTGTGCTTCAAATGTACTAAAAGTATTTAAATATCAGCATATCTCCAAGTTCACTTAAAGAAAGCTTACAAGCTAATTTTTTTGTAGTTAACTGGGAGTAAAGTGTACTATAAATGACAACTGCGTTACAGGTAATGAACTAGTGAACTACTATGGGGTTTTTTTTATTATAGTATTGAGTTTTCTTATAAAAAATGATACATTTAGTTAGTTATAGGTTTCATGTATTCTTATAAAACAATATTGGGCCTCATGTATAAGTATGAGCTCTTGAACACCTGCATGAACAACAAATATCTTATCTTAACTGCACGTACACTACACATCATTTTTAATAAGGAAGTTTGGGTTGTCGC
>CM017914.1:15977586-16156174 GCA_008369825.1 Triplophysa tibetana | reverse complement strand
TATACTGCTCGAACCCGATGATTGCTGCTTGCAGCTATATTGTTATTTATAATTGCTCACAGAGCAGATTTTTCCCCCTAAAACTGATCGTGCAGCCCAAACCGTAAGGCCTAGAGACTTGATACTTGGTCAGATGGTAGTACTCCTGTTGGCTACGCGGAGACAAAAGGACAGCCAAATCGGCCGTTAGGGGGCGCTACAGTGAACACAAACGCGTTTAGGCTCATAACTCCTAAACCGTTTGTCGCACACCCAAGTGTTTGGTATCTCTGGAATTGGTGGCTTCAGCCGAACAAAACGTATATCTCCATTTTATTTGCGCCCGGAAAAGTTTTCCGCTAATTAGCATTTTATGCAACTTACACGTTTTCGAACTAGTCCCTGGTTTTTCGCCCGATCGTAACCAAACCAACGTTGATGAATTCTTTGGAGTGTGAATGTAAATAATTATCGAAAAAAAGTTGAAATATCGATTCACGGTCGCAAGGGGGGGCAAAAACATCCAACCCGGAAGTAGCATTTTTTAATGAAATAGCCATAACTCGAGAAATATTTGAGATATGTTCATGGGCCTCGGAACGTATGTGAAGACCTTCACTCCGAGATCACGTTTAAAAGATGGCGCCGTTTGGACACTTGGTGGCGCTATAACAGTAAAAATGGCAAATTGACATGTCTTTTTGTTGCCTGAAAAATTGTGTATCACGTGACATTTGACATTTACGCAAACTGTTAGATTAGATTAGATTCAACTTTATTGTCATTACGCATATACAAGTACAGTGTAACGAAATTTAGTTAAGGTCTAACCAGAAGTGCAATTAAAAAAAAAAAAAAACGGAGTTTTCTCATTTTGGAATTAAACTCTTCATACATACAATTGTAAATCATTATATTGTCACTGAACACATATAAGCAATATTAGGTGTAAGCTCAATCATTGTTCATCATGGATTTTTAAAAAATTCTAAATAACTCAAGTGTGACTTTTATTTTGAAACTGGCGCCTGTGTGATGTGACTTCACTGATTTGAGATGGAGGTTTGCCGCGAGCAGGTGATTTCTTTCAGCAAAGCGGATTAAAAGGCAAATATAACTACCATCCTTGTTTAAAACGCATGAATGATGTTTTATCTAAAGTTGTAACACCTTTGTAAAAGTTATCTGGGTAATTTTATCGTGATGGTTGATGATATTGAAGCGGTTGATGTTTGTTTGGAAATCTGACGTGCTTAAATGATTCTGTGTTGAAACTCCTCGGATTTGCTCAGTTTATTATTTTCATCTTTTTGATGATTAATTATTAACACATTGTATTGATGTTTCGAATTGTTTTCTACAAGTTGCACATGTTTAATGTTCAGAAGAAATGTGCAATGTATGGAAACCGTGAGCATTGTTTTCTGAAGATCTAAAAAAATGCCTTTCATCAATTATGTAAATGCTTCTTTATATATTGAGTTACAAAACTGCTAAAAGTAGTATTTTCACTCCGTTTAAGTTGATGTAAAATATATTTGTCCTGCTTGATAGTGATAGTTTGACTTGATCATTAATTGGTGTCTAACAAACAGGTCATGTTTTGTTTTTTTGAGATTGAACTAAGATATGGAGCTGAGAGGGCGACCTACTCAGCTAAATAACCTTAAAATGGATGAGAAGAATAAATTCTGTGATTCATCAAGTGATCAGTGACTTATCTTTCATCACCAATGGATGTCATCCCTACCTATTGGTATTTTACTCAAATTACCTCACCACTGAGTATCACATTGATTGTTGTTCTGTTGAACATTTAGTACCAACTACTCTTACAACCAGTGAGTTTTATATTCATTGTGTTTATTGGATTTATCGTTTGTGACTTAAAGGACATATTTCTGCCACACGTATGCGCCTTTGTTCTATTTGACTGTCAACTGTTTCACTCATGTGAGTTTAGATTAAACATAATATATTATCATTTAACATGATTACGATGATTACATTTCCAGTCACAGATATTGCGATTGAGTATTCACAACTGATTTAATGAAAATTTTATGATTTGTAATAATTTAAAATAATATTTGTATAAAATAATGTAAGCTGTTTTTAATTAATTTAAAGCTTTAAGTGTTTACATTAGATAATATACAAATACAGCATCAATTGCTCTTCACACTATCAACCCAATTGGACATTTTCAAATCTAAACGTCATAGTTACATGGGGTTTGGTTTATCCTTCATTCTGGCATAAAGCATTTGATCTATAATCAATTGACAACTTCCAGCCCACTCCCTAGCTACCGCATAGCATACATTAGAAACCGTTTTGCAAGGTCTATGTAGATGCATCACAACATCATAGAGACTTGGTATATGGTTCGTTATACTCATTGGTTGGTGAATCATAAATTGACTGCTGCAAATCCTCTGCCTAGCAACCAACAGAGTACATTAGCAACCATCAAGCAAGCCCTATATCTCTGCAATAAAACATCGTAGACAAACTGTGGTTGTTTCGTTTGACTTGTGCCTAAGTGTATTTTCAATTGGCAGATGCCATGCCACATCCATAGCAACTAAACAGGTTAACTTGGCAACCATTAAGCTAGACCTATATCTCTGCAACAGATCATCCTAGAGACATTAGAATTGGTTCATTTCACTCGTCCAGTAGGTATTAACGGTTTACACCTGTTTTTGCATATGAGTGTTAGCATGCGTGGTCTGTATTAACCTTTGCTGACCATTTCTGTAATTTTGCATGTTGTGGGAAAGTGTCATCCATAGTGGATGTGTTATGGTGTTATTCCTTTGCGTAGTTGGCGAAGTCAGTCGACCTTAGCCCTCTTAGACTGCTCGAACCCGATGATTGCTGCTTGCAGCTATATTTCTTCTTCTTATTATTATTTTTCCGCCATAAAACCGGTCGCCCAGCCCAAACCGTAAGTCGTAGAAACTTGAGGCTTGGTCAGTTGGTTGTATCTGTGCAGGTTACTCAGATACAGTGACCCAGCCAAATTGGCCCATAGGTGGCGCTACAGCGATGCTGAACGCGTTTGTGCTCGTTACTCCTAAACCGTTTGTTGCACACCCAAGTGTCTTATATCAGTGTAATCATTGGCTCAAAACTTAAAAAACGTATATCTCCGATTTCATTTCCGGTATGCAAATTTTCCCGCTAATTTGCATTTTATGAAAAAAAAAAAAAATGAACTAGTCCCTGGATTTTTGCCCGATCGGAACCAAACCAACGCTGATGAATTCTGTGGAGTGTGAATATAAACATTCATTGAAAAAAAGTTGAAATTTCGATTCAGGTTCGCTAGGGTGCATCAAAACGTCAAAACCGGAAGTAGCCTATTTCACTAAAATGGCTATATCTAGAGAACGGTTTGAGATATCTTCACGGAGCTTAGACCGTATGTGTAGACGCTCAGTCCGGGGTCACTATAAAAAGAACTCGGCGTTTGGCGACTAGGTGGCGCTATAACATCAAAGAACTCGAAAATGGCTATAACTACGCACCGGTTTGACCGATCAACTTATTATTTGGTATGGTGTGTCTTTGTGTCATGCACCTTGACTGTAAAAAAGGACTTTGGCGTTTCTCAAAAAACATGTCTGCCATCGGCCAATGAAGTTTGAGCCCTCTATAGACAGGGTTAGCTGAGGCCGATCAAAACGACACTTGCTGGGCTTGTTCGACTCGTGGTCCTGAAGGTCTGTACGAAATATGAACTCATTCGGCCACCGGGGGGCGAAATAACGCTTTTGGAGTGCATAAACAATTCTGTATCACGTGACATTTGACATATACAGAAACTATTGGTATCATATGATAGCTCTTCTCATTCTTAACAACTTTGCCTCTGGACACGCTTCTGTCGATCAAACGGTTCGTGAGTTATCGCTGATGATGTCAAAAACCTACTTTCGCGAACTAGTCCTTGGTTTTTCCACCGATCGGAACCAAACCAATGCAGATGACTTCTGTGGAGTGTGAATGTAAATAATCATTGAAAAAAAGTTGAAATTTCCTTTCACCGTTGCTTAGGGACGCAAAACTTAAAATGGGCCGAGCCTATCACATTAAAATGGCCATAAATCCAGAACGGCTTAACATATCTACATGGGGCTCGGACGATATGTGTAGACCATCACTCCGAGGTCACCTACAAAAGAAGGTGGCGTTTGGACACTAGGTGGCGCTAAAACAGTAAAAATGGCAACGTTGACGCGTATTTCATTTCTTAAACAATTGTGTATCAGGTGACATTTGACATTTACACAAACCAATGATATCATATGATAGTCCTCCTCTTCATTCTGAACAACTTTGCCTCGTGATCCATTGATGTCAATCAAACAGTTCACGAGTTATCGGTGATGATGTTAAAAACTGACTATTGCCAACTAGTTCTTTGATTTTCAAGCAATTTCAAAATTCTCTATTGCAGGTACATTATAATTGATCATAGAGATTATGAAATGACCATGCCAGTAAATATGACGCGATTGTCTCCAGGCTTCCCTAATCTGATTGGTGCCATAGACTGCACACACATTGCCATCAAGGCAACCCCAGGCCCCAATGAAGGGGATTTTGTGGCCCAAAATGGGGTTCACAGTATAAATGTGCAGGTGAGATTCATAACATTTACTTTGATAATTATTCAAGAGAATGTATCCAATTATAAAACAAATCTCTTAGATGGTGTGTGACTATGTACCATATTATAAATGTGGTAGCGAAATGGCCAGGCTCTGTGCACGACTCAAGAATCTTCAGAGATTAATGCACATTATTTGAACGTGGCAAGTCAAATAGACTTTACAAACTAACTGGATTACTAATTTTGGGCATAACAGAACTGCATTTTTCTATTGTACAGGTGACTATGATGGAATCCTGCTAGGGCACAAAGTCTATGCCTTGCATGCAGTATTTTATGACACCATTACCTGACACCAACCAACTTTGAATTAGTTTATTTTGTTGTTTTATTGAGAGAAAACAGCTAGTCATGAGTGTGTAAGCATGCAATGCTTCTTTGAGCTGATACTGATCATTTCTATCATTTTTCTGTGTGTGTGGGACTTTGATCCGTCGTGGGTTCGTTGGGGTTTGACCCCTTAGCCTGTTCGTGGATGCAAGGCTGCATTGAATGGCGCAAATTCTCGAAACCCGCTTAAAGGCTGCTTGCAGCTTTAATTAGGGTTCGAGCCCGAAGGGCTAGAAACCTATTGTATTTGTTAAGATTTTTATTCTTCTTCTTCTTCTTATTATTATTCTGCCATAAAACTCATCGTGCAGCCCAAACCGTAAGGCCGACAGAGCTGAGACCTGGTCAGATGGTAGTAGTCCTTGTCGCTACTCAGATACACGGAGCCAGCCAAATCGACCCATAGGTGGCGCTACAGCGATGACAAACGCGTTTGTGCTTGTTACTCCTGAACCGTTCGTCGCACACCGAAGTGTCTTATATCAGTGTAATCACTGGCTCAAAACTAAAAAAACGTATATCTCCGATTTCATTTCCGTCATTATAGATTTTTCGCTAATTAGCATTTTATGAAAAAAAAAAAAAATGAACTAGTCCCTGGATTTTTGCCCTATCGGAACCAAACCAACGCTGATGGATTCTGTGGAGTGTGAATGTAAATAGTTATTGAAAAAAAGTTGAATTTTCAATTCACGATTGCTAGGTGGCGCTAAAACGTCCAAACCGGAAGTGGCATATTTAGTTAAAATGGTCATAACTCGTCAACCGTTTGAGATATCTTCATGGGGTTTGGTACGTATACGTAGACGCTCAGTCCGAGGTCACATAAAAAAATAAGCGGCGAGCCGCCACTAGGTGGCGCTATAATAGGAATCAACTCAAAAATGACTATAACTAGGCAACAGTTTCCCCGATTGACTTATTATTTGGTATGGTGTGTCTTTGTGTCATGTCCCATGACTATCAAAAAGGACATTGGTGTATCTCAAAAAACATGGCCGCCATCGGCCGATGAATTTTGAGCACTCATTGCACCGGGTTAACAAAGGCTGATCAAAACGACACTGACTGGGCTTATTCGTCTCATGGTCTTGAAGGTCTGTAAGAAATATGAACTTATTCGGCCACCGGGGGGCGTATTAACGCTTTTGGAGTGCAAAAACAACTGTGTATCACGTGACATTTGACATATACCCAAACTAATGAAATTATATGATAGCTCTCTTCATTTTGAGCAACTTTGCCTCTAGAACCACTTCTGGCGATCGAACGGTTCCTGAGTAATCGCTGATGAGGTAAAAAACCTACTTTCGCGAACTAGTCCTTGGTTTTTCAACCGATCGGAACCAAACCAATGCAGCTGACTTCTGTGGAGTGTAAATCTAAAAAATTATTGAAAAAAAGTTAAAATTTCATTTCACCGGCGCTTAGGGATGCCAAAACTTAAAGTGGGCAAAGCCTATCACATTTAAATGGCCTTAAATCCAGAACGGCTTAACATATCATCATGGGGCTTGGGAAATATGTGTATAACGTCACTCCGAGGTCACCCACAAAAGAACGTGGCGTTTGGACAATAGGTGGCGCTATAACAGTAAAAATGGTAAAATTGATGCCTATTTCATTGCTTAAACAATTATGTATCACGTGACATTTTTAATTTACACAAACTAATGATATCATATGATAGTTCTCCTCATTCTGAACAACTTTGCCTCTTGATCCATTGATGTCAATCAAACAGTTCGCGAGTTATTGGTGATGATGTTAAAGACGTACATTTGCATACTTATTTTAGGTCTTTCAAGCAATTTCCAAATTTCCACCACAAAACAAATCTCTGGACACTCTAGATAAATAATTATCAAAGACATGTTGAACTTTTTCATTTGTGTGGCCATAACAGGGTCCTTTATTATATTAACCTCAAAAGTCTACCTGAAAGCTCGCTGCTCCTTGATGAATAATCCAACTGACTTGCCATTAAGTACTATTATACATATTAAGACACTAAACAAGCATGCAAAATGTGAAGGTCATCGGAAGAGGCATGCCTTCATAACAGTCAAAAAGGTGAAATATCATTCATTCAAATGGGTTTTTTAGAGTCAGCAGATCACAATGCATGAAGCTTTGAAAAAATATTTTTGTGGCTGTGTTCACTGTCCACTGTAACGCCTTGCAGTCTTGTGCACTGCAGTGTGTATTATATGTGCATACGTGTGCATGTATTTCATATTCTATGTTTTTTTGTATGTGTGTGTGTGTGAGTGTGAGTGTGAGTGTGTATTTATGGATATTATGTCTCTGTGAATAATAAGAGTGTGCATGTACTGTATAGTTCTGTGTGTCGTGTGTGATTGAGACTGTGCATGTGTGTTGAATGAAACGTGTCTCACAGGAAGACAGTGTTAGAAATATAATGTATTACACATTTAACGTTGCTCCATATTTACACATCTATAAATATAGCACATGTCTGGCTGCTTTTATGATGCTGTGTTGATATATATATATACATACACAACACCCAAACATCAAAATGGGATATACTGTATTATGTGAGGTATGTGTGTACAAAATAAGCACCATTTAAATGGCATGGCACTCTAGAATATTATGAATAAGAATCAATGTATCTATTTAAGATGCTCCTGGCCTTAAGCCTTAATTTTTTTATACACGTCTATCATAATGTATGGCAGGTGCCATGCCACATCCATAGCAACTAAACAGGTTAACTTAGCAACCATTAAGCTAGACCTATATCTCTGGAACAGAACATAGTAGAGACATGGGAATTGGTTCAATGCACTCGTCCCTTACGTTTTATCGGTTTACACCTGTTTTTGCATATGACTGTAAGCATGCGTGGTCTGTATTAACCGTTGCTGACCATTTCTTTCATTTTTCTGGTTATGGGTAAGTGTCATCTGTTGCGGATGTCTTATGGTGCGATTCCTGACCATAGTCAGCGAATTCAGTCGACCTTAGTCCCCTTACACTGCTCGAACCCGATGATTACTGCTTGCAGTTATATTTCTTATTATTATTCTGCCCTAAAACTGATCGTGCAGCCCAAACCGTAAAGCCGACAGAGCTGAGGCTTGGTCAGATGGTAGTAGTCCTTGTCGCTACTCAGATACACGGAACCAGCCAAATCGACCCATAGGTGGCGCTACAGCGAGAAGAAGCGCGTTTTTGATCGATACTCCTAAACCGTTTGTCGCACACCCAAGTGTTTTACATCAGTGTAATCATTAGCTCAAAACTTAAATAACGTATATCTCCGATTTCATTTCCGGTATGGAAATTTTTCCGCTAATTTGCATTTTGTGCAAAAAAAAAAAAATGAACTAGTCCCTGGATTTTTGACCTATCGGAACCAAACCAACGCTGATGAATTCTGTGGAGTGTGAATATAAATAGTTATTGAAAAAAAGTTGAATTTTCCATTCACGGCCGCTAGGTGGCGCTAAAACGTCCAAACCGGAAGTGGCATATTTAGTTAAAATGGTCATAACTCGTCAACTGTTTGAGATATCATCATGGGGCTTGGTACGTATACGTAGACGCTTAGTCCGATGTCACATAAAAAAAAAAGCGGCGATCCGCCACCAGGTGGCGCTATAATTGGAATCAACTCAAAAATGGCTATAACTAGGCAACAGTTTGCCCGATTGACTTATTATTTGGTATGGTGTGTCTTTGTGTCATGTCCCATGACTATCAAAAAGGACATTGGCGTATCTCAAAAAACATGGCCGCCATCGGCCGATGAAGTTTGAGCACTCATTGCACCTGGTTAACAAAGGCTGATCGAAACGACACTCACTGGGCTTATTCGTCTCATGGTCCTGAAGGTCTATAAGAAACATGAACTTATTTGGCCACCGGGGGGCGTAATAATGCTTTTGGAGTGTATAAACAACTGTGTATCACGTGACATTTGACATATACCCAAACTAATGAAATTATATAATAGCTCTCTTCATTTTGAGCAACTTTGCCTCTAGAACCACCTCTGGCGATCGAACGGTTCCTGAGTTATCGCTGATGAGGTCAAAAACCTACTTTCGCGAACTAGTCCTTGGTTTTTCAACCGATCGGAACCAAACCAATGCAGCTGACTTCTGTAGAGTGTGGATCTAAAAAGTGATTGAAAAAAAGTTAAAATTTCTTTTCACCGGCGCTTAGGGATGCCAAAACTTAAAATGGGCAAAGCCTATCACATTTAAATGGCCTTAAATCCAGAACGGCTTAACATATCATCATGGGGCTTGGGAAATATGTGTATAACGTCACTCCGAGGTCACCCACAAAAGAACGTGGCGTTTGGACACTAGGTGGCGCTATAACAGTAAAAATGGTAAAATTGATGCATATTTCATTGCTTAAACAATTATGTATCACGTGACATTTTTAATTTACACAAACTAATGATATCTTATGATAGTTCTCCTCATTCTGAACAACTTTGCCTCTTGATCCATTGATGTCATTCAAACAGTTCGCAAGTTATCGGTGATGATGTTAAAGACGTACATTTGCATACTTATTTTAGGTCTTTCAAGCAATTTCCAAATTTCCACCACAAAACAAATCTCTGGACACTCTAGATAAATAATTATCAAAGACATGTTGAACTTTTTAATTTGTGTGGCCATAACAAGGTCCTTTATTATATTAACCTCAAAAGTCTACCTGAAAGCTCGCTGCTCCTTGATGAATAATCCTACTGACTTGCCATTAAGTACTATTATACATATTATGACACTTAACAAGCATGCAAAATGTGAAGGTCCTGGGAAGAGGCATGCCTTCATAACAGTCAAAAAGGTGAAATATCATTCATTCAAATGGATTTTTTAGAGTCAGCAGATCACAATGCATGAAGCTTTGAAAAAATATTTTTGCGGCTGTGTTCACTGTCCACTGTAACGCCTTGCAGTCTTGTGCACTGCAGTGTGTATTATATGTGCATACGTGTGCATGTATTTCATATTCTGTGTTTTTTTCTTTTTGTGTGTGTGAGTGTGTGTGTGAGTGTGTATTTATGGATATTATGTCTCTGTGTGTAATAAGAGTGTGCATGTACTGTATAGTTCTGTGTATCGTGTGTGATTGAGACTGTGCATGTGTGTTGAATGAAACGTGTCTCACAGGAAGACAGTGTTAGAAATATAATGTATTACACATTTAACGTTGCTCCTTATTTACACATCTATAAATATAGCACATGTCTGGCTGCTTTTATGATGCTGTGTTGATATATATATATATATAAATACAACACCCAAACATCAAAATGGGATATACTGTATTATGTGAGGTATGTGTGTACAAAATAAGCACCATTTAAATGGCACGGCACTCTAGAATATTATGAATAAGAATCAATGTATCTATATAAGATGCTCCTGGCCTTAAGCCTTAATTTTTTTATACACGTCTATCATAATGTATGGCAGGTGCCATGCCACATCCATAGCAACTAAACAGGTTAACTTAGCAACCATTAAGCTAGACCTATATCTCTGGAATAGAACATAATAGAGACATGGGAATTAGTTCAATGCACTCGTCCCTTACATTTTATCGGTTTACACCGGTTTTTGCATATGACTGTAAGCATGCGTGGTCTGTATTAACCGTTGCTGACCATTTCTTTCATTTTTCTGGTTATGGGTAAGTGTCATCTGTTGCGGATGTCTTATGGTGCGATTCCTGACCATAGTCAGTGAATTCAGTCGACCTTAGTCCCCTTACACTGCTCGAACCCGATGATTACTGCTTGCAGTTATATTTTTATTTGTGTTTAAAATATTAACGTTACTGCGTGTTAGGTATGGGTGATGTCATGACAACATCAACATGTCGTAGATTCGTAGCGATTATATAAATTGATTTAACTTTTTTTAAATAGTTTATAGAGCTATTGGGGTAAGTAAATATATATGTGCACCTTTAGCGGGCAGGAATAATTGGAACATGAGAGTGGAAAAGAAACAAGTGTGAATGAGAAATTGTGATTTGTTATTATAACTGCCGCGAAAGGAAATTCAAATTCTCACTTTGATCGTTGGCAGGCAGTTTTTTTTTGTGCACGCTCTCCGAGACGGAGTGTCACGTGTGACGCGGTAAGCGTTGGAATAAGCTCACAGTTGCCGCTTTCTCTTGTTGCTTTGTGCAGTTGAAGCCTTGTTTATACTTTCACAATTCGCATAGATACGCCGCGAAACTGTTTACTGCGCGCACTCCTCATTAAACCGACGAGGCTTTCATGCTTGACGTGCTCTCCGTTGTATAAATCTGTGAAACGACAGGGGGCGACTCTTATAAATTGTTCTCCAAATCATCAAAAAGGAGCGATGAGAGGAAGTCACAATCCTTCCCTCTTCAGCTCCTGTTGAGCGCTTGTTTTCCTTTGCGGGTTTAATCAATAGGCCACACAGACGACGCCTTAAATCCAATCTTTTTGAAAAGCTGGTGGTGCTAAAGGGTATCGAGCATCATTTATTTAAAATATAATTGACTGTTATTGAGTTTTTGTTACTGAGTTCGAAGTTATGATGGTGATAAAACATAATAAAATATTTTTTTTTATAAAGTTCCTTTTTTTGTAGTTGTGTAATTCCTACCGGGCAGGGGAAGGGAAGCGGTAAATAAAATGTAAACAAAAGTTTCTTAGCAGTTAAAACACATCATCCTTTTTGCCATTTAGAATAGGCCCAGATAGATTTCAGCCTAAAAGGGGTACCTGCACTGAATCACCAATTTCATTTACATTTACATTTAGTCATTTGGCAGACGCTTTTATCCAAAGCGACTTACAGTGCACTTATTACAGGGACAATCCCCCCGGGACATTTCACATGTATTTTGTGTATTTTCAAAATACAAAATACTGTATTTGTATTTAAATACATTTTTCCACACAGTATTTTGTATTTGTATTTAAATACACTTTTCCACACAGTATTTTGTATTTGTATTTTAAATACATTTACATGTATTTATGCCCATCCCTGGGTGGCTGTTATAAGGACCCTTGCCAAAAAACCCTAACTCGACCCTAGAGAACTAGGGAATTACAGGCTTATATCGAATTTACCTTTCATATCTAAAGTTCTGGAAAAAATGGTTTAAACTCCAAAGGAATGACATCAATGAAGAATTCCAGTCTGCATTTAGAACATGTCACAGTACAGAGACAGCTTTGATCAGAGTTATAAATTATCTGCTTTTGCGTCTAAACGAGTTTGTATTTAGTAATTGGTGCTGCTAAACCTTAGTGCTGCATTTGACACCATTGACCACAGCACACTCCTACATAGACTCGAAAATTACGTTGGCATTAACGGAATAGCATTGAAATGGTTTAAGTCTTATTTATCAAACCGTTTTCAATTTGTAGCAATAAACAATGGAGTGTCGCACAACCTGACAAGAGCTGAGATGATAGAATTGGATAATGAAGGACGCAACGACTTGACACGACTTCACTTAAAAAATTCAAATGCTATTAGATTATTAATGATAATCAGCTGATAGTGTGTTTATTGAGAATTTCTTTTCACACAATTAGTTGATTGGTATCACGTTTTACGGTTACACCACATTTTTGCCTTCATCTTCCAAATGACCTTTTGAAATGAATAAAAAAACTTTAAAGGTGAAAGCTTCACATATTTGACATATCAAGCATAGTAAGCATACCCACCTTGTTTTGTTGAAAGCCTGATGGATTGATCCATTTAGCAACACTGTAATATTCCCACATGCAGCCGCTGCAAACTGTAACAATTAGATTTTTTCGAAATGTATCAATCCATCAATAATTGATTGTTTTGATAAACCCTAAAAATCACTGCTGATTTTTAGAGAGATTATATACATTAATGACTGATTTCAATAGAGGGTATGCACATGACATGACCGCTAAGGAAGACAAACAAATCAAGCACACAAAGTGGCAGCAAGACTGAATTAGCATTTGCCACTATCTGTATTCTATTTAAAACGGGAAAGAGTTGTAATGCGATTGAATCTATAAAAAACTGGGCAAGTAATCTAAGATTTCTCTTTACACTACAGCAAAAAAAAGCTAAAAAGACTATCTCGAGCTGCAAGGTCACTGAATTTTTTGTTTTCACTATCTGTAAGCAATAATCATCAAAAATTCGAGACACAAAGGCTTCACATATTTCACTCTATGTGTAATGAATCTATAGAAGCAGCAACTTCAGCCTTTCTCAAACCCCTCCCCTTTTCCGTAGCTCACCTCTACAGATGTCAATGCAATCATGAGGTTGCCTCCGCTTTCAGCAGCGGCTCACTGATTACCCTCCTACCCTCCTTTTTCTTACCTAGCACTAATCAATTTCCCTCCACAGGTCTCAGGGATCGATTCAAGCATGAGGCTCCGTTCTAACTAGGTCAAGAAAATACGATTACATAACCCCAGTTTTATCATCCCTTCACAGGTAACCCATTCAGTATCGTTTTTACTTTAAAGTTCTTTTTACTACTTATAAAACCTAAATGCTTTAGCCCCTACCTACATAACAAAGATTCTATCACATTACAACCAATCACGCTCTCTTAAGATCTCAAAACTCTGGACTTTTGATAACACCTATAATAACAACTATATCCACCAAAGAGGGTAGTGCTGCAGAGCGGGGATTCGCAAGGACCAGCATTAAGAACCGCTGCTCTAGTTTGGACTTTACATTCCAATAATGTTATAATATAAATTACAAATGGCAAGTGGAACCCTACCCTGGTTCCTTAAAGTTGTAAGGGTCAATGTAGAGTCTAACTGCTTTTAATTCTAGCATATAATCCTGTGTTTCAGTCAAGCTTTTGCGTTTTCTCTTATTGAAAGCTGATTTTTACAGCAACACTTTATGATAACTGCATGCTATAAGTTAAGTTAAGCGTCAGTAAATAGGTAATTAATCATTTATGAAGCATTGGCCCCACATTAATAGACATTAGTAAGCAGTTTATAAATACAGCTATAAATGCTTTGTTCTTGATTTATAAGCATGTATATAATATGCTTAATAATCAAATTTTCATACTTTATTAAGGATAAATTCATCATTTCTAAATTAAGGATTACATTACTTACAAACCAGTTAGTTAGGATTTGTCAGTGGTTCATGAGATCATTTAGAAAGTGTAAGTAAATGATTAATAAACTCTTTGAATGCACATTTATACATCTTATTATTCTGACATATAGTAACGGTTACTCAATTTGTTAATAAACGCTTTATTAACACACATTCCTGCTGTAATTCATGATTAATTAAGGTAGTTACAAACATTTACTAGTTGTCAGTTAACTATTTTTGTGAGCTCATCTAAAGTGAGGACTATTTATGTCTTGTAAAGCATTTACAAATGAGAGTTAAAGGCTCATATTCCTACTGTAATTCATGATTAAATAAGGTAGTTATAATACATTTACTAGTTGTCAGTTAACTATTTTTTGTGAGCTCGTCTAAAGTGAGGACTATTTATGTCTTGTAAAGTCTTTACAAATGAGAGTTAAAGGCTCAGTTATCTTCTAAACAGAAAAATGAAAAACACAAGACAGAGGGATGCAGAACATAGAAATATTTATTTCTGGATGCAAAAGAAATTAAACTGTACATATTGAATACAAAACAATTTAATAAAAAATGAAAAATAATTTTAACACAGCCATGAAACTGAGGCAGGAATTTTTGAACCAAAAATGATAATTATAAAAGATATACAATTATAATAAAAACGCAAAATAAATAAAATATTTTTTTCTCCATTAGTATGGTAGAGGAAAATTGCGTGGTGGGTGGAAAAGAAAGAAGTGGGTTTAAGGGATGTTAGGTGTGAGGCATCAACAGCAGCAAAGAACTGGAAAACCTATTCTACGTCTACTGGAGAGAAGATCTCGAAGACATCTAGTGCCCTTGATTGCGAATCATGTGAGGCCAGGGTCATCAATTATCAGATTTGAGTGGTGTGCCTATTGCATACTCCCCACACTAGGGTACAACCATTACACTGTCAACCACAGCAGATGGTATGCAGATCCCCACACTGGTGCCCATACCCAACATATTGAGAGGGCCTGGAGATCCTACAAGGAGCAGATCTGGAGGCTTAGGGGAAATCGTACAGAGAGTTTACTCTCTGACCACCTTGCAGTAATTGAGTGGAATGAATGGGTGGCAAAGAAACACTCTGATGCTGCATTCGGCAGACTGATTCACAACATTTCAAGAAAGTTCAAGTAGTGAAATGTAGAATTTATTTGATTTATTTTGTGTTTTTATTATAATTGTATTTCTTTTATTATTATCATTTTTGGTTCGAAAATTCATGGCTCAGTTTCTTGCACGTTTGTTGTTGTGTTTCATTATTAGTTCATTGTTTTCACCTGTCCCTCATGTTTGATAATTAGTCCTGCACCTGATTCTGTTTTCCCTGAGTGTCTTCCAAGCCCTGTGTCTCCCTCTGTTCTTTGTCTAGTATTATTAATGTCAGTGTAGTGTAAGCCTCGGTTGTGGCTCCCTTTTCTTCCTGTTTATGTTAATAAAACCCCTTGGACGTTACCTGTTGCTCCTCCGTTCGTCTTCGTCAGTCCCTGGACGTTACAGAATACTAGACCTAAAAAGATGGATTGCTATACCTTTTCTCCAGAGGCCATCCTCATGGACTTGAGGCAGGACGGACGGCCTCTGGAGAGCTACGTGGAGGAGTTTGTTGAGGTGTGTGGCCGGGTGAGTTGGAGCGATCCCATACTGAACCATGCATTTTTGACTGGTCTGGATGAAGATCTGCTCGTCCTCATCATGCTCCCCGCCGCGGAAGAGTATCCGCTGGAGGACTTCATAAATCAAGTCCTCCAAGCGGTTGGCTCAGAGTTTCTGCGTCGGGTTGGCTGATGGGGACTTGGGCGATGGTCATCTAGCTCCAGTCGTTGGCGTTGGGTTCGTTCTGGATCATCCCGGAGCCACACCTCACTCCTCCACCACCCAACAACATGAGCAGGTTAAAGGGGACCTGCTCTCAGAGCCAGTCCCGTCCGGCTTTCCGAAGTCTGTCCAACCGGTCCAGTCCGGCATTCTGGAGCCTCGCAAGCCGGTCCCGTCCGGCTTTCTGAAGTCTCTCCAGCCGATCCAGTCCGGCTTTCCGGAGCCTCGCCAGCCGGTCCAGTCCGGCCTTCCCGAGCCTCTCCAGCCGTTCCCGTCCCAGCCGCCAGAGCCCGCTGCCCAGCCGCCAGAGCCCGTTGCCCAGCCGCCAGAGCCCGCTGCCCAGCCGCCAGAGCCCGCTGCCCAGCGGGACCTATCCGGCTTCCCCTTAACCTCCCGGACTAGGCCCAAATATTTTTTGGGGGGGAGCTATAAATGTGGGATGGCCGGATGGGTCAGACCGCCTTCCAGGCCTCGTGAGCGGCCGGCACCTTCCATGCCTCCCGAGCGGCCGGCGCCTTCCAGGCCTCCCTAGCGGCCGGCGCCCTCCAGGCCTCCCGAGTGGCCGGCGCCCTCAAGGCCTCCCGAACGGCCGGCGCCCTACAGGCCTCCCGAACGGCCAGCGCCCTCTAGAGTCCCAGAGCTGGACGTAAATTGTTAACTGACAACTAGTAAATGTTTGAAACTACCTTAATTAATCATGAATTACAGCAGGAATGTGTGTTAATGAAGCATTTATTAACAAAAGGAGTAACCGTTACTATATGTCAGAATAATAAGATGTATAAATGTGCATTCAAAGAGTTTATTAATCATTTACTTACACTTTCTAAATGATCTCATGAACCACTGACAACTCCTAACAAACTGGTTTGTAAGTAATGTAATCCTTAATTTAGAAATTATGAATTTATCCTTAATAAAGTATGAAAACTTGATTATTAAGCATATTATATACATGCTTACAAATCAAGAACAAAGCATTTATAGCTGTATTTATAAACTGCTAACTAATGTCTATTAATGTGGGGCCAATGCTTCATAAATGATTAATTAACTATTTACTGACGTTTAACTAATGATTCATAGCGTGCAGTTATTATAAAGTGTTATTGTTCCAGTGAAAACATGACGTCACTGCATACTCTCCATATTCTCTATCCTGATTTAGGTTAGACTTACATTCTGAGAAGCTTGCTTCCATAGGGACAATGCAGGATGGTTCAAACATGTTGACCAATCAGGACAGGAGTGATAATCAAAGCCTGGCAACAGAGAGGGCTTTACTATTAATGGATATCACCTGGGACAGCAATGTATCAAACATCATGCATGTATTTAATGCGAAATGTATACTGTATATATAATTATATGTAAAAAGTAATCTCAATTTGGTACCTCTGTCTCTTTCTGGCTGTCCACACCAGATAAGGTCATTGAACATGTATCCCACAAGTGTGTTTTCCAAGGTCCAAAAGCTCTGTGTGACAGCTACATAATTGTGAATGATGTCTCTCGTCTTACTCCAGAAGAGCAACTTAAAAAAAAAAAGATATTTTGAGATTCATCGATTTATGAATTGATTGTAGTATGATGAAAAATGTGTGAAACACTAAAACATACAGATGTAAGTGGTCGATAATAAAGGGCGGCTATCCAAGAAACTTGACTTTTAATTGTTTTTATACCAGAAGTTATCTCGCCAGGGTGTGTTTTGAAACACCCTGTGATTGTCCAAATCCAACTATTCTAGTTTTTGTAATCTCCTTTAAACCACAATAGTGGCACAACACAGGCTGTTGGTGATCCCCTATCAATCTGTCACATTGTTTATGCCTGCCCATGACCACTCACAGACTCCGCCTTATGAGCGCCTAGTTCCACCTTCCGCCAGAGACACGCTGTCAGCCATTTTCAGGCAAGAGCAGATGTAGCACTAGCTAGCGACAAAAAAAATAAAAAAGCCAGAACTTGTTGGAAAGGTTAGCCAGAAAGGTTGAAAAATTGAAGCTCTGGGACATGGTGGCCCAGTGGCTCAAGGTGCTGCGACCCCGGCTCGTTGGTCAGAAACGCACGGAAAACTAGGATCCAGCAAGTCGCCTTCCGCCAAAATTATCTCCGGCTCCCGGGGTCGCAGCGAGTCAACACGGGTCAGTATAGCATGGGTTTCTCAAAAAAATTTATTCTCAAGAGGGGATAAGTACCAGCTGTACCAGAAGTATTAAAATTTTTTTAATCGCCTTTCTTAAATAATGTGTTTGGGATTATAGCGGCTATTTTTTAAATGTTCGCGGCTAAACCTGAGACTTTACATTGGTTCAAAGACAGTTGTTGTGTCATAACGTTGTCATAATTGCATCTCACTAATCGGTTCAGAAGACTTGTGACTGACATAATTTCTTTAAAACCTATTCATTACAATGAAAGAACGCTATAGCAGTGTCTTTCTAGGTGAGTTCAGTGTTTTCTTGTATGTCCTAACTATGACAATACTCAAGAGTGGATAGAAACAGTGTACGCATTTGTAAGACAATGAGTTTACGCAGAATTTGCTACTCACAATTTAATAACAACTGGTTGCTGATCTTAACATACCTGTCTGTCATATACAAGTACTCTGAATGCATGTTTGGAACAAAACGCCTCTTCTACTACCCCGAGACGCAGTGGCAAGCAGTCACCACCACCTTCCAGGCAGCCATCGCGTTCTCCAGCTTCCTCCTATGCGTCCATCCTCCCCTCTATCCCCCCACGAAATGTGGACTGTCCTAGGATTACAGCAAGCGCTAATCAAAGCAGACATCCACTTTTCTCGACAGATGAACGAGGCCGAACTGTACGGTTTGTACTCCTCCTTGCAGCCGGACTCCCTGATGGCAAAACCTGTCACTCCGTCGAAGGCCACAAGAAACCCGCGGCAGGTCCGTAATTTCGCATATTTACGGCCGGATCAAACTCAGAGGAAGGGCCTCCGCTCCGAAAGCTGCCGCAGTTGTAACTCTGCACTCTTCCACGCTCAGCCGAGCTCCAGCAGGCAGCATCTCCAGGCACCATTCAAGCCCACCACAGATTGAGCCGCCCCAGGAGCGCGAGCAAGGGTCATCGGCTCACCAACACATCCTCCCAATCTCCTCCTCCAAACCCTTTCCAGGTCAATTGCCTGCTGCCCCGCTGTCGAACTCCAGTGCGAAGTCTTTCCTATATAGGTAACATTGTATCTCTTTGCAATATAAAATACCCTTTCTACATGGTTGTTTGAACAATGTGTAACATTTGGGATTGAAAAAGAATGATATAGCTGATATTGCTGTTTGGCATTACTTAGAAGAAAATTGGTAATACTCTGAAAATCTGTGTAAAATTGAATCCTTGTGGAGAAAAGTAAAATAAATTAAACAATAGCATCAATTCCTGTAGAACTGTTGGGATTAAATATCCTGTGGTGAGCAAGGCGGGACGTGGGCCGTGAGGCAGGACCAGTGGCGTAAGTGATAGTTGGAATCAGCTATGCGCACACCGGTCCCGCATATCTCTTAGAGGAAGTCGGGAGCAAAAGAAGACGAGCGACCAGACTGCTGACGAGAGAAGACCGGGCCCAGACATGTTTAAGTTTGTGTTTATGTTATTGTGGTTGGCAGTCGACTGTGAGGTGTCTGCCGGCCTTTTCCTTCCGTGTTTTTGTTTGTTTATTTTATTAAAACTTGAATTGAATGTTCGCGGGTTCCCGCCTTCTTCCTTCCTTTTATTGAACCTTATTACACTGGTGCCGAAACCTGGGAGGAAGGAGAGACATGCTGTCTGAGAGCCCTCGCTTCTGACTGGCAACATGGTGCTGAGGGCTGGGACGGAGAGCTCGCTGCCGTGCTCATGGGCCGAGGCGGTGTGGGGGAGCGTAGGAGTCGGGGCAGTTGGCCGTGAGCCGGAATCCTGCTACCAACAGCAATAAAGGTGAGGAGCAGGAAACGGCGGACTGACTCGCTGCCACTGGCCTCACACGGAAGAGCCATCATTAACGGCCAGGAGGCGGAGGAGGATCATGCCGTCCACCAGACGTCCAGCACCACCGCATAGCACCGCGAGGACGATCCTCTCGGCTGGGCAGAGGTTCGACCGACATTGCGTCAGGGAACCGGACCTAATTTTTTTCCCCTCTCCCGTCCCTGTTGCTCCTGGTTCTCCCGTCTCCGTTCTCTCGTCGATGCATACCCCCAGGTGCTGCGGACACCGAAACTGGCTCCCCGGGGGGGAGTAGGTACAGTCTCGGTGGTCCCCCCGGCATGTAAGGGGCGATGGAGGTATGTGGCGAGGAAGACGTGATTGATAGTTGGAATCAGCAGTGCGCACACCAGTCCTGCATATCTCACGGAGGAAATCAAGACGACAGAGGACAGGGCCCGAACATGCGTTAAGTTTATATTTATGTTCTTGTGGCCGGCAGTCGACCGCGAGGTGGCTGCCAGCATTTTACTTTCCGTTTTTTGTTAGTTTATTTTATTAAAACTTTAATTGAATGTTCGCCGGGTTCCCACCTCCTTCCTTCCTTTTAATGAATCTTATTAAAATTTTTACTTAAACAGGCAAGAAAATAATACAAGAAGCAGAGAGAGAAACACAGAAGTAAAGTGAGTGTGTGTCAGAGGGTCTGTGTGCAGACCCCCCTCCTTATGTGACCTCTGAAGGTCAATTTCCATTACTCACAGGAATTGTAAAAGTTCCTGGAGTTTTATGAGATGAAAGACAGATGGGGCCATGGAAGACCAAAATGCAGACGTAAGGATGGAATAGGAAGTAAAAGCAAAAGTTATTAGGGGCAGACTTAAATAAGAAAATTAAGGAGATAGCAAACTTTGTGAATGAGACATAAATAATTAAGAAAAAGCAGACCACTAGCAGGCAGAGAGAGAGAGGAAGGGAAAAAGAGCCGTCATTGGATCAAGAAAGTTGTCATAGGAAATAAATAATTTTAAATCACTGACTGAGAAACGTTAATTTTGAAACAAATATACATAACAAAGAGACCGTATATGTTCTGGGCCACACCGGACCTTGAGAGCCTAATGGTCACTCGTCTCCCTGACATGCACGAAGGGGCTGGAAATTGGATTTAGGTGGTGTTAGCAAAATAAGGGCAAACTTTAACATCGGAACTTGACAGAGCCGTGGACTCTCATTACATGAATGGGACTATTTTTATGCATGTGAGGCAGGCACTGCATGCTGAATTTCAAGCCATAGTGAACCATAAGGACCAAAAATTTAAATGATCTCAGAATATATTATAATAAGTCAACAGGGAGCAGCCTTGAAAATAAAAGAAAATGATTTCATAAAGAAGTGGTACAATGTAGTAGATTCTATTCCACATACACTCACCTAAAGGATTATTAGGAACACCTGTTCAATTTCTCATTAATGCAATAATGGTGGTGGTGTAATGGTGTGGGGGATGTTTTCTTGGCACACTTTAGGCCCCTTAGTGCCAATTGGGCATCGAGCATTGTTTCTGACCATGTCCATCCCTTTATGACCACCATGTACCCATCATCTGATGGCTACTTCCAGCAGGATAATGCACCATGTCAAAAAGCTCGAACACAGATGAACCAAGTAATAGTGGTCCCAAATCCTTTCGATTACGAACATTGTGCTAAATTCAAGAGAGACTTTTGCCATTTGCCATAAAAGACGAAAGATATTTTTGTCCAGCTGAATGTTTGGCCTTCCTTAGTAATCCAGGACACATACTTCTCTTTAAGAATATACAACTACTGAGAGCTAAATGTTAAAATGTTGAAATAACTGTAGGTATGAAAAGACAAAATGACTAAGTAGAAATTCCATCCTGGTATATGATAGACTCTAGGTAAAGAATATTAATGTTTTTTTCAAATCCACAGGGGTTATGAATGTGGTATATACTACAGAATCCATTTAAAGGAAAATGCAGTGTAGTTTGGAATCTAGAGACACTTCGAAATGTTGATGATTCTATGGATCATCCATAGAATGTTCCCACCCAGTCGGGCATCAGGAACAAGAAGAGGAGATAAATAGCCCATCTGAAACTTTCGAAGATCAAAATATATCATTACCCGTAACAGACCTGTATGAGGATCACACTAAAGCAATAGCTTACTATTTCTGGATTTGCGGATAAAGAAAGCTATTATCTTTTTTAGCCCTCGTATGGAGAGGAAAATGTACTAGAGTACGATTAATACAAGAAATCAAAATGATAGAATGGGATTCAGAATCCATGAGGGAAAATACTAACACTATCAATCACAGATCAAAGAGAAGTTAAGTACCAGATCCTACATTATATATAGACTCCATAGGTCAGCCCAGAGGTATACCAGATCAATTCAAAGCACGAGATGAAGTTAAATCAGGTTTTGAATCCATTTTCATTTGGATTTCACAAAATAAAAATACAGAATGGAAAATTATACGGTATATACTACAATCAACAAAGATACATTAACTATACCAACAAAGCTTTAATTTCTTTAGGAGAACAATTAGATGCAACCGGTAAAATGACATGGTAAAATAGACTAGCTCTTAATTTGATGTTAGCAGACAAAGGAGATGTGTGCGTCTTATTTGGAAACCAATGTTGCACATATGTCCCTAACAATACAGCACCAGATGGAACATTTACAAAATGTTGATGCCATGACCAAACTAATGCTGGAAGAGACGAAATAATATGGGATTGGTTTAATTTAAAGCTACGATCATGGGTAGAATGGTTAGCCAAATTAGGAATACTTTTGGGAGTGACAATTGGCATTGGAGGATTATTATTTTGTTGTGCATTACCTATATTTTTTAGGAGTTTCCGGTTCCGGTTTCTGATTGTATCCTCTGACACTTGCTTCGACTCACATTTGTTCTTGGTCTTAATATTAGTGTATTTTAATATCGTTACATATCACTGTCTTTGCCGAATTATTTATAACTTTATATTCTAAACCTACATTAATTGAAACGTAACTTCGCTAGCATAGTATTAGCCTGTTAGCTTGCTTTCTGTTTACAATGTGGAATATCATCTCCCCCTATGTGTCTTGTGTGTTAACTGTTTCTCTTTTAAGCGTATATACTAAGACTCATCAAGCAACCTTGGTAAGTAAGGATTGCACTTCATACCCGTTGAGTTATGGCTTCTAATCCAATCTTTATTTGAGGATAGTAAGAGTGTTAGGACCGTAGAAAACTCATTGGATGCGAGCAATGTTAGCGCACACAGCTCGGTTCCGGTTGAAAATCCCCTGCAGCTGGGAAACTTTGTGACCGCGAGACGGCAGAGTCGCAAGACAAAACATCACTCAACCGTTCCGATTAAACTCTCGAACAGGTTTGCCCCTCTCAGTGACACACCGACTGAGAAACCTGCTGATAGTACCCTAGTGATCGTGATTCTATTCTCCGGAACTTTAACATAGAGCCAGAGTGCCTTTTTAAGTCAAATTTAAATGTGCTGGGTAAGGCTTATCGTAAATTCAGTAAGATTGTTATTCACGTCGGCACAAATGATGTTAAACTCCGTCAATCGGATAGTTGATTTAAAAAACTGGATGAGTAAAAAAATTTTACTACTGAATTCGGAAACCGCCATACGTAACAACCAAGAATACTGCTTAACTATTGACGGATGCGCCATAAAATCCTCGTCCTCAGCTAAGAATCTTGGCGTCGTGTTCGATAGTGTCACGAAACGTATGAGCAGAACCCAGATGCAGGCAGACGAAGTTAAAGTAAAGACTTTTATTTAAATAACAAAACAAAACCCACGATGGGGCAAAACAGACACTAGTAATCACAAACAGAAAACTCTCCACGAGGGGAACAAACAAAACATGATAGCAAATAAAATAATAAGTCCAAAACACGAAATACTACGACAGAACTCACGGGGAGGAAACGCATTCAGGGTAATCCAAATATAATCCGGAACACGGGCAAGGCAAGAAAGACAAATACAATACAATGAACCGACGAGGTGAGAGGGCAAACAGAGATACTAAATAGGGACATAATAACGAGAGGAGATTGTGCAGGGACGGAGAAGGGCAGGTGACAAGACTTAACACTAATGGGTGACGGAGATAAAACACTAAGGGAGCCTAACGGAGAAACAAGGGGCCGGAGCTACACGGAACACAGGATGACACGCAGCGAATTTTCCAAACATACCGCCACGTGTCTCCACATAAAACAAAACATACACACAAGACCTGATACTATAACAACCCTGTCCCCAAGGCACGAAATCTAAGAACAGACCGGACAGGATCGTTACAGATAGTACTTTGTCATTTGAGAGCCATGTCGCCAAATCCTGTAAAATTAAATTTTTCCATTTTAAGAATATATCTAAACTACATCATAGGCTGTCACTGTCAGAAGCAGAGAAAGTAATTCATGCATTCATGATATCAAGACTAAATTACTGTAATGCACTTTGAGGTGGTTGCCCTGCAGGCCTATTAAAAAAACTGCAACTGGTTCAAAACGCGGCAGCTCCAGTTCTTAGACGTACAAAAAAGTATGAGCATATAACCCTGGTTCTGACAACCTTGCCCCAGTTACCTATAAAGCATCGCATTAACTTTAAGATCTTGCTTATTACCTATAAAGCACTACATGGTCTATCGCTGTAGTATTTGAATGAACTGTTATTTTATTACAGTCCTCCACGTGCATTACACTCTCAGGCGTCCTGTCAGTTGGTTATACCTAGAATTTCAAAATCAAGTGCATGTGGTAGATCCTTTTCTTATCTAGCGCCTAAACTTTGGAATATTCTTCCCTGCACTGTTCGGGAGGCAGACACACTCTTTCAGTTTAAATCTAGACTAAATACGCATCTTTTCAATCTTGCATACACTAAACTTCCATAATATTAATCCTCGGAGGATTTAGGCTGCATTATTTAGATAAACCGGAACCAGGAACTCATCCAACAACAGCTGATGTACTTGTTGTATCAAAGAGTGCAGAACAGTACTCTACTTTCAGCCAGACTTGTCTCTTTGTTCCAAGGTTACCGCAGGATGCATTTCATGCCCAGACCTGATGGCAGAGCTGAGAATGGGAAGCGGTGACCTGACAAGAGCTGAGATGATAGAGCTGGATAAAGGACGCGGCAACTTGACCCGATTTTCCTACAACATTTCAAATGCTATTAGATTGTTAATGATAATCTTAAATCTGTAATTTACCTTATTAGTAAGTTTATTTATTTTTTATTTAGCCTTGTTGTCCAAGCACTGTTGCGCTTGTGCAGAGGCAGCAGCTTTTGCCAGAGGGGAACTGGAATCCCCTGGTTGGGCCTGGGTTCTCCTGAGGTTTTTTATCTCGATTGGAGTTTTGGGTTCCTCGCCACCATGTGCCTGGCCGGGAGGCTTCTTTAGAATTTAGAAGTTAGACATAATTAATATTGCATATAAGAATTTATAGTCCGTTTAATATTTGATCTGTGGTTCTCTCTCCTCCATCTCAAATGTGTGCTTTCACTGTGTGTGTGTGTGTGTGTGTGTGTGTGTGTGTGTGTGTGTGTGTGTGTGTGTGTGTGTGTGTGTGTGTGTGTGTTTGTGTGTGTGTGAGAGTGTGTGTTTGTGTAAAATTTATAGTCCGTTTAATATTGTGCGTCTATGTCAATGTGTGTAAGTATGTATGCATATTGTGTGTGTGGAGTATTTGTATGTCTGTCTTTTGTTGTTTTCACCTTTTTTTTGTTTTAACAGGTATATGCCTATTGGGGATAGCTAGGACTGTATGTAGTTTCAGGTGGATTCGCTGGGACACCTCATCCACACAGACCCTCCGATTAGAGAGCGAGACCGGACACAATAGAACAGTTGACGTGGCTTTAATGATTAATTACCACTCCAAATACAAACAGCACGGTGTTTACTGCTTACAGTAAACACCGGGGTAGGGCTTTCTGGATTGGTACTTAAATGGTTTGGGTCATACCTTAAAGGGAGAGGTTACTATGTGAACATAGGCAACCATAAATCTGACTGGACACCCATGACTTGTGGTGTTCCACAGGGCTCAATTCTAGCTCCGCTCCTCTTCAACCTGTATATGCTCCCACTTGGCCAAATAATGAAAAAGTACCAAATTGCCTACCACAGCTATGCAGACGACACTCAGATCTACCTAGCCCTCGCACCCAATGACTACAGGCCTATTGACTCTCTTTGCCAATGCATTGTTGAAATTAACAGCTGGATGTGTCAAAACTTCCTTCAGTTAAATAAAAACAAAACTGAAGTCATTGTTTTTGGTAACAAGGATGAAACTAACAAGGTAAACACATACCTTGACTTAAGAGGTCTAAAGACACAAAGCAAGGTAAAAAATCTTGGGGTCATTTTGGAGTCTGATCTTAGTTTCAGCAGTCATGTCAAAGCAATAAGCAAATCAGCGTACTACCATCTCAGAAACATAGCCAGAATCAGATGTTTTGTCTCAAGCCAAGATTTAGAGAAACTAGTTCATGCTTTCATCACCAGCAGGGTGGATTACTGTAATGGACTCCTTACAGGTCTTCCCAAAAAGACCATCAGACAGCTGCAGCTCATACAGAACGCTGCTGCCAGGATTCTGACCAGAACCAAAAAATCTGAGCATATCACTCCAATCCTCAGGTCCTTACACTGGTTACCAGTTACTTTTAGAATCAACTTCAAAGTATTATTAATTGTCTATAAATCACTCAATGGTCTAGGACCTAAATACATCTCAGATATGCTCATTGAATATAAACCAATCAGACTTCTCAGATCATCAGGATCAAGTCAGTTAGAGATAACAATGGTTCACTCAAAACAGGGCGAGTCAGCGTTTAGCCATTACTCCACCCATAGCTGGAATCTGCTTCCAGAAGACATCAGACGTTCACCAACAGTAGATACTTTTAAGTCCCGATTAAAAACACACTTGTTTAGCTGTGCATTCACAACCTGAGCACTGTGCTACTTTACATCAACTGCACTTCTATTTCTAATTTATTTTTATATTGCTCTTATTCTTTTTATATATACACTCACATTTTTAATCAATTTTATTGCTGTTTTATTGTTTTAAATAATTTGCATTTTAAAGATACGTTTTATTCTTTCTGTCAATCATTTTATGTAAAGCACTTTGAATTGCACTTGTGTATGAAATGTGCTATATAAATAAACTTGCCTTGCCTTGCCTTGCCTTGCCTTACAGTTTGAATCTTTACATTGGTCTGATTGACCTCTGTACAGTACTGGTATCTGCAATGAACAAATATATATATACATTTAGCTACAACTTAGTCAACCGTTGCAAATCAGTTAACACATTAAACATCAATAAAACACGGCTACACAAGTTACGTTAGCTTATATTAGCGCCGAAATCCACTCTTCCTTCACATATCAAAGAACTAATTAGCAATCGTTAACGGATCGTTATAACCCACCTTTATCACAAACTCAGACAGACATCAATGTAAAATGAACTAGAAGTCTGAACAGCTCAATATTAGGTTTTAAAAGGACCCCTTAGCTACCCAACGAGGTGTCTGATGTAAAACACTAAATTCAGCACTTAAATCACAATAAAATTCCTTCACAATAACGGTATTAATAATAGGGAATTTACAACAATGCCTTTAGTTGTTTACTTGTATTCAATGTGTCTCATGTACAGCTGCTTTGTAACAATGAAAATTGTAAAAAGCGCTATATAAATAGAGTTGAGTTGAGCTGAGTATATTAACATCCCTAATTATCAAAGCCACTGTTAAACAAATGGAAATGTTAAGGTATAATGATGATGAGAAAATGAATCTGACTCAACAAGAATGTTATCAAGAATTGCTTTTACAAAACAGTATTGAATTTGCAACGGGCCAATCAAATTTTGAATACCTCCAATGAATATTAGGAATGAATGCTAAACACATGTAATAGTAACGTAATTTTCATATCATTGACAATTTATTTGGTTTAAAATGCATATTTTATTTTTATTTTAAAGTTATAATCAAGAAAACTGAGTTATGAAGCAATTCCCCTAATAAAATCAGCCAAATGAGATGTGACCGAGGGGGAAATGTTGAAGATTTTATTGCCAAAATAATCGCTTATATGTACAATCGTATTCTACCATTATGTATTTGCATTATTCTATGCAATGTAGTTTTCTATGCCTGCATGGAGGATGGGAGAGGGTCTGCAGCTCACAAGATTATAATCACATGTTGAAAATCAAATCAGGATGCAAATAATAGGCCTCCTGTTCCATGTGTTTGTGACCAAATTGGACTGTAAGAGAATAGAACCCTCTTTATACTTCCTATGGTAATTAATAATAGTGGAATGTGCCTGAGAAGACAAGTATTTAAGATAGGCTGGAAGAAGAGATGTCAGTTTCATTGCTATCCAACTCGGCTTTGTTTCAGCTTTGTGACAGAAGTGTTACTTACTGGACCGAAAACCGCTATACGTAACAACCAAGAATACTGCTTAACGATTGACAGATGCTCTATAAAATCCTCGTCATCAGCTAAGAATCTTGGTGTTGTATTCGGTAGTACTCTGTCATTTGAAAGCCATGTCGCCAACACCTGTAAAATTGCATTTTTCCATCTTAAGAATTTATCTAAACTGACACACTCTGTCAGTTTAAATCTAGACTAAAGACTCATCTTTTTAATCGTGCATACACTACACCTCCATGATATTAATCCTCAGAGGATTTAGGCTGCATTATTTAGATCAACCGGAACCAGGAACACATCCAACAACAAATGATGTACTTATTGCATCAAAGAGTGCAGAACAGTACTCTACTCATAGCCAGTCTTGTCTCTTTGTTCCAAGGTTACCGCAGGATGCAGTTCATCCCCAGACCTGATGGCAGAGCTGAGAATGGGAAGCGGTGACCTGACAAGAGCTAAGAGGATAGAGCTGGATGAAGGACGCGGCAACTTTGATTTTCCTACAACATTTCAAATGCTATTAGATTGTTAATGATAATCCTAAATCTATCATTTTTTTATTTTTATTTAGCATTGTTGTGCAAGCACTGTTGAGCTTGTGCAGAGGCACCAGTTTTTGCCAGAGGGGAACTGGAATCCCCTGGTTGGGCCTGGGTTCTCCTGAGGGTTTTTCTCTCGATGGGAGTTTGGGGTTCCTCACCACCGTTTGCATATTGATTTGCACTATCTGCCTGGCCGGGGGGGCTGCTTTAGAATTCAGAAATTAGACATAATTAATATTCAATTCAATTCAAGTTTATTTATATAGCGCTTTTCACAATGTGTATTGTTTCAAAGCAGCTTTACAGGGCAAACAGGAAAAACAGAAAAGGTAAAACACAGCACAGTGCATTGTATTTATACAACGAGTAAGATCATACTAATAAATAATATATAATTTCTAAATAAATAAATAAATGCAGTCTCCCGGTGAGCAGGCCAACACTGCCCTGCTGTGGCGAGGAACCCAAACTCCAATGATTGATTAATGGAGAAAAAAACCTCGGGAGAAACCAGGCTCAACCGGGAGGGCCAGATCCCCTCTGACGTGTCATAGCTGCACTCAAACTGCTGACATGTGATTTAAGTTTAGCATTCAATACCAAATATTGTAACTTCAGCATTAATGAGACAAATAGTCCGTCTTTGCTCTTTGTTGGGGGTGTATTGGTCTGAGCTGGGATGGTCCGATGGTCATATTTCTCTTGGCTGGTGGTGGAATTGCCTTAGATGGGGCTGGGATGCTCAGTCAGTCTGCAGCTGTAGCTGGCGTTATCTCAAATTGGGGATGGGCATCTGTCGGTCGTCTGGACATGGTGGAACTTCTTCCTACCTCGGGATGGGCATCCCGAAGCAGAGGCGGAAAGAGAATAAAGAGAATAATTAGCGTAGCTGCTGTTCATTAACTATGCATTAAGTGAAAGCTTGGCTGAAAAGATGTGTCTTTAATCTAGATTTAAATTGGGAGAGTGTGTCTGACCCTCGAATAGTATCAGGAAGGCTATTCCAGAGTTTAGGTGCTACGTATGAGAAAGCTCGACCCCCTTTGGTGGATTTAGTTATTCTAGGTGTTGTCAAAAGTCCTACGTTTTGAGATCTTAGAGAGCGTGTTGGGTTGTAACGTGATAAAAGCTCGGTTAAGTAAATAGGGGCTAAACCGTTTAAGGCTTTGTATGTAATTAAAAGAATTTTAAAATCAATACGATACTTAATGGGTAGCCAGTGAAGAGATGATAAAACTGGGGTTATGTGATCGTATTTTCTTGACCTAGTAAGAACTCTGGCAGCTGCATTCTGAACTAACTGTAGTTTGTTTATCGATGATGCAGGACAACCACTAAGTAGAGCATTACAATAGTCAAGTCGTGAGGTCACAAATGCATGAATAAGCTTTTCTGCGTCAGCAAAACATAAAATATTTTGTAACTTGGAAACATTTCTCAGGTGGAAGAAGGCTGTTTTTGTGATATTTGAGATGTGATTTTTAAATGACAGGTTGCCATCTAATATAACGCCTAGGTCTTTAACTGTATTTGTTGGAGTAACAGTGCAGCCTTCAATTTGCAGGCTGTAATCGGAGATATTCTGTTTACCTGTTTTTGGTGCTATAAGTAATATTTCCGTTTCGTTAGAGTTTAAAAGAAGGAAATTACTAGTCATCCAATGTTTTATGTCCTCGATGCACTCTGCCAGTTTGGATAGTTTGAAGGAATCATCTGGTCTTGATGAGATATATAGCTGAGTATCATCTGCGTAACAGTGGAAGCTAATTTCATGTTTTCTAATAATGTTGCCGAGGGGCAGCATGTATATGGAGAAAAGCAAGGGTCCTAAAACCGATCCCTGAGGTAATCCATAATTTACTTGCGTAAGATATGACGATTTCCCTTTTAAATGGACATATTGATATCTGTCTGTTAAGTAAGATCTGAACCATTGTAGCTGTCCCTGAATACCAATATAATTGTGTAAACGATCTAATAGTATTTTATGGTCTACAGTATCGAAAGCAGCACTAAGGTCAAGCAGGACTAAGAGTGAGATGTTACCTTTATCTGATGCAATAAGAAGGTCATTTGTAATTCTAACGAGCGCAGTTTCAGTGCTATGATACGGTCTAAAGCCGGACTGAAACTTTTCGTGCATGTCATTATTTTGTAGGAAGGTACACAGTTGAGTTGACACTACTTTTTCTAGTATTTTAGACAAGTACGGGAGATTTGAAATCGGTCTATAGCTTCCAAGTTCATTGGGATCTAAGTTTGGTTTTTTGATAAGAGGCTTAATTACAGCCAGCTTAAAGGGTCCTGGGACATGTCCTAGATTAATTGACGAGTTGATTATGTTACAAATGGGCTCAATTGCAGCAGGTAGTAACTCTTTTAATAAAGTAGTCGGAATGGGGTCTAATAAGCATGTCGTCGGTTTGGATGTTGCAATAATTTTAATTAAATCTTCCTGATTTATAGGAGAAAAACACTGTAGCTTTTCTTTTTGGTTGACGGGTGAGACTAATTCTTCCGTCACACTTTGAGGTTTGGTTTTAGCTATGTGGTCTCGTATTATTTCGATTTTCTCAGTAAAAAACTTCATGAATTCATTGCTACCAAGGTGCGGCGGAATACCCAGGTCAGGTGGAGTCTGTTTGTTTGTTAGTTTAGCAATTGTACTAAATAAAAACCTTGGATTGTTTTTGTTATTTTCTATGAGGTTACGGAAGTGCTCGGCTTTTGCTGCTTTTAGTGCCTTTTTGTAACAGCTTGCACTCTCTTTCCATGCAATTTTAAAGACCTCTAATTGGGTTTGTTTACATTTTGGCTCCAGTTTACGCATTTCTCTTTTTAGGGCGCGAGTGGTGTTATTATACCATGGTGCTATGATCTTTTCATTAATCCTTTTTGACTTCATAGGTGCGACCGCTTCTAATGTATTAGAGAAAATGGTGCCCATGTTGCTGGTCATGTCATCGAGCGATTCTATATTAGTTGGAAAGGTTATTAGAGGAGTCAGATCTGGCAAGTTCTTTACGAAACTATCTTTAGTAGTTGAGGTGATTGTTCTACCCTGTCGATAACGAGATATACAACTGATTTCTGCAGTGCGCAGTGTACATGTTATAAGATGGTGATCGGAAACATCGTCGCTTTGAGGTATAATATCGATATTGGTTAGATCGGCTCCGTGAGATATAATCAAGTCTAGGGTATGATTAAGTCGATGAGTAGGTCTGTTGATGTATTGTGTTACACCACAAGAGTCTAGTAGTTCTTTAAACGCCACAGCTAATGGATCGTTAGGACTATCTACGTGGATATTAAAATCTCCAACAATCAGTACTTTATCGACGTTAACCAACAGATCCGATAAGAAGTCTGCGAACTCTATCAGAAAATTAGTGTAAGGCCCAGGGGGTCTATACACAGTAACCAATGTAAGAGAGACCAATGATTTTTTACTTTTGTTTGGAACTGTTATGTTCAACGCAAGCATTTCAAATGATTTATAAGAATTTATAGTCCGTTTAATATTTGACCTGTGGTTCTCTTTCCTTTATCGCCAATGTGTGCTTTCACTGTGTGTGTGTGTGTGTGTGTGTGTGTGTGTGTGTGTGTGTGTCTGTGTGTGTGTGAGAGTGTGTTTGTGTGTGTGTGCGTCTATGTCAATGTGTGTAAGTATGTTTGCATATTGTGTGTGTGGAGCATTTGTATGTCTGTCTTTGTTGTTTTCACCTTTTTTTTGTTTTTACAGTGTAGGATCTTATCCAGAACAAAGGTGACCATTTGCAACATCGTAAAACATCGTGACCTCTCAGTAGGGGGTCGCACCAGTGATTACAGATCCGGGTGTCGAACAGAGAATACCCTTTTGGGACGTCGTAAAACCACTGACCTATCAATAAGGGTATAATCGGCATCAGCAAATTTAGGGTTTGTTTGAAATAAAGAGGACCATTGAGAGTCGTTAAAACCATGACCTCTTGGTGGAACTACAATCGGCGCCAGCAAGTCTGATCCAACTGTCCTCTTGTAACACATCCATCAATTGACCAGGATGAATCCCAACAAACACTCATTGGACTTCAAAGAAATTCCAACAGGGACACCAGATGTGTTAAACAGGAATAAGGGCAAATGGTCAGACTAGTCTTGAATGTCTCGTTTCTTTTTTTTAACCACACAAGAATAGTAAAACGGGTTTAAACCTACATCTCCACATTGTATCTTTGTCCCCATGTTATTCGGCCTCAACTATAACCTCAAAAGCATGTGTGTTTAAGTGTATCCTCTTTATATTGTGTTCTTATTCAAACTTCAGGTCGATGAACTTATAATCATGGCTTGTTTTATATCCAAATGTTCCTCTCTCTATTCCTTAAAAGATGGTGTACACCACAGAAATGTATTTTATATCATACTCCATGTACTATTTTCTATGAATTATTACAGTCCAGATTATACGTGACCATAAATGCAAATGAGCCAATGTCCAGAACAAAGAAACCTGGATTTTCCCCCCAAAATCAGCTCATCACATTGGATCATTCAGTGTAGGGGCGTGAATTTCCCCATCTTTAAAACACGTGTGAACGGAGCAAACAGCGCTCAGTTTTCCTTTCGTGGTTTCGCGCGTTCCTGTTCGAATCACCTCCTGAGACCTGTCTCTCTCTTCGGAGACAGATTTTCCTGGCAGTTATACTTCGGAAAAGCTCGCGTCTGACTTCGTTAGCCAATCCGGCTCCAAGAAAGGACTCGACGAATTTGAAACCACCTGGACTCAGAGAACACTTTCCCTGGACACAAGACCTTGTCCAAAGCAAAGAACCAATGCAAGTATAGAATTTATTCTAAACAACTGCGTTAAGACGTTAAACCCCTTTTTACAAGGAGTCTTTCCTCGATGGTTTCATGCAGAGATGAAATACCTGTTTGTATAACTGCTAATCCTTTTGTTTATTAATCTCTTACTTTTCGTTACTTTTCTTTTATGTTTTATGTTAAGTGTATCGTGAATGTTTTAGATATTTAGTCGTTGTGTTCCCCCTTTTTAGTATAGTCAATAAACCCGCATTTGTTATCTACAATCGAATTGTGACTGTGTCCTTTTATCACATTTTGACGTCACTTAAACTGCTTGATTTCGTTATAATTTTGGTGAAGGTACTGTAGGCACTACAGTAAGGGTGTTATGTTTCCAAGGCCAGGAAAGTAATATTTCTTAGATGTGATATACGATTTGCTGATCACTTGGTGGACGAGTGAATCTAGTGTGTCGCGATTATTGGGTCTGCCTCATCTGATACAAGTGTATAAAATAAGTATAATTAATCATCATTAACTATACGTATTTTACTGTGATCAAACTCATAGTTCCCCGAAATACACTACATAATTGGTGGAGAATGCGGGCAGTTTTAAACGTTGTTTGTGAACAAAGACCAGTATCATAGTTCATTTGTGTTGGCATTTGTGTGTAATGCGCGCTGAGCGAAACTTAAAACTCGCTCTTTGAATGAATGACGAAGTTGCTGCGCCGAAACACACTCTGAGTTTCAATCCAGGAAATTCCAGTCACTGTTAATGATGGTCGAGCTAACTGCTATTTTAAATTTTACCCTATAAAACGAAGAAATCTTTTATAGTGAGTCAAATATTGTTTACCGGCTAATTTGAGCGAAGAAACCCTCTTGTTAGTGCGAAGGAAATAGTGGAGCGGATTTCCTCCCTGTTTCATGTATACGGCCGAATTTTGTGTATTTTAGACTGATGTAAAGCCATTGATGCATGTTCCAATGAGTGTTCAACTAAACATACACCGCTTCCCGAAGTTGAACCATTAGCCTAGCTAGCTAATGCGTGCTTTTTGTTTCCTCGGAAGACAAGGCGGAGGGATATTGTTTTTGTGCTGTACTTTACTGGATGTTGTGCAGTTAAACAATAGATGAAGACCGTTAAAAGGGAAGTGTTTTAAAATCTTGATCAAGTTAATTGTACGACGGCGAAGAAATCCCGTTGTGTGTCTGTTTGAATGTTACTGTGTGTTTATAAACCCAGTTTGGGCAGCGAAGAATCCTGCCGCACGCGTACAGGTAATGAACTGACGCGTAGCTTAGATCCGCCGAGATCGAACGTCACCATCTGTGACGCCCCTAAAGCGGGCGATTTGAATTTATATAAATCAGACGTCAAATGCTGTAACATAATTTTTTTTTGTAGACCCAATCCGGAAAATAATTTGTTGACTTGTGTTTTGACGTTTATTTTAGATGTAAATTCTTTCCTACAGAAATTGCCGCTTGAATGTTCATCTTAAAGTGATTGTTAAAGTCTTTTGTGTAAACGAGACGGTAATCACGTTGAAGTCAGAGGATATGGTGTTATGATTGACTAACACCAGAGGGCAGTGTAGCGTGTTGTAAGTGACTAACACTTTCCTAAACTCCACCCCTTCCTCCCTGACTTCCCTTGTGGCGTGGCTCGACCACGCCCCCTTTGTGGTCCTCTCAGTCAGTCTCTTCCTTCTCTACCTTCTCGTTTCCATTGTTGTTTTGATTTCTCAGTTATTTTTATTTATTTACTTATTTGATTTTGAGTTTCAGTTTAATTAATTATTATTATAATAATAATTAGTTTTCAGGTTACCTTTTTTTTTTTTATTTTTGATTTCAGTTTTCCACATTGTAGGTTTATTTGTTTTTCATTCCTCATTACTCCCCATACAGCCCCTACCTAGAAACATCATTAATTTAATTTGATTAAATTATTAGATGATTTAATTTACGGATTAAATATTTGATGATTTGATTTTAAATTGATTCACAATTTGTTATTTTTGGATTAAGGCATTCGCCCCTTTTATCGTTTGCTTGCCCATCCCTGTGTATTCCTGGCTATGCTATTAATGCTACCCCTGTTCAGCCTTCTTGTTTCCTTATAGGTTGCATTTCTCCTAGGGCACCTGGGTAGCGAAGTGACGACTCTCCTCCGTGGTACCCGGTGAGCGGATCCGGCTCTCTTGGCGTGTCTGGCGCTGGTGGTGGATTGCCCGGATACCTCTGTCCCCGGCTCTAGGTGACGGCACGCAGGGAGACTTTCAGCCACTGGCACTCCTATGTTTAGTGGGGGACCAATAGCGCTGGCTGGTGCACTGCAGCAATTCTGGGGTATATAACAACGGGAAGTGCCATTTAGCGGGAAGAAAAGCCTACGGGCTATGTCTGTTGCGAGTGGCACCCCCGGGTAAAACCCCAGCTTTCTCTGTGCCCACCAGTCTGCAACCCACTCGGTACGGTCAGGTTGGGCTGAGAGTCATAACTGTTTGAGAGGTCGCACCTGAGTGGCGTGTAGGGCTTGGGGTCCGGGCTGTTTGCTACTGTGTGTCCGGAGCGGTCGGAGAGTTGGACCTGTTTAACTGGGACCCATCTGGAAGCCCTCACTTCACGCCAGGTCTATGCAAGTAAGATACAGCCCCTACAGATTCTTCTATAGGCAGAAAGAGAAGTAGGGATACTCCCTTCCCCCATTTTCAAACTGTTTAGTTTCCCTTTTTGTTTTAGCTTAGCTGCCTCCCTGGGCTATACGAAACCATAGCACCCCCAACCAGCATAGCCAGGGCAAGCAGTCATCTCGTGCCCCCTTTCCTATCTTTTCATTTTGTTTTGTTATTGATTTAATTTTGTTTTCTGGAAGACTGAATCTGCATGAGCCATCAGGGAATTCTCAGTAATATGTTGATGAAGTAAACTTCCCTGTAATTTAGAATGACACCCTAAGTTTAAATCCATCAACACATTTACTGAGACCCCTTCCCTGTGCCCACACTCTCACTCATACGCCTCCTATCCACCCTGCCAATTCACCGCTAGGATAATTAGGTGTTTGAGTTACGTCACTGACTGATTCACCCAGTTAGCTAATATATAAGTGTTATAGAGCTCACTAAACTTGTAAGGACTTGCATTGGCCCTTTGTGCTTTTCTCTCTCACCCTCAGTGTGCCAGTATGTCCAGATCGCCTAGCCCTGCCACCCACTGGGACCAGCTAGAGACCTGGCTGAGCGCAATGACAGAGGGGCTCCCTCTCGACACCAAGGACGTACAGGGTTGGGACCGTAAGCAGCTGGATGACAACTTGAACCAGCTGATGGCCCAAGATCCGACACAGAGCTACACCCACAAGGAGCTGGCCAAGACTGTTGGTACCCTTGCCCACAACCTCATCGCCCAATTGAAGCTGAGCGACGGAAACGTCAGCCTCCTGGAGCAGGAGACAACGGCATTAAAGCTTCAGGCTGAGGAGGCCCGTAGGAACCAGGCAGAGGCCCAGGAAAACCTAGATCAACTGACCCTAGAGACCCAGGGGCGGACAAAAGAGGAGTGCGACTCCGAACTAAAGGAAAAGATGGAAAGGCTCGAGGACACCGTGACCGACCTCCGTGCAGACACAGAAGCCCGAGAACGGTTGGAAAAGAAGGCCCGCGAGGACCTAGAAAGCAGGCTCCGGAAAGCAGAGACTCTATTACGACGGGCTGAAATTGAACTGAAAGAGAGAGAGGCAAAACTCAAAGCCTCTGAGAGACACTGTCAATCAGCCCAAGCTGAAGCCCAAGACTTGGCTCAGCAACATGACCAACTTCGGTCTGAATTTGATACCGTGCAAAGAGAACTGAAGTACGCATATATACTTCAAGCTGAACGAAAGGGGGAGGGCTACACTCCTGACCTTCCCCCGGCAAGCAAGATCAGACTTCCCAGCCAAGCACCCTCCGAGCAAGGAGAAGCTGCCAGCCTGCAGTTTAAAACGTCACCTGTCAGCCTCCAAGAGCCTTTGACTGCCACTGAGGGGTGGAAGCGTCTCCAAAGAACCCCTACAAACCACAGCATGGCACCCAAGGACCTGGACAAGCTGGCCAGAAACATCCCTACGTTTACACCAAACCCTGCAGGAGGACACGACATACACGCCTACCTACAAGATATCAACTTTCATTTGAAAACCATGCCAAATGTTCCCACCGGAGACAGGCTGTATTTGCTCAGGATTACATCCAGTCGTGAGGTGCGCAGCTTCCTAGACCGGCAGTCCGACAGTGTAAAAGGGGATTATGAGCAACTGCAGCAGGCTCTAATAAGGGAGTTTGCAGACCCAGAGTCCGAACAGGGACTTGTTGCTGCCATGGACCTTAAACAGAGTCGCCTCGAAACCCCACAGGCCTATTATAACAGACTGAGACGAACCTACTTTGGTGCCAGAAATGAGCCAGAGATGGAGGAGGACTTTAACTTTAGAACTCTGTTCCTGCGTAACCTGCATCCTAGCGTGAGCCACCACTTAGGAGTCACGGCATGCCCCCGCACCATGACAACTCAACAGCTGCGGGACCTAGCCCATAAGGCCTATGTGAAACACAAGACTGCCTCTGAAAAGACTGTAAAAAATCCTGTCATACTTCCTGTCTCCGAGCAATACCCCGACCTGACTCTGGAGGGCTCCCAACCACGTTACAACGCTAGGCCTGTCCACAGAGAGGCAAGAGATTTTCCGGTCAGCCAGGAACGGCGTGACCGCACTGGTGCTCGACCTAAGCGTCAGGCAGGATACCCCGAGAGGCCCTGGAACAGGCCACGTTCGTGGGATGACCCACGGGGCGGTGCGGCATGGGAAGGTAGCCGCCGACCTAGGAATCACCGACCCACAGTAGCAAGGGAAACCAGCCCAAACCGTCACCAGAGGAATGCACCTCAACACCCCGGTGACCTGTCAAAACCTCATTGTTCTGCAGAGCAGAACAGAACAGAGACCTCAGAGTCAGCAGAGATCCTGAAGATACTAAGGGAGTTGATGCAAAAGGGGCCCAACAAGCAAAACAAGAAGGATAAGCCAGATTCCTTGTGACTACACGTGGAGGAAATCGACGATCCTTCAGAATGCCCCCCTCCTAAAGACACTTCACATATCTCTGCAAACGCCCCCACCAACTCAGAAACAACACCCCAACTTATGGCCGAGCACCCAGATTCAGACAAAACGGTGCTGTCAATCATTGAACAAGATCTCAAGATACCAGAAAGTGCTGTGTTAGTTGTCTGCCTTCAAACCGAACTACCAGAAACCAGCCCCAACTGCCTGTCAGTCACCACACAGGCCCCTGCACCAAGACTGCTGGGAAATCTGATTGAGAAAGGAGTGGCCAGGAAACTATATCTAGCCATCACCTTGGAACATGAGGTGAGGTTGGAAGCCCTTGTTGACACTGGAGCTGACCTCACGCTGATGTCATCCCAGTTGTTTCACAGACTCGGGGAAGAAGCTAAGAAACAGAATCGGACCCTCCAGCCGCAGAGGTGCGCGTTGAATGTACAGTCATACAGCCAAAATGAGGTCCGAATGGAACAAATAGCTCCCATACACTTGACCATCGGTCCCATGAGCCTGGTACATCCTGTTTACATCTCACCAATGGACACTTATCCTCTCCTCATTGGCAAGGACCTGCTAGATCGTTTCGAGCCGCTGATGGATTTTAAACAACTAAAAATCTGGGCTCAAGTGCGAGAAACACTGCCATTCCCCTCAATAAACTCAGTCAAAGTGCATCGCCAGGTCACAGAGGTCAATGGCCAAACCCCAGCCGGTCGCGAGAACACCGACTCAAGGTCAGCGCCAAGTTCAGGGACTCCACTCTGCTCCCTACAACCGGCCGAGGACCCAGATAACTACTGCCCTCTGGTCCAGGAAGCAATCTACCTGAACGACATGGAAATAACAGACACTGTTTTGGCATTATGGGCAGACAACTCAGCTATCAGCGCCACGCTGTTTAAAGCACTCATGCTACACACACCAGACATTCCCTTTGTAGCTAAAAGCACGCGATTCCCATTAGACTCCCACCTGTCAACCATGGTGACTGCTAAAGGAGTCTGCGCTTTGAACTTGAACTGGAATGGCCGGTTTTTAACCCATTACTTCCTTGTTCTTCAGGATTCACCACATGACATCTACCTTGGGGCAGATGTCCTTGTCCGCCTCCAAGCTCACGTAGACACTATTAATGATGTGGTGTGGGCCCCATTGATCTCACAACCCCCTGGGGACCCCATCAACCACACACACCTTGCATCGGGTCAGACCATCCCTGAAGTCTGTACCCTGGTGAATGAACTTGAAACCGCGGTACCAGCCTACACCAAAGGGGTCGCTGTTCGGCTCAACATGCGATGTGGTCAAACTCTCAACCACACACTGGCCTACTTCCAGCCATCAATGGACTGCATGGAGCTTGGCCTCACCCTGGAAGCCACACCCCTCACTGAAGTCACATCCCGTGCAGTATACATCCTGTTTAATAACTGCACGGCTACACCTATTAAACTTCCTAAGGGCTACCGTGTAGGATGGTTAATCAGCCAAGATTTCCATGACTTTGAACTCACCATACCAGTCATAGGTCACATCCCACCACCATTGATTCCGGAGGGGAGCTTAGATAACACAGCTTTCACATCACCCTTCCAGATGATCTCACTTGCTTCTGTCATGCCAATCGCTAAAGAACAGGTGTGCAGGACCGAAATGACCAAAGACTATCTTTCAGTGTACACTGTCTGTAGCCAACCCATCTGTGAAGACAATGAACCCAACGCTCCTGTAACTGTCAACCAGACAGATGACGCAACGATGGAGGAGCCTTACCCGGGATTTGAGGCACAAGTTCAACAAATCCTGAAGGATGCAGATGCCATACAGGACAGGGAAGACCTCCAAAAACTTCGACAGGTCCTGTATAAGTACAAAGCGTCATTTGCCAAAGACTCTTTAGACTGCGGCCTCACCAACCTTCATATGGTGCGAATTCCCTCGCACCCAAATGCTCCCCCCACGTTCGTCAGGCAGTACAAAATCCCCATTGCTTCACATGAGCCAGTACAAGAGATCATCAACTCCATGCTGGAAAAGGGTGTCATCCGGCCCTGTAACAGTACCTATTCAGCACCCATATGGCCTGTCCTCAAACCAAATGGCAAGTGGCGACCTACAATTGATTACAGGAAACTAAATCAACAAGTACCCTTGTCCCGATGGCCGATGACTCAGCTGGATCAAGAGCTCCCCAGGATAAGGGGGGCTACCATCTTCTCTACACTTGATGTAGCTTCAGGATTCTGGACTATACCGGTGCACCCGGAAGATCAACACAAGCTGGCTTTCACCTTTGGGAGCCGACAGTATACCTTCACACGGTGCCCCTTTGGGTATGCCAACTCACCAGCCGAATTCAACATCTTCCTTAACAAAGCGTGCCCGGATGCCAGAGTAAGAGGCAATCTCATCTACGTAGATGACGTCCTAATGAAAAGCAAGACTGTAGCCGACCACCTAAAAGAGATAGACCATGTCCTGGACCAACTAACCACAGCAGGTGCTAAGATTGCTCTCCATAAAGGACAATGGGGTAAAACCAAGGTGAACTACGTCGGACTTCTCATAGGACCACATGGTATTGAGCCCCAGTCTAGCCGAATTCAGGCCATACAGAACATTAAAACTCCTGCAAACATCTCAGAACTGCGAAGTTTCCTAGGAGTGTGCAATTACTCACGACAGTTCATTGAAGATTACTCCGACATTGCACGACCTCTAACTTCCCTTCTAAAAAAAGGCTGCCCATTTCTGTGGACTGAAGCCCAGGACACGGCTGTGACTGAGCTCAAACGACATCTTTGCTCAGCTCCATGTCTTGCCTACCCCGATCCTCATAAGGAGTTCTACCTCGAAGCTGGATTCTCTAACCACTGCCTCAGCGCTGGTCTGTACCAACGACACGACCAGGACAAGAGAGTGGTCGCTTATGCCAGCAAAACTCTGCTCCCACCCGAGCTGAAATATTCAGACTGTGAAAAAGCCCTGCTCTGCACTGTGTGGGCAATTCAGCGATGCTCCAATTACATTGGAGCACAAAAGGTGATCATAGAGACCTGCCACCAGCCTGTCATGTTCCTCAATAGTCAACGTATCAGAGATGGCGTCGTCACCAATGCACGCATAGCCATGTGGTTGATGGCCCTCCAAGGACGCAACATTGAAGCACGGTATGCTCAAAATCACAGGTCTGCACTGGGCAATGGACTTGCCGCTTGTCAAAGCTGCTCTGATGACACACCAACCACAACGTTAGAGACAATGGAAACCCAGCTGCAACAATCCACCACTCACAGGTACTTTGAAGAAAATGTATGCAAAGGCATGCCAACGGCGTACGTCGACGGTTGCTCATACAACCACCAGGGTACCCTAAAGGCTGGAGCAGGTGTTTTGTGGGTAAACAACAAACCTTGTCCACCCAAACACTTCAACCTGGGACCACAGTCATCACAGTGGGCGGAAGTGGCAGCCATTCTGATCACCCTCCAGATTGCCGCGGCTAACAGCATCAAAGAAATCCTTATCTGCACGGACTCAAACTACGCCAGACTGAGTTTCACATGCCATCTCCCTGGCTGGACACAAAATGGGTTCAGAACTGCTAACAACAAGCCAGTCAAGCATCAACACCTGTTCCAATCATGCAACGCAATCACAAGGGAACGTGACATGCTTGTCTACTGGAAAAAGGTAAAAGGGCATTCGAAACAACCTGGCCAAGACAAAGACTTGAATGACCAGACAGATGCCCTTGCGAAAGCAGGTGCACTCTATGGCGACCCGTGGTCGCCTCCAACCCACCCACCCACCCGCTCTGTGGCGGCAGTTACACGCAGCCGAAGTCTCGCTGACGCTGCCTCCCCGGCTTCACAATCTCTATCACTAGCTCCCCAGATTTCTAACGATGACATAGCTTCACTCCAAGCCTCTGACGACACCACACAAGCTATGTTGAACCACCTTTCTGACCCCTCCTCCTACCCAATCACGTCTGCTGACCTTGTTAAAGTGCCCGGCCTCAAGCGTTTGAATGACATAAAGCACACGTTGCGTGTGACAGACAACATCCTCTGGTACGCCCCTGATGAACTCACAACACCAAAGCTTGTGGTTCCCCAGTGCCAAAGGGGGGTCATGCTAATGTATGCCCACGACGCACCGTGTGCTGGACACCACGGTATCAGAGCCACCTATGAGACACTAAAGCAGGTGGCATACTGGCCCGGCATGCAGCAAGATGTTACAGAGTATGTCAGGGGATGTCTGGTTTGCTGCCAATTCCAGCCGGCAAACCCAAATCATAGAGCCCCACTGCAACGCAGAGGGATAACTTTCCCATGGTCAGACTTACAGATCGACTGGGTCGGACCCTTACCCAGGACAACGAGGGGCAACAAATACTTCTTGACGGTGGTATGTCAGTTTACCAAGTGGGTAGAGTGCCTTCCAGCACCCAACGACACAGCCCAAACAACAGCATACCTTTTGATGAACCACGTCTTCTCCAGGTTCGGATTGCCATTGAGGGTTAATTCAGACAGAGGAACACACTTCACGGCTGAGATTATGCAAGAGACTTGGAAATTATTGGGTGTACGGTCCCAACTCCATATCAGTCATCACCCAATCTCATCCGGCCAAGTGGAGCGAACCAACCGGACAGTGGTCAGTATGTTAAAAAGTTTGTGGCAGTGAACCAGAAGGACTGGGATGTGAAACTCCCCCTTGTGCTGATGGCTGTTAGAGCAACCCCGAATCGGTCAACCGGTGTGCCTCCCTTCGAGCTGATGACAGGACGACAGATGACTCTGCCGTTACACCTGTTATACCAGCCCGGAGACTCCAACCTGATCACAGCTTACACCACTCACCAGTACCTCGAGGAGCTGCACACGCATCTGAGAAAAGGGTTTGCATTCGCTCAACAGCAACTCCAGAAAACTGCAGAAGGGCGGAAAGCATACTATGATCAGAAAGCATCACGAGAGGAACTGGACGTGGGTGATAGGGTGTGGTATTACAGATTCGCCCGGCCACTGCAGACCGCCTCACATAGGCTATCCAAGAAGTTTTTGCCACACTGGACTGGGCCCTACGAGATTGTTGACAAACTCTCCCCTGTCGCCTACAGGATAAGGATTAGCCGGGGACAGACAGAACCAATCCTCAAATGGGTCCATCGCAACCAGATTAAGAAACACTCAGCCTCTGGGCGAGAGAGAGAAGGGGGGGGCAACACTAACTAGATTGAACTCCCTCCTCACCGAGTCAACAGCAGGGATCTCACCATTAGAGAAAGCTACGAACGAAGGCTGACCAACACAAGAATGTCACCGCTTATCCACTGCTTTCTTTCTTTTCTTTGTCACCAGGATGCTGCTGGGGCTTGCCACACTGATTCTTGGCCTAACTGGAGGACTGCCCCAGCCAGACGTTGTGTCGCTAGGCCCTACATCAGGCATCGTTTTGAGGGAGCAACCGGGCCTTCTTGTCACCAACTGCCGGACACACACCCAAAAGGTGTACGTCCGACTCAACTCCCGTGACGTCTACAGAGCACACTACCCCGTTGTAGCACCACAAGTCGGATGGGCTGGAGGACGATGGACACAAACTGCGCTAGACCATGCGGAGGCCGACATCAGCCACATGCTCACCCAACTTCAGAAGATGACTGTCACTCAGGCCGACCTGAGTGGGCAAAACCGGCGCAGCAAACGCTTCCTAGGAGCCTTACTGGGAGCTGCCGCCGCAGTCGGAACTCTGTTCAACCTCGGAATCACCAGTGTCAACGCCGTGAGCCTAGCCACTGTCAGGCGACATGTGAAGGAGATTCAGACTGAAATTCCCCAGCTGAGAGCACAACTTACAATTCAAAGCGAAACCCTGCAGACCATAGGCAAGTCGGTAAAGGGCACTGTAGTAGTCCTCAACACCCACAGTATCCTCCTTAACCAGACTGTGAATTCCATGAAGCAGCTCTTCTCGGTAATCCAGAAGGATTATGCACATGCTCAACTTGTGACAGCACTGATGTCAGACATGCTGCGAGAAGTGAGCTCGTCTGTGGACAGCCTCGCCATGGGCAGAATTCCTCCATACCTGGTACCGCTGAGCCTTGTACAGACTGTGCTGGCCTCAGCCACCTCAGGACCAACCAACCCCCTTCAAGCGCATCTTGCATACTCTCTGGGTAGTGCCATTCCTCTACACATAGCCCCCGAGCAAGGCGAGATAGCATTTCTTTTGAACTTACCCATTATTGAGTCTAACAATATTTACAGACTCAAAGACATGGTAAATGTCGGGTTTTGGCAAGGTAGCACCCATATTCGGATTCACACACCAGACGTGGTGGCGTACCACGACAGCAATGACCAGCTGTACCTAGCCCCAAACCTGCGCATGTGTACTCTGACCAAAGATATCCATTACCTTTGTCCAAGTAAGCCATTCCTCCGGGACAACACAGAGGGAATCTGTGGTATGCACCCCATGAGAAGCGACACCCGCTGCCCAGCGGAAGCTAAACCTCGTGTCCAGGTCACCTACACCCAGGCCGAAATTGTGGGAGACCGCTGGTTAGTCAACACTCCAGCTCGGGTAGCAACTCTAACCTATGACCAGCATGATACCGCCACTCGCATCAGCTTACTTAATCAGACCATGTGGATTCAAGTTCCGAAGGACGCAATCCTGCACATTGATGATTTGGCGCTCTATCATTTGCCCAGCGAAGAATACCACACCGAGCTGGAGGTCTCTACCTTTTTCAAGGACTATAATTTCACCCTCGGTCCTGAACTAGAGATGAGGATTGCAGAGGGGGGACTCCAGTTGATCGATATCACCCCCATCGACCAGGCCTTACTGACTCTTGATCGGATGTCTGCTCTTACCAACTCCCCTGTGGTCCGATCCTGGACCGCTGCGGACACCGCACTATGTTTAACCACCACGTTAGGATATGCCCTTACCCTTGGCCTATCTTTTGTCCTTTACAGAAGGGTCAACGGAATGCAGGAGTCAGTAAACAAGTGTACCGCGGTGTTTCCTCGGACCTTCAAGCGGAGCCGCGAGAAGAGGGACACGCAAGCTGAACCCGAACCAAACCTGATCGAGATCGACCCACTGTCAGGGCACCACAGCACTGAGGATGAATAAGACCCACCTGTCACCTGGACCATTACGATCCGACCAAACATCGCCCGCCTAAGCTTCTATGCGAACCCCATCGGCCGAAGGGGGGAATATGTAGGATCTTATCCAGAACAAAGGTGACCATTTGCAACATCGTAAAACATCGTGACCTCTCAGTAGGGGGTCGCACCAGTGATTACAGATCCGGGTGTCGAACAGAGAATACCCTTTTGGGACGTCGTAAAACCACTGACCTATCAATAAGGGTATAATCGGCATCAGCAAATTTAGGGTTTGTTTGAAATAAAGAGGACCATTGAGAGTCGTTAAAACCATGACCTCTTGGTGGAACTACAATCGGCGCCAGCAAGTCTGATCCAACTGTCCTCTTGTAACACATCCATCAATTGACCAGGATGAATCCCAACAAACACTCATTGGACTTCAAAGAAATTCCAACAGGGACACCAGATGTGTTAAACAGGAATAAGGGCAAATGGTCAGACTAGTCTTGAATGTCTCGTTTCTTTTTTTTAACCACACAAGAATAGTAAAACGGGTTTAAACCTACATCTCCACATTGTATCTTTGTCCCCATGTTATTCGGCCTCAACTATAACCTCAAAAGCATGTGTGTTTAAGTGTATCCTCTTTATATTGTGTTCTTATTCAAACTTCAGGTCGATGAACTTATAATCATGGCTTGTTTTATATCCAAATGTTCCTCTCTCTATTCCTTAAAAGATGGTGTACACCACAGAAATGTATTTTATATCATACTCCATGTACTATTTTCTATGAATTATTACAGTCCAGATTATACGTGACCATAAATGCAAATGAGCCAATGTCCAGAACAAAGAAACCTGGATTTTCCCCCCAAAATCAGCTCATCACATTGGATCATTCAGTGTAGGGGCGTGAATTTCCCCATCTTTAAAACACGTGTGAACGGAGCAAACAGCGCTCAGTTTTCCTTTCGTGGTTTCGCGCGTTCCTGTTCGAATCACCTCCTGAGACCTGTCTCTCTCTTCGGAGACAGATTTTCCTGGCAGTTATACTTCGGAAAAGCTCGCGTCTGACTTCGTTAGCCAATCCGGCTCCAAGAAAGGACTCGACGAATTTGAAACCACCTGGACTCAGAGAACACTTTCCCTGGACACAAGACCTTGTCCAAAGCAAAGAACCAATGCAAGTATAGAATTTATTCTAAACAACTGCGTTAAGACGTTAAACCCCTTTTTACAAGGAGTCTTTCCTCGATGGTTTCATGCAGAGATGAAATACCTGTTTGTATAACTGCTAATCCTTTTGTTTATTAATCTCTTACTTTTCGTTACTTTTCTTTTATGTTTTATGTTAAGTGTATCGTGAATGTTTTAGATATTTAGTCGTTGTGTTCCCCCTTTTTAGTATAGTCAATAAACCCGCATTTGTTATCTACAATCGAATTGTGACTGTGTCCTTTTATCACATTTTGACGTCACTTAAACTGCTTGATTTCGTTATAATTTTGGTGAAGGTACTGTAGGCACTACAGTAAGGGTGTTATGTTTCCAAGGCCAGGAAAGTAATATTTCTTAGATGTGATATACGATTTGCTGATCACTTGGTGGACGAGTGAATCTAGTGTGTCGCGATTATTGGGTCTGCCTCATCTGATACAAGTGTATAAAATAAGTATAATTAATCATCATTAACTATACGTATTTTACTGTGATCAAACTCATAGTTCCCCGAAATACACTACAACAGGTATATGCCTTTAGTTGTTTTACTTGTATTCAATGTGTCTCATGTACAGCTGCTTTGTAACAATGAAAATTGTAAAAAGCGCTATATGAATAAAGTTGAGTTGAGTTGATATTTTTCTATGGAGGCGGTGTTCAACATATCAATGTCATCATCGATAGGTGTGTTCCAGAACCTGGCGTTTGCTGGGCCTGGTGTCAATAACAGATGTAATCTCAGTAAGAAGGGCGTTTTCAGTGATTGGCCAGTTAACCTGTGCATAGTGATTGGTCAAATACTGCAAATCTGTGACGGAAATATAACGCCTCTTCCCATATTCTTATCATCATGATCCCTAGCAATTGTACTGACAGATGATCAAATATTATCGGTACTTTCCACAACCATTCGAGCCCTAACCTGATCTGGAAAATAAAGATGATCAAGCCGATACATAAACTTTGCCAGGGGGACTTGAGCAGGATGTAAAGGATTGGTAAGATTTAAAAAAACATATTATGTTAAAGGTACAGTGTGTAGCATTTTGAAGGATTTATGTACCAAAATGAAATCTATAATACAAAACTATGTTGTGAGTGGTGAAGAAATACCTTACTAAATGAACCGAAATGTTTATATTACCTTACAATTAGCCATTTTATGTATATACACCGCGGGCACACAAATTTATCAAATTGCACAGCCATGTTTCTATAGTAGCACTACACGGACAAACTGAGCACGTTTCATAAAAGGAAGGATGCATGGGACTATGTTCTTCCTCGGCTGTGTTTTGGAGGCAGCTTTCAAAGCCACAAAATTTACTTGTCGTGTTTTTTATTAGAAATAGAAACGGTTATTTGTTGCATTAAGAAGTGAAATTTGCGCTAATGGCGGACCACACGATCTCTGCAAACGAGCCGACACAGCGTCAATCTGTGTCTTCAAAAAAGAGAAAATACGTTGCAGCAAGGCTAAGTTGAGACACACAAAGGCAGAAAACCCGAATAAACATCTGCGTGGTTCTTTTCAAAAAGGAGGGCAATGAAGCAGGAAACGGGTTTGTTAAGCGACGTCGAAGTTCCCAGCTTTCTGCTGGACCGGTAAGTTTGTTTAATTTACGCAATATAAGTGAACTTCTTGTTTGATAACTTTAGCTGATAGATGAGCTGAACATCAAGTAAAGTAGAGTTTTTCCTTGTAAATATTTAGCACTTTTAATTGTATCATAAGTCCTTTTTGCATTGCCGTGTTAGAAACAAGTTAGAAATCATGTTTACAATCATAATTTGCATAAATCGGGTCTAAGTTATATTATAATACTGCTTAGCTTCCACATCCTCTCTTGTGCGGTCCTCGCGGGTAACGTTAGCTCCTCTGCCGCTCCTCTACCTGCCTGCATCTCCGCCCTCTTCCTCTTACTACCTGTGTTGCGTCCTCTGATTGACTCTGTGATGATGAGAAAAACGTCTGCTAAGACTTTCGCGGTTAGATTACACGCCTTTAGCATTAGCAAGCCGTTTCAATAGACGTTGGGACTACTACGAGAGGCAGCCGTGGCCCGGGCCCCTCTGCCTAATGGGAGAACCATCGCACACAATTTGCTGCCCAAGATGATATCGGAGCCTATATCTACACTTTTGAGGTCATAGCAACGCATGAGAGGTGGGATAAAGCAGTCGGGATGAGGGGTCACACCAACATCCGGGATCTCATAGAGGCCGTGGAATTGGCAGAAGCGTCGGCCGCCTGAGCTGCAGAAGGGTATAGCTGCGGAGGGCACCTCGGGGCCGGCTCACAGACCCGGAGCATAGACTCCCGTGGACGAGCCGATGCCTACAGAGCCTGGCTCCTCCGGACCCCCCACCTGGCTGGTGGGCTGTGCGGTGCACTAGGCCGTGCCTACACGGCAAAATGTGTGGGTGGACGGCCAACTTAGATTCTGGCAGCTCGATTACACAGTTCCAACCCGGGGTGGTTCGACCTCCTACCGGCAGTAAATCTTCCATTCTGATCACCTGTGTCAACGTACAGAGTCGATAAACTATCCTATTATACTTTGCAGGAGCCCTATCTGCTCTCTCTCTCTCTCATCTTTGATACCATGGGGGAGGTTGTTCGTCGGTTGGCCGAAGTGGTGGTGCGGCAACAACGCTTCTTGGAGCAGCTGGCCCAACAGTAAGAAAGCACAAACCAGACGTTGGGACTACTATGAGAGGCAGCCACGGCCCGGGCCCCTCTGCAGGGTGGGAGAACCACCGCACACAGTTTGCTGACCAAGCTCACGACCCAACATGATATCGAAGCCTACCTCCACACTTTTGAGGTCATAGCTACGCATAAACTTCCCGGGTTGCGATGACCTAAAAAAAGGGAGGTATGCCTCTACGTCATCCTAGTCGCTGAGCGTGGTGAGATGGAAGTGCGCCGTCAACCGTGCATCTGGTGATGGGACACACGCTGCCGCGGTTGCCGCCATCATATTCTGTCACTTCCTGTCTTCTGGCTAGCTGGTTATACAACTGCATCTGTCAAGCGGTGAGCTCCCTTAGCCGGCAAATTATCTCTTCCATCGTCTAGGCGGGAGGGAGAGAGAGCGCAACTTCCGGGAACTGCCAATACCAGAAATACAAGAGGAATTAAGTGAAATACTAAGCTATCACTGCTTGTTTACTATGCCCACATGCTCCAACGATACGGACACAGACCAAACTCACAGTAAGCCCCAGAGGGCGATTTATTTACACACAGTGCAACAAAGGTGAATGTGAGTCCATAATGAGGTGCTTCCGTGTCAAATCCCTTTGTGTTCGTGAGTTTCCTCTTTGCTCACGGTTGAAGTCCGCTAGTCAGCCGCTAGTCTCTACGAGGGGAGAAAACACACAACTTTAGGGTATGAATCATGTTGAGTTGTAGCTCACCCTTGTCTCCTGTTCCCTGGCTTTTATGCAGCTCCATGCATTGGGAATAGGTGCTGATGACTGGCAGGTGTGTGGCTTTGATTGCTGGCATTTGTGGGAAGAATGTTCGTCTATCCCGAGTTCCGGGCCTCCCTCATGGACTCAGCTCATTCTGTTCCAGGATCCGGGCACCTAGGCAGTCAACAAATCCTCTCGCTTTTGGCCGCCCGCTACTGGTGGCCGAAGATGCATCAGGATCTTTCCTAGTTCGTCAAGGGGTGCTCAGTCTGTGCCATTTCCAAAACTCCCCGCCGATTACCTGCATGAAAACTCATGCCACTACCCACACCACAACGCGCCTGGTCTCACCTCCCAGTCGATTTCCTCACAGACCTCCCTCTGTGCGATACGTTCACGTGCATTCTGGTAGCGGTGGACAGATTCTCCAAGTTATATAGGCTAATGCCTTTACCCAAGCTACCAACTGCCTCTCAGACCGCAGAGACCCTATTTAATCATGTGTTTCGTAATTACAGGATCCCAGAGGACATTGTTTTGGACAGAGGGCCCCAGTTCATTTCCTAAGTTTGGAAAGCATTCTTCAAACATCCAGAAGTCACAGTTAGTCTCACATCCAGTTATCACCCCCAATCAACGGCCAGGCTGAGCGCAAGATCCAGGATATTGGGAGATGCCTGAGGTCCTATTGCCACAACCAACAACACAGCTAGCACCGTTACCTGGCCTGGGCTGAGTATGCACAAAACTCGCTCCGTCAGTCCTTCACCGGTCTAACCCCGTTTCAGTCCATACTTTGCTACCAACCCCCATCTTTCCTTGGTCGAGAGACCCCTCCACCATGCCAGCTGTGGACCACTGGTTTCAGGAAAGCGAGATGGTTTGGCATTCAGCCTACCACCATATCCAACAAGCCATCCGCCGTCAAAAGACTAATGCCGACACCCTTTGCTCACCAACTCCCCTATACACTCCCGGTCAGAAGGTCTGACTTTCCGCCTGCGACCTCCACCTCAAACAACCCTGCAAAAAGCTCACTCCCAAGTTCATCGGCCCATTCACCATCTCCAACAAATTAATCCTGTCACCTTCCGTCTCCAGCTTCCCCCACACTACAGAATTTCTCCCTCGTTTCATGTATCCCTTTTAAAACCCTTCACTAATCCTCTTCCCCTTACGTCAACAGAGCCTGGGGTAAAGGTCGAGAACCCTCCTCTCCCACCCCTAGATGCCGCTCAGCAGATCTACTGGGTCGACTCCATCCTGGATTCCAGGCGTCGAGGCGGCCATCTGGAGAATCTTGTGGACTGGGAGGGGTACGGTCCTGAGGAACAATCATGGGTTCATCAGGACGATATCCTTGATCCAGCACTTCTCAAAGACTTTCAAGACTAGAACCCCCAAACGTCCAGCTCCTCTTTCCCGAGGTCGTCCTCGCCGCCTGGAAAGCTCCGCTGGAGCGAACCATGGGGAGGGGGGTACTATAACACTCGCGAGACCGGCCCTAACCACGCCCCTGGCACCAGCGTCTCCTCCGTCAAATCCTTGCAAATTATCCCCAGACTTTTAGTCACACTGCACTTCCCATGACTCTGTGCACTCACTCATCAACGCTGATCATTCACACCTGCATCCAATCAGTCACACCTGCACTCAATCACCCACATGCTATTTATCCTCCACTCTCACCACCAGTCATTGTCAGGTCTACTCGTATACTACCCCTATTATACTTACCCCTGACTCTCCTGTTAAGAATATCTCCTGTTTCCCGTGGATGTTCTTTGTTCCCAGTAGTTGTTCTCTGTTTCCCTTTGATGTTCTGTTTCCCGTGGATGGTTGTCATAACCCTTGGATTACATTAAACCAGCTTCAACCTACCTCTGGTGTTCAATCGTATCTTTCATCCGTGTGTGTATTGTTACAGCAACGAGCTATTTCCCACATTCGTAAACCCTGCAGTACCCAGAATGAACTTCCTTCCATGTTGGCGGAATGATGACTCTTGAGCCCCAGTGTAGAAAACCAGCCTCTATTGTTAGCTCATTCCAGCTGGACACATACTGAAAGGCTTGGCTTTAAGAGTGGTGATATTTCACCCATTTTATACTGATGCGCTGACAGAAGTAGGGCCCAGCGTTGTATTCTTGCAACTGCAAATGAAGGGATGCCTGAATGTGGGCCAAAAAAGGAGTGATAGGTTGATGATCCGGTTTGTGATCCACCTCCACTATTGCCTCAATTTTCGAGGGTGCCTTGTGAAGTCCAGAACAATCAATTGTGCGCAAAATATTCAACAGAAGGGCAGAAAAACTCACACTTCTCTTTCTTGACTTTTAGTACACAACTCTGCAATCTCTGCAAGGTGGCTTCCAGATTACACAGATGTTCAACAACAATCAACAAATCATCATTGTAACACTGTACCCCGGTCAGTGCACTGAGAGTTTGTTCCATGGATCTTTTGAACAGTGCGGGTGCAGAGGTAATCCCAAACGGAAGTCTATGATATTGGAACATCTCTTTATGGGTCACAACGGTGAGATGTTCTTGTGAACACTTTGGCTGTCTTCCTGGTTTCACTGTAAACTGTAAAAAAAATTAATTGTAAAATGTCCTGTTTACTGCATAGTTCATCAGTGAACACATTCGAAAACTTGTTTAGAATCTCTAGGAGTTTTGTGCATTTTTCCATTTGATTCACATGTGTCCGTTTGGATGTCTGATTTTTTTTAATGATGCATTTTTAATTGGTTTTGCCTTTTTATTTTCACAGGCAAGCTCAATAGGGCCTTTCTTTCCACGATTTCTGCAGGTCATTTGCACCAAAAATTTTCAGGCAGATGCCCCACATTACAGCAGCAATAACAAAGTTTATCTGATGTTGCCTTCTTTGAGTCTGAATACACCCTTGGCACTTGGGCAGATGCACTTAGTATTCATGCGTCGTTTGTAGCCATTTCCATTGATGTGCTGATCTCTATGACCTTTTGCAATGTAAAATTACTTACAATTAGAAATCGCTTTTGTATTTCCTTACTTCGAAGACCACAAACAAGTTGGTCACGTATGGTGTCACTTAATGCATGGCCAAACTCACAATGTTCATATAAACGTTTCAAAGCGGCAACAAATTGAGAGATAGATTCCCCCTCTTGATGATTTATTTGATGAAACCGGAATCTCTATGTGATGATCAGTGGTTTGGGGCGAATAGTGGTCCCTAAGTAAATTCACTCATCTGAAGGGATTTATCAGTGGGTAACTCATGCTGAGTTAAACTATGCAACAAGTTAAACCTTTTCACCCCCATAACACATAGAAATGTGGACACAATAGCTTCAGCTGTGATTTCGTTTGCCAACATAAGGTTTTTATAAGAAATACTAAGGAGAAGAAGGGACGACATATAACTAAGGGGCTTGTTTATAACAACAAACTGGTTATTTGGAAATAAGATAGACAAGCAGATCTTATCCCTATTGACTCCCATAAGTGTTTATTTACCCTACTATGGCAGTAAATGGGGTATGATATCTGTTTGGTTTCTGACATTCTTCAAAATATCTTCCTTTGTGTTTAGCAGAACAAATACATTTATACAGGTCAGGAACAACCTTTAAGGCTAATATCTGAGTCAGAGGACCATATGATCAAATAATAAATATAAAAAACTGGAAGATTTAAACAAAAAACTTTGCTTTTGGTATTTTGATTAATTATACATTTTTTGCATGTCATATTCTAAGTTAAGCAAACAAACTGATTATGAGTGACTATATTGCAGTTTTTGCATTAGTAAATCTTCACATTGTCTCTAAGCAGCATGAAAAATAGTTGAAAACAGGCGAAAAACAGTCAATAACTTCAGTTATAAACCCATGTTATAAAGGATGGAACAAACTGCACGAAACTCCCGTTTTTTTACGCCTTACGTACTCCTCGTTATTTACGCCGGTGACTTATTGAAACTTCTGATTGTCGATTACTTTCATGCTTTTCAATATGACTGGTTGCGATGCTTGGCGCTCTGAATTAATACACAGAAAATATCTTTGATGCACTGTGACTTAGGTGAATGTGATGTTGTAACGGACACATTTAGTTCATCTTCACATTTTATTTGCCTCGTAAGTAGGCCTATTCCTTATTTCTCAGTGTGAGAAATTCGAGGGGTGGCATGTGAGCGTGTGAACAAGCTGATATAAGTGCATCTTCCGGTGAATGCGTGATATTTGAAAGCCAAGCATTTTAGCATCATGCTAATTCATGCTAGATACATGTTAATTCATACTAATGAAATGCAAAGCCTGGCTTTTACAGACTGGGGATACAAAATGTTTGTTTCCATCATGTTAGACAATGTTTAACCTTAAATCTAATAACTATTTTAAACTCTTTAGTCCAGGTTTTGTAGTTTGTTTTAAAACTGTACTATCTATAATTTTTATAATGAAATTACCTTACTGATATGTACCTAACCTTTGAAGCATCATTTGTTGCTAGTTTCTATACTGTTGCTATTTTTTCTGTAAACAATTGCATGTACTTTTAATTAACCATTACCTTATCACAAGGTAAAATCTGAGCTGTGGCCCGGAAAATTCCTTTGTAGTCTTTCATTCTTACACTGCAGGATGACCTTTTGACAACAGCTCTCTCAAACTCCATCCATATCACGTCACAGTTAAACCTAGAAGAAAGAAATGTCCACAGTCATACATTTTTATTACCTATCAATTCAAGAATTTGACATGCCCAATCTTTGTGCAGTATCTAACCCTTGTGAAAATTAACCGAATATTTTGTAGTAAGTCTAGAAACCTTGTTTTTGGTTATTGCTTACTATTGGCAAAACAATTGTTCCCTTCTGTCGGTCTCTCAAAGTTGTGTTGAACCGACCGATGGGGTTTGACTTGAGAATCTATCATCTTCTCTGTGTTTTGAAATGGCCAATGAAATTGCCGAATGAAATTTGCATGTCGAACTCCGCCCCCAGATATCCTGGTATAAAACACGGCGTGCTGCATTCATTCACCTTTTGTTCATTGGAGCCTTCGGGTCTGTTGACAAAATTTATTTCAAATTGCTGGATTCTCACAATGCGGGCGGATGATGATCCAGACATTGCGGACACGGCTGGTTGTGTTCTTTATGGACCCAGACACCACTTCGTCTGCTTCCTGTCTCGTGACAGCAGTGGCTTCGGCCCTGCCATCCGGTATGGCAAGCAGCGAGTGTGATATGGGGATTACCATGACATTAATCCATCACCCACAGGCTCGCGGGCAGTTCGCGCCCCGTGTCGCTCGTCTGACCATTCTCAAATAAGGTGGCCCTACCCTGTCTTGTTCCTCAGCCATGTATTCAGAAACGGTAGGTGATGAAGATGAGAAGATGAGATTCCTTGTAGCATCGGAGGGTGAAATACTGGCATCCGACCCCGAAAAATTCCTCGGAGCTCCCACCCTCGGGAGGTCGGACTGGGAGGAAGAAGCGCACCTCGAAATTTCTGCCATGAGCTCGACTACAAGCCACGCCCGACCCCGGGGCATTTTTCCCGGAAGAGCATGAGGAGCTCAGTAAGACTTGGAACGCCCCATCTCAGAGCGTTCCAGTCAAACTAGCTCGGTTGCCTTCTCTTCTCTCAATGGTGGGGCATAGCTTGGGGCTATGTCTATGTACCCCAGGTGGAGGGTGCCGTTCGGGGTGCTTTTATGCCTGCAGACGGCGGCCATCTGGAGAGGTAGACGTAGACTCCTGTCCACGCCCAGGCCTGCTACCGTTGCTTCGCTAGAGATTGTGACACGATACAGCGTTTTGGCCATTTCACTAGGAACCCCATCCGTCTGCTCGATACAACGTCGAGAGACCGACATAAAGGGAACATCTCTTATGCCACAACACGTATCGTCCTCTGCTGTAGTCGTCAGAGGCTCTCAGGCTCTTCAGAACAAAAGGGAAATGAATGCTGCACACCTCTTCCGGCATGCAAATTTCATTAGCCAAATTTGATTGGCCTCTTCTATAGTAGTCAGAGTTGATATGCTCTCAAGGTCGAACCCCATCTATTGGCTCCATCAGGGAACTGAGGTTACAGACGTAACCGAGACGATTCCATGCATCACTAAGCACTTTCGAGTTTACAAGCCTGGGAGAATTCCTGGCGAGACCGTGTAGGTTTTACACATATTATCTCCCTACTGCAGATGTGGTAGCCGTAGATGTGGTGGACAGGCCCCCGCCTACGCTGGCATATCAATTTCCTAGAGTTGTTGGCTGTGCTACTTGCACTAAAGAGGCTACAACCTCTCGTGCAGGACAAGCACGTGCTGGTCCGGTCGGACAGCACAGCTGCCGTAGTGACCATCAATCATCAGGGTGGCATTACCCACACGCCAGCTAACGCGACTCGCCCAACTCGCCCGGTTGAAAAAGCTCTGTCTCAAGCTCAGTAGTTTTGTCAGAAACAACATGTTGCCAAATTGCTAAACTTTAAAAATACAAGTTCAGAAACCACATCTTCATAACTTTACTTTAAACCTTAATAAAATGAAAGTTCCCTCCCACCCCAAATATTATCCCCATAAGAGAACAACTTAAAAATAAGAAAAAATCTGTCTGACCCTTACTTCTTTCTTTCCATGCAATTCCCTTAACAACCCAGTAATTTGATAAATCATTGAAACTGAAAAATGAGATGTTCATCTTTAAAAGAAGTAGCACATTAAAACCTTTTGTTGAAATTAACTGCGGAGAGCACATTTTTGCATGTTGAGCTTTAAATAATGATTGGTTCAGCATTGTCATGGTGACCCGATTGCTGACTTGTCTATTTAAGTTTCTATGCTTTTATTTTGTTGTAACAAACATGCTTAGGGGAAATGTATCAGAGTAAAAGTATACATTTTGTTCAGGAAATGTAGTAAAGTAAACTAAAAGTCTGCAGAAATATAAAGACTCAAGTAAAGTACAGATACTCCAAAAAAAGACTTAAGTACTGTAATGTTACAGTTACAACACTGCTCTCTTCTGTAAGCGAGGGGCAAGAACGTCACATGAATATGCTTGCTATTTCAAGCGTTTTGAAAAGCCTAAACAGCCCTGCCTTAATGTTGTGTTTCCACCGAACGCGAATGAAGTGTTAAGAGCGAGTCATTTACATGATGTCAATGTAAAGACGCGATAGGACATCCTGCGGCGCGATTCACGCAAATGAGGACAAGCTCCTGATTGGAATGCGTTGCGCTCAATTCGCACCGCATTCCAATCAGGAGCTTGTTCTAGAAGTGACGTGATAGCGAAAGGAGGCAGAAATCCAAAACAACAACGGATGAAAAAATCATTGTTGCGGTATGTGGATACCCAGAGCTATATGATACATCTTACTGTTATCAAAATAGGAATAAAACTAATCTAGCTTGGAAGAAAGTGAGTGAGGAGGTCTGACAATCTGGTCAATTGTAAAAAAAACACTCTTTACTCAATTTGAGCTACATGTGTACGAGACATGAGCCGCCTGCCAGAGGCCCCTGCCATGATACGAATTCGCTTCTATAGTGAAGTGAATTTCACGCGCGAATGAAGCGAGAAAGCTAAAAATGTTCAAGCATCCAACCACGAGCGAATAGCGCAATTCATTTGCGCATGTCGCGTTCAGTGGGAACGCTCTATAAGAAGGACCGTGTTGTAGGTTCATATTGTTGAAAAGAACAGCAAACATTGACAAGCCCAAAATAAACCTACTGTAATGTATTTCGGGGAAAACTATGAGTTTGATCACAGTAAAAGACGTATAATTAATGATGATTAACTATACCTATTTATACACTTTATCGGATTCGGCAGACCTGATAATAGCGACAAACTAAATGCACTCGTCCAGCGAGTGATCCGCAGATCGTATATCAAATCTAAGAAATATTACTTTCCTGGCCTTGGAAACATAACAATCTTACCGTAGTGTAGTACAGTACCGCTCCAGATATTATAACGAAATCAAGCAGTTTAAGTGACGTTAATATGTGATAAAGAGACACAGCAAAAATTCGATTGTAGATAACAAATGCGGGTTTATTTACTACACTAAAGGGAAAACAAACCGACTTACTAACAAAATAACAATTGGTAACGAACAAAACATGAAACATAAATGCAGTAAAGAAAGGTAAGAAATAGACAAAAGCAAAGAGTGGCAGTTTTACAAACAGCTATTCACATCTGCATGAAACATCAGGACAGTCTCCTTGTAACAAGGGGTTAAAGCTTAAACGCGGCTAGGATAGTTGAATACTTGCATTGGTTTCTTGAGTGTGCTGTGACAAGTTCTGTGCGCGTTGAAAGGGTTTCAGAGTCCAGATGGTTTCAAAGCAAGCGAGTGAGTCCGTCTACTTCTTTCGTAGAACAGGATTGGTCGACGAAGGTAGGACGAAGTTAGCCGAAGTTAAATGCCGGAAGGAAAACTGTCTCCGAAGAGAGAGACAGGTCTCAGGAGTGTTTTAACGAGACAGGTCTCGTTCACGCGTGTTTTAAGCTTTGGTAGATTTACGCCCTCAAAGGAGAGTGATCCAATGCGATGAGCTGACTTTGGCGCGAAATCCAGTGTCTTTGTTTCTGCACATTAGCTCATTTGCATTTATGGTCACCTCTACTCTGGTGCTGTCATACTCTGTGAATATGATAAAATGAGTATGGTATAAAGAATACATTTCTGTGATGTACACCATCTTTTAAGGAATGAAGAGAGAAACATTTAGATATAAAACATGACATGATTATAAGTACATTGATCTGAAGTTTGTACAAGAACACAATAAAGCAGAATACACTTAAACACACATGCTCCTGAGGTTATAGGAGAGGCAAGGTAACATAGGGACAAACATGCAATGTGGAGAAATAGATGTATATCCATTTAAACCCTTCTTTTGTGGTTAAGGGGACAGAGATAGATACTTCCAAGATTTGGTTACTAGATTTGGACTAATTGCCCTCATTCCTGTTTAACACATCTGGTATAGTGTTAGTGACACTACCCCCTTTCTTCCTGTTGGAATTTCTTTTAGGTCAACCAGAGTTTGTTGGGATATATCCTGTTCAAATGAATGATGCTACACAAGTGGGCAGTTGGATCAGACTTGCTGGCGCCGATTAGACCCCTACAGAGAGGTCGGAGTGTTTATCTCAAATGGTCCCCTTGTTCAACCCAGACCTGCTGACGCCAGTTAAATCCCTATTGAGAGGTCAGGGTATTTTACGACCACAAATGGTCACCTTTGATCCGGCCAGATCCTACATTACACATCGACACGTTCAATAAGAAAAAAATCCACTACGTGCAACTGCTCACATTATTAACTATGTAATGTATATGCAGCTTCATGAGAGAAGACTAAACAACAAATGTGAAGCTCTTAAAAATACGTAAACATGGCAGCGTCTCTCTCGGTGTTATAGTTAAAATTGCCTCCCTTAACCAGTCTTTGGCCGAAAACAAGAGATACGTATCAAACGCAGGGGCAGACTGGTCGACAAGACAGACGAACGTATTATAAACGTAAATGTACGGAACGCGAAGGCTTTGGGGAGTCGGGACACGTCCTGCCCCTTGCTGTCTGACATCATCCGTGAACAACGGATTTCACTCAGGGCTGCTGAAAGGAAATGGCGCGAGACCAAGAATACTGCTAACCTAGGGGACTACCAGTCTCTACTCTCCTCTTTCTCTGCTAGTGTTACCACAGCTAAAATGTCTTTCTCAACTCAACTCAACTCAACTTTATTTATGTAGCGCTTTTTACAATTTTCTTTGTTACAAAGCAGCTGTACATGAGACACTTTGAATATAAGTAAAACAACTGAAGGCATATACCTGTAAAAACAAGAAAAAGGTGAAAACAGCAAAAGACAGACACACAAATGCTCCACACACACAAGTGGTGAGGAACCCAAAACTCCCTTCGAGGAAAAAAACCTCTGGAGAACCCAGACCCAACCAGGGGATTCCAGTTCCCCTCTGGCAAAAGCTGCTGCATCTGCACAAGCTCGACAGTGCTTGCACAACAAGGTTAAATAGAAATAAAATAAAAATAAACTTAATAAGGTTAATGATAGATTTAAGATTATCATTAACAATCTAATAGCATTTCAAATGTTGTAGGAAAATCAAAGTTGCCGCGTCCTTTATCCAGCTCTATCATCTTAGCTCTTGACAGGTCAACGCTTCCCATTCTCAGCTCTGCCACCAGGTCTGGGCATCAACTGCAGCCTGTGGTAATCTTGGAACAAAGTATATTCCAAAGTTTAGGCGCTAGATAAGAAAAGGATCTACCACCTGCACTTGATTTTGAAATTCTTGGTATTACCAACTGACAGGACGCCTGAGAGCGTAATGTACGTGGAGGTCTGTAATAAAATAGAAGTTCATTCAAATACTGCGGCGCTAGACCATGTAGGGCTTTATAGGTAATAAGCAGGATCTTAAAGTTAATGCGATGCTTTATAGGTAACCAGTGCAAGGTTGACAGAACCGGGGTTATATGCTCATACTTTTTTGTACGTGTAAGAACTCGAGCTGCCGCGTTTTGAACCAGTTGCAGTTTTTGTAATAGGCCTGCAGGGCAACCACCTAGAAGTGCATTACAGTAATCTAGTCTTGATGTCATGAATGCATGAATTAATTTCTCTGCATCTGACAGTGACAGCATATGACGTAGTTTAGATATATTCTTAAGATGGAAAAATGCAATTTTACAGGTGTTGGCGACATGGCTTTCAAATGACAGAGTACTATCGAATACAACACCAAGATTCTTAGCTAGGACGAGGATTTTATGGAGCATCCGTTAATCGTTAAGCAGTATTCTTGGTTGTTACGTATAGAGGTTTTCGGTCCAGTAAGTAACACTTCTGTTTTGTCCGAGTTTAGTAGTAAAACATTTTTACTCATCCAGTTTTTTAAGTCAACTATGCAATCCTTTATTCGATGGAACTGCTGGGTTTCAGGAGGCTTCGAGGAAATATAAAGTTGAATATCATCAACATAACAGTGAAAGCTAATTCTGTGTCGCTTTATTATATCTCCTAGAGGTAGCATGTATAATGCGAAGAGCAGAGGCCCCAAGACTGAGCCCTGTGGTACAGCGTACTGGACTAGCGATTTGCGGGACACCTCATTGTTTATTGCTACAAATTCAAAACGGTCGGATAAATAAGACTTAAACCATTTCAATGCTATTCCGTTAATGCCGACGTAATTTTCGAGTCTATGTAGAAGTATGCTGTGGTCAATGGTGTCAAATGCAGCAGTACGGTCTAGCAGCACCAATAACGAAATACAGCCACGGTCAGACGCTAAAAGCAGATCATTTGTAACTCTGATCAAAGCAGTCTCTGTACTGTGACATGCTCGAAATCCAGACTGGAAATCTTCATTAATGTCATTCCTTTGGAGGAAGGAGCATAATTGAGTTGAAACTACTTTTTCCAGAACTTTAGATATAAAAGGTTAATTCGATATAGGCCTGTAATTCCCTAGTTCTTTAGGGTCGAGTTTGGGTTTTTTTACAAGGGGCCTTATAACAGCCACCTTAAATGCTTTAGGCACATGTCCTAATGTCAGAGATGAGTTAATAATACTAAGAAGAGGATCTATAATTTCTGGGAGCATTTCTTTCAGGAGTTTTGTAGGTTCTATACCACCAAGGTGAGCAATGCACTTAACACTCGACAGCTTTTCAAGACATTTAACTCTCTTCTTTGCCCCCCTCTTCCCACTCCCCACATCTTTGACTGCGGGAGACTTCGCTGCATTTTTCACAGAGAAAACATCATCCATCAAAAAACAATTCTCTGCACCTCAGACCTTGGTACACACCTCTCACACTTCAACCATCAAACTCTCCTCTTTCACCCCACTGATGGATACTGAAGTAACCAGACTTCTCTCCACCCACCCCACCACCTGTCCCCTTGACCCAATCCCCTCCGATCTCCTTCAGGCCATATCCAGCACACTCACACCTGCACTCACACATGTCATCAACACCTCTCTACCTGTTCAAACAGGCCCAGGTCACACCGCTACTAAAGAAACCCACATTGGACCCCTCTACTCCCGACAGTTAAAGACCTGTCTCTCTCCTCCAATTTATTGCAAAAACACTTTAAAAGGCAGCGTTCAACCAGGTTTCTTCCTACCCATCCCAGGACAAACCACTGGATAACAAGCAGTCTGGGCTCAAAACGAATCACTCCACTGAGACTGCACTTCTATAGGTCACAGAAGCACTGCGGCTAGTCAAGGCTAAATCATCTGTCCAGATTCTGCCAGACTTATCTGCAGCGTTTGACACTGTCAATCATCAGATACTGCTAGCAACCCTATCATTGCAAAGAATCTCAGGCTCTCCTCTCCGCTGGCATAAATCCTACCTCTCCAACTGATCCTTCAGGATGTCATGGAGGGGCTTGCTGTCCACTGCTCAACACTTGATCAGTGGAGTCCCTCAGGGATCGGTGCTTGGACTGCTGCTTTTTTCCATCTACATGAGATCCTTGGGACGCATCATACAGGCACATGGCTTCTTGTATCACTGTTATGCTGACGACACCCAGATCTACATCTAGTTTCACCCAGACGATTCCACTGTGGCAGCTGGCATTACAGCTTGCCTCAAGAATATCTTAGCTTGGATGAAAGGGCATCACCTCCAGCTGAACCCTGCCAAGTCAGAATTACTTGTGTTTCAGGCACAACCTACGGTGCAACACTATCTCAACATCCATCTTGGCAATACCACAATCACTCCTTCCAAAACAGCCAGGAACCTCTGAGTCATATTTGATAACCAGCTGTCCTTCAATGATCACATTGCAAAGACAACACGGTCATGCCGATACGCCTTTTTCAACATTAGAAAGGTTAGACCCTATCTCACTGAGCATATGGCTCTCTTCTCGTTTGGCTCTCAGTGGAGGCGGTCGCATTTTCTCACTCCCCGTCCTTCCCCATATCTTCCCTGCTTTGTCTCCTGTCTCGTCTCATCTCATCTATTGAGAGACTCTATCTGCACTGCTCTCGAAACTTGGAAATTATGGATCTGATCAACTGGTCTCTCAGCGCAATTGACACCATTTTCTCCACGAGAAACACAGGTTCGGGTGAACCTGACTGCCCTGACGGAACGTTCGCAGCTGGCTACACGATGGACGGGTGGGAGAGATGGCGGATCGTGTGTCTGGCGTTTCTTTCCGTGGAGGACATTGAAGATATCTACCTTTTCGGAACCATGATAACAGGTATTATGCTGATTGGATTAGGCTTTGCCCTGGGTTATCGAAAAATTCTTAAAACGGGAACAGCTGTCCAAAGCCTCACAAGGCTGCCCGTTTTGACGGAGGCCGTGGGAAGAGCGGTCAGCATTGAGACTGAGACTATTAATCGCAATATGGATTATATCTTGAAAAAGCTAACGGCTATGGAAAGAAAAATTGATGATGCTAGAGACCAAAATGGACAAAGAGAGTAGCCGTGGAATTGGAATGCGGTTTACTCGCCCCAAGACGAAACAACTGCAATCTTATCTTTTCGCGCCCCTTAACCAGGACTGGCCTTGGCCAAGGCCGATACTGGAAAAACAACCCTGAAGAGCAATGTGGAGAGACGCTCTTGCGTTCCCTCCCCCATCATACATACACACACAAACAGACTTTTGGACCTTATCGCTCATACACCCACACAAAGACTCAGAACTATCACACACACATACAGTACATACATACATACATACAATTCGCCTGACCGATTCAAAGCCTCCATCGCTTTGACCCGCCAGCTTGGCAAGCGGGTCTGTGTAAAGCGCCTTCATGGCTGCAAGACCGGATGGCTGCTTGCCGGAGCTGGATTACTTACCCTGTTGCAAGTCATGTCTATGTGTACTGTTTGCTTGTTTTTCTCCCCACCTTCCTCATGTTATGCTGTATTTCCTTCTTGATACATTTCGTTGCATAGTACTTGTACATCTTTCATGACAATAAAATTGAATCTCAATCAATCTCAATAACTCCTTGTCCAGGCCCTGGTAATCTTAAGGTTGGACTACTGCAATGCTCTCCGTGCTGGTCTTCCTGCAAAGGCTATCAAACCGCTCCAGCTGGTTCAGAATGCAGCAGCACAACCACATCTCTCACAACATTCAAAAAACTACTTAAAACCCAACTCTTCTGTGAATACCTGACAGACAAATAAAAAAAAAAGCACAAACCCTTTCTCTCAACAGGTAGTGGTCTAGCTTTTGTGGAAACCTGTAACTTTGTTTTGGCACCTAAATGTACTATGGCTTCTGTATGACATATCGTTTGATGCTCCCTAACTCTTTGTAAGTCGCTTTGGGTAAAAGCGTCTGCTAAATGACTAAATGTAATGCATGTAACGCAATTACACGTTACATACAACCCTTGAAAGGCAGAGGTGGGGGACTCCAGTCACAATTTTTATGACTTGCGACTTGCTTGATTGATGTAAGAAATTGACTTGAATTGACTTTGACTTGAGAGCAAGTGACTTGAGACTTGACTTGACTTAAAGTGGAAGACTCGACAATGACTTAAAGTAAAATAATGTAATACAATTCGTTTTAAAATAATTATTGTGACTCCGCAGCACCTAGCGCCTGTGCCTTTAACGCTGCACAACTCAAACCGCGCCAAACATGGCAGACAACAGTCGAGCTCCACAGATAGTCAAGTTCGGCTATAAGGACTTTAAACTTTATTGGACCGTGCCAATAAAAACGGATTTGACAGATGCAGAGTATTGATAGATCTGGATAGAAACATACACTTGTTTCTTGTTTATTTCATTTTATTATTCCATTTCATTTATCACATTTATTACAATATTCATCATATGTATTCATTCTTTTATTTTATTATTCACTTCTATTCATATTATTTGCTCCTTACTTTCCTGCTGTTTAACCTCGTTGAGAGTTGTATTGTGTCTTATGCTGATGTGAGTATCCATTGGTCTCCATCTCAAGGTCCATAATAATGTCATGAGACAATGTTTTGATACTGTAATCTTGAATGTTAAAAACACATATTGAATCCGTTTCTAGTCAGACGAAGTTTGACAGAGCTTGACTGAGCATCAACACACAACTGAGATTATTCAATAAATCATTTGTCTGTCTATTTTACATCACTTCGTCTTCTGCCTGCTGTTCTTCCCTTCAGCTCTATATCTCCCTAGTGGTTGGGTTAAAGGATTGACTCACAACGGAGTTGATATCTCCAGGTGTAATTTGTTCCTGACGGAGAGAGATCTAGTGAAACTGGACTCAACGTTTAGATCTATAAGATCTACAAGCCATATCTCATAGTTGGATCTATCATATGGCGTTGTCGGCAGGATGGAATGACAGCTGAACAACCGGACTTGTGTACCGTGGTTTAACACTGTGTGTGTTAGGATTACGGACGAGAGGTACGAAGGGAAACCCTGCAGGTCTTCTCCTCATCGTGCTGCTGCAACTGGGGCGCGCCTACAGCAGCGTGAGTTGGTTGTTTGTCATCTCCATCTAAAGAATCTAAAGAATCTAAAGAATCAAAAGTAAATCGGTACCGTGGTTTAACACTGTGTGTGTTAGGGGATTGATTCTAATTGTTCATTATGGGTATGGCAATGTCAGGAAACAAAACTATAGACGAAAATATGTCTGAAACTAAGGGTGATGTAGAGATTAAACTACACGAAATAGCTGGGGAATTGTCAGATAAATTATCTGAATGTTTTGACACTAAACAAACAGAGGCAGAAATAGTTGAAAAATTTAAGATCAAAGCTCAGAAAGGTGGCATTTGGGAGCCTAATGACATTAGGACAGTATGGAAAAAGATTGAGAGAATGAGGAAAAGAGATTCAAGGCAGGTTCCTTGGACTCTTGTTACCTTGTCTAAATGCAGGAAATGGGAATTGAAAATAGACAAAGATACCCATAACAGGGAGAAAGATGTTATGGAAAGCAAACTGAGGGGATTACAAGATAGGTGTGATGATTTAAAATCCCAGGTTGAAACCTGTAACAAAGAGAATGAAGCTGAACAAGAGAGAGATGTCAGGCGGCTGCTTGATTTTCTGCACAGCCACGGTCACAGAGCAAATCTGAAAAAGGCTCAGCTATGTCAGAGTGAGGTAATCTATCTAGGGCAGAGTTTGTCTCAGGGTGAGAGGAAAATAATAACAAGCCGCTGCGAGGCTGTTAAAAGACATCCTGTTCCCAAAACAATCAGAGAGTTAAGATCTTTCCTGGGTCTCTGTAACTACAATCGTAGTTGGATTGAAAACTATGCAGAGAAAACACAACCTTTAAACAATTTGTTGAAAGGGAATCCCAGAGCACAGGACTTAGTTGACTGGCATCCTGATACTCACTTATGTTTTGAGAATTTGAAACAGACTTTGTGTGTAGCTCCAGCTTTGGGAATACCAGATCACAGGAAATCATTCACATTGCATGTTCATGAACAAAAAGGTTACATGACCTCCGTGTTAACTCAGGAATGGGGAGATCAGAATAAGCCTATGGGGTATTATTCTCAGCAACTTGACACAGTAGCACTGGGGTGGGGGCCTTGCTTGCGAGCAGTTCAAGCAGTTTATCTTGCTTTGTATTGTGTGACTCCTGTAGTGCTTGATCAAAAATTAACCATTCGGCGTCCACATTCTGTACATGCTTTGTTGTCTCTAGGCAGAGCTGCACGTGTGACACTTCCAAGATGGATCAAATGGTCCACAGCACTAGAGCTACCGAACATTGTTATTGAAAAAGCTACACCTTCAAACCCAGCCACATTGCTTTCACCGTCTGAAGCAACTCCAGACGGCCATGACTGTGCAGAGATTGTACAAAATTTAAGCGTAGACGAACACTTAGACAATGTACCAATTCAAAATCCTGATCTGATTTTGTACACTGATGGGTCATCTTTTGTGGACAATGGGGAACGCAAGGCAGGTTGGGCAGTAAGCACTGATTCAGACATTTTGGCTTCTGGGGCCCTGTCACCAGGAACCTCAGCTCAGCAAGCTGAATTGATTGGCCTTACAAAAGCATGTGAATTGGCAACTGACAAAACAGTAAATATTTACTGTGATTCCCGCTACGTTTTTGGTGTGGTTCATGATTTCAGAGCAGGTTGGCAGCAAAGAGGTTTCCTCACCTCTGCAGGTACGCCTATAAAGAATGGTGGAGTGGTGGAGAATCTTTTAAAGGCTCTGCAGCTTCCGCAAAAGGTTGCGGTATTGAAGGTGAAAGCTCATACGAAGAGCGATTCTGTTGAAACAAAGGGAAATTCTCTAGCTGACCAGGCAGCCAAGGTTGCCGCCGCAAGAACGGCAGACATTTCTACTGCTCAAGCATGTCAACTGCAGGTCATTGAACATAACTCACAACTCAAAGACATAGCGGAGATGCAAAATCAGTGCTCCCGAGAAGAAAAATGGGAGTGGATGGAAAATGGTTGTAAATTGTCAGATGACAACATTTGGAGATATCAAAACAGAACTGTAGCTACAAAAGCCTTGCTTCCTTATCTGGCCACACAGATACATAGTGTAGGACACATAGGGGTTTCTCAAATGTGTTCACGCTTTAACACAGTATGGTGGACAAGGGGATTCAGGAAACATGCAGAAGCTGTAGCTAAAGGATGCATGACTTGTCAAAAACACAATTCGGCACTCCCGATTCCATCAGTTTCATATCGAACACCTGGACCCTCTGGGCCGTTTCGTGAATTGCAATGCGATTTTATCACTCTTCCTAAATGTAAGGGTTATCAGGATGTCTTGGTGATAGTCGATAAGTTTTCTAGATGGGTGGAAGCTTTCCCCACTAAGAAAGGCACTGCTGCTTTTACTGCTAAAGTCTTGGTTCGAGATGTGATTCCCAGATGGGGTATTCCGACCAGTATTGATTCTGATTGTGGCACAACGTTCACTGGCCAGGTGTGTCAAGAAGTTTGCAGACTTCTGGGAATGCAATGGCACTTTCATTGTCCAGGGCACCCACAATCATCAGGTATGATTGAAAGAGTTAATCGGACTCTTAAAACACGACTGGCAAAATATGGAACAACAGGGCTGACATGGGTAGATGCTCTTCCGTTAGTTCTGTGCAGAATCCGTTCATCAGCTAACAAAGAGACTGGGCTGAGTCCTTTTGAGGTTATCACAGGGCGACCAATGTCATTACCAGGAACTCCAGATCTTGCTGAGGCTGATGTGCATTTGATGTCGGATTCACTCTTAATGTACTGCATGACTTTGACAGAGGCTATACAAAAGGCTCAAAAACAGGTTCAGGAAGCTTGGAAAATGCCCCAAGAGGGGGGGCATAGTGTTGTGCCAGGGCAAATGGTCTATGTCAAGAAGCTGCAACATTCAGGCTTAGAACCAAGATGGGATGGTCCTTTTGTAGTCTTACTGGTTACATCTTCTGCAGTGAAATTATTAGGCAAGACTAAATGGACACACATTAGTCACTGTAAATTAGCTTTAGCTCATACTCCCAAAAATCGAAATGAGGCCGGCGAATCGCTGTAGGATGGAGTCGTGAGAAGAACCTTGTCTTTTACTTACTTGGGGGCCACCCTCACGATGAACATAGGGGGAGGGTGATGGGTTATTAGCTTACACCAAACTACAGCTTAGTCGTCCGGTCTCTGCTTGATTTTTGCAAGGCAGTCAAAATAGTTAAAATAAGGTCAACGCTTCAACACCGTTTGATGACATAATTTGTTTCCTCGAATGTGGAACTCCTCTGTCTCCTTTCTCTCTCCTTTTTGTCTTTACAGATTGATATCAGCAGCCTTCAAGCAGTTTGCAGAGAGATTCAGGCCTTATCATACAGAGGACACTCTGTGGCGCCAACCACCTGCAGACCGGATAAGAGGGGCGTCACTCTATTTTCAACCTCGAGATCAGTACGCAGAGAGACCACGTTATCAAGAGTTGGTGAACTCTGGTTATGTGTCTGCATTTCAAGAACAAAGGCAATTTGAACTACACAGACCACCGCTAGACACTCTGAGATTGCTGTCACGTGACGATGCTATATTGGCTGTAGGTTTTACTTCAACTCAAGATGACCAATGGGTACAACATCCTGAAATACGACCAAGTTGGACTTTAACTGTGTACACTCAATACTTGTTTTGGCCTTCGATTAATCTACATACAGGGATTTTGACATTTAAATCACATAACTGTCATACACAATTTAAAGCAGAATCTAGATCAAAGCCAGGTCAATGGATGATTTTTAATTATTATTCTAGGAGAGAAATAGGAGAGATTTTGGCTAATTTGGTGCAAAAAACACCTATTCCTAAATCCATATGTTGTGCTCCAATTGGAGACCCGAAAACCTCTGACAAATCAAAAACTTTATCAGCTCTTTTGTTGCAAATGTATGATTATTTAATTTTGAAACATCAAGATGATGTTAAGAATATATGGCCAAGAGTGTTATATTTGGAAAAAGTAGAAATACAGCCACTACAGGGAGGAGCCTGTAAAATAATTGGTACCGAGTGTTGTTCTTACATTCCAGACAATTCTGAGGAAGTAGTCCACAATCTAGCTCAAGTTCTACATGAACAGGTTGCTAAAATCAACAAAGATCATGGTATATTCTCATCTGAGTGGGATACATGGTTCGGATCAATATTAGGACCAATCTGGAATCATTTGAAAGCATTTGTAACAATTGTAGTGTCAGGGGTGTTAATCATCTTGCTCTTGTACATTACTTTGAAGTTGTTTATTTGTTTTGTCAAAAGTACAATGCTGGTCAAACGACAGCACATTGAGACTAGTCACACCCCCTTTCCTCATGCTACTACGCGGTATGAAAGAGAAAATGACCTGTCCATTTAAAGGGCATGGAGAAGGGAAAAGTATGGCCTGATCAACCAAACTTTTTGTTTTTGTTGTTGTTGGTTTGTCATGATTATGAGAGGTTGCTTGCTTTTAATCATTAAGATTTATAATCATACATAATCTAATTATTTCATATATGATTAAGAGGGGGGAATGATAGATCTGGATAGAAACATACACTTGTTTCTTGTTTATTTCATTTTATTATTCCATTTCATTTATCACATTTATTACAATATTCATCATATGTATTCATTCTTTTATTTTATTATTCACTTCTATTCATATTATTTGCTCCTTACTTTCCTGCTGTTTAACCTCGTTGAGAGTTGTATTGTGTCTTATACTGATGTGAGTATCCATTGATCTCCATCTCAAGGTCCATAATAATGTCATGAGACAATGTTTTGATACTGTAATCTTGAATGTTAAAAACACATATTGAATCCGTTTCTAGTCAGACGAAGTTTGACAGAGCTTGACTGAGCATCAACACACAACTGAGATTATTCAATAAATCATTTGTCAGTCTATTTTACATCACTTCGTCTCCTGCCTGCTGTTCTTCCCTTCAGCTCTATATCTCCCTAGTGGTTGGGTTAAAGGATTGACTCACAACGGAGTTGATATCTCCAGGTGTAATTTGTTCCTGACGGAGAGAGATCTAGTGAAACTGGACTCAACGTTTACATCTATAAGATCTACAAGCCATATCTCATAGTTGGATCTATCAGTATGCAACGCAAGAATGTCTGACACGACAACCACAGGGTCAATTTTCATCCGACGTTTCAAGAACCAGAAGGAAAGATAAGAAAGTAATTTATTTATAGTCAATGTAATGAAACGATTACTAATGTAATGAATTAATCGTTTATGTTTGTCATAATTTGGCCTTGGTTGTTTTTTCATTAGTATTAGAAACGTGATCATCGATCATCACTGATAAGCCTACGTCTCATCTCATAGATGTCTTGGGGAATTTGGCTGTAACAGTGGCGTAGCCCGAATTTTAATGTCGGGGGGCATTTTAAAAAGAAGGGGCTTCTCTATATTACACGTAGGCTAATGTCTATATTAAATGTGCGCATTTTCAATTGTTGTTGTGGACTGCGTTGTGGAAACTGAAAAGCAGCTCGCTTATGCATGACAGGCTGATGGACGCGACGGTTCGATCACTTCTACTTAAAATACTCTTTAAAACCTTTTCGGCCACACAATATAACGTTTTGTGCTGTAGAATAATGAAACCAGTTCAAATAGAAACCAAATGTTCTCAAATTATATTTTACGTATGAAACGTGCACATTTCGGGTCCAATGAAGAGATGACGATTAAGCATCATAACTTCATCACTGGGCTATATTAACATACATTAACATTTTATTTATATACTGCCGAAATTAAAAAGATCCGTTTATTTTGATTAACGAGATTCAAGATCGATGTCAACAAAATTATCCTAGAATCCCATCACTAGATATAAATTCCTTACTGTGACCTAATGGACAGCGCAAGTATTACAACATCATATATATATATAATAGGCAGATTTTCAGTCACAATACTTAGTTAATAATCTTCATAGCCTGTATAAATGCTTAAGTCTTACATTCTGTCAGATGCAAGTATTTCCATTTCTGTGTCTATGTAAACATATGAAAATGTGTGACTGCTGGAACCAAACTTTAAGCACACACATAGGCAAGTGATCAATTAAATTATTTTTAAAATTGATTTTCCTAACATTTTTTTCAAAAATAAACATCTATCGTAAAAATGCACCTCTGTTTATTTTAGTACTGCGACTTGACTTGAAACTTATCAGGACTCGACTTGACTTGCTTGGGGTGAACCCTTGACTTGACTTGACATGCTTGATTTGTCTAAACTGTGACTTGAGACTTCACTTGAGACTTGATGGTTAAGACTTGAGACTTGCTTGGACTTGACCATATGGGACTTGTCCCCACCTCTGTTGAAAGGAGTAAAGCCTGTGTTTATTTATGAAGAACGTTTAGGCTGATCTGGTCAAAGAGAAACTTTTGATATTCAGATATCTGAACCTGATAACATCATGTGTGAACCTGGACCACAAAATCAGTCGTAAGTCGAACGGCTATATTTCTGACAAAAGCCGAAAATACATTGTTTGTGTCAAAATGATCAATTTTTATTTTATACCAAAAAATCGTTAGTATATTAAGTAAAGATCATGTTCCATGAATATATTTTGTAAATTTCCAACCGTAAATATATCAAAACTTCGAAGAGTCGATCCCTTAATATCGCGTAAAAATGGTCAGAAACATGCCTACAAACTTAACTCGCTGCTGTCCGTATGAAAACTACCCATTCAAGTTTCGTATCTATGTAAAGTTATGAGTTTCCGCTTTCAATTTCATCTACTCTCTTCTATGTCATTACAAGGGTAAGCCAATAGAGAGTGTTAAAACAAACCTGTTTCTTCTTAGCAACGCCCTGCTATGGCGTCTCTAATTGGCTGTCAATTTCGTCACGTGCGCAGCGTACACAATCCGTCATGATCGCGGTTCAAAACATGGATTCTGATGGAAGCGCGTTTGCTCAATCTAAACACTAATGACAGCAATAATTTAACGAACCTAGTAAATTATTTTTTTGCAAATCATTGGGAAGATAATACAGAATATCCAGAGACCGGCTTGACATGGAAGACGACAAATTCAATTAATGTTTGGATCACTTCGACTCCGTTATGGAAAATGACGCCATGAAGGAATACAAAGTTTTCACTGCGGACTAAGAATTCGACCAACTTGAGCGGGAAAATTCTTCAAAGTTCAGGTGAGTCAGTTACAAACATTCTTAAATACCTTCTTAACAAAGTAGTGGTTTTCTTGAGTTGTTTATGTCACAGTTATGCCAATTTTGCTCTGACAAAATGTAAACAAAACATCATCTTAGCATGTAGGTCTGCCTCTGTTAATGATGATTCGTTGCCAGCTCCTTTATTTAACAAAGTGACACTGTTTTATATCCAGCTGTAATTGTCAGTACAATGATGGGCAGCCATGCTATCGTCTCTTCTCTCCTAAGGAAATGATGCATAGGAGAGCAGACATGAGAGAATTGAGATCCAGTTAGTATGGCAAGAGTAAAATGTATACTTATAAAAATTGGGCCGATAGGTCACAGCCATAACAAATTTATAAATCATCATCTTGCTTGCTAAGAATGCAACAAGTTTAGTTGGTTTTCTAACTGTTCCTTCATTAACAAGCAAAATGTCAGGAATATAGAATAGAACAGAACAGAATAGATGCACACACACACACACACACACACACACACACACATGCAGACATGCAGTAATTTAGTGGTGGGGAACTCACACCTGTTCAACACTCCTATACAGGCCTGTCTTGCTCCCACTGATACTCACACAGTTTTTACAGTGCTTTTGAAGCAAAGGGTATTGAAGCATCAGATAAAGGTAACATCTCACTCTTAGTCCTGCTTGACCTTAGTGCTGCTTTCGATACTGTAGACCATAAAATACTATTAGATCGTTTACACAATTATACTGGTATTCAGGGACAGGCACTACAATGGTTCATATCTTACTTAACAGACAGATATCAATATGTCCATTTAAATGGAAAAATCATTAAATCTTACGCAAGTAAATTATGGATTACCTCAGGGATCGGTTTTAGGACCCTTGCTTTTCTCCATATACATGCTGGCCCTTGGCCACATTATTAGAAAACATGGAATTAGCTTTGACTGTTACGCAGATGATACTCAGCTATATATATCATCAAGACCAGATGATTCCTTTAAGCTATCCAAACTGGCAGAGTGCATCGAAGACATAAAACATTGGATGACTAGTAATTTCCTCCTTTTAAACTCTAGCAAACAGAAATATTACTTATAGCACCAAAAACACGTACACAGAATATCTCCGACTACAACCTGCAAATTGAAAGCTCCACTGTTATTCCAACAAAAACAGTTAAAGACCTAGGCGTTATATTAGACGACAACCTGTCATTTAAAAATAACATCTCAAATATCACAAAAACAGCCTTCTTCCACCTTAGAAATGTTGCCAAATTACGAAATATTTTATGTGTTGCTGACGCAGAAAAGCTTATTCATGCATTTGTGACCTCACGACTTGACTATTGTAATGCTCTACTTAGTGGTTGTCCTGTATCATCGATAAACAAACTACAGTTAGTTCAAAATGCAGCTGCCAGAGTTCTTACTAGGTCAAGAAAATACGATCACATAACCCCAGTTTTATCATCGCTTCACTGGCTACCCATTAAGTATCGTATTGATTTTAAAATTCTTTTAATTACTTTCAAAGCCTTAAACGGTTTAGCCCCTACTTACTTAACCAAGCTTTTATCACGTTACAACCCAACACGCTCTCTAAGATCTCAAAACTTAGGACTTTTGACAACACCCAGAATAACTAAATCCACCAAAGGGGGACGAGCTTTCTCATACGTAGCACCTAAACTCTGGAATAGCCTTCCTGATACTATTCGAGGGTCAGACACACTCTCCCAATTTAAATCTAGATTAAAGACACATCTTTTCAGCCAAGCTTCCACTTAATGCATATTTAATGAACAGCAGCTATGCTAATCATTCTCTTTATTCTCTTTCTGCCTCCGACTCGGGATGCCCATCCCGAGGTAGGAAGAAGTTCCATCATGTCCAGACGACCGACAGATGCCCATCCCCAATTTGAGATTACGCCAGCTACAGCTGCAGACTGACTGACCATCCCAGCTCCATCGAAGGCAATTCCACCACCAGCAAAGAGAAATATGACCATCGGACCATCCCAGCTCAGACCAATACACCCCCAACCAAGAGCAAAGACGGACTATTTTTCTTATTAATGCTGAAGTTACAATATTTGGTATTAAATGCTAAATTAAAATCACATGTCAGCAGTTTGAGTGCAGCTATGACACGTCAGAGGGGATCTGGCCCTCCCGGCTGAGCCTGGTTCAATCATAGGAGTTTGGGTTCCTCGCCACAGCAGGGCAGTGTTGGCCTACTCACCGGGAGACTGCATTTACTTATTTATTTAAAAATTTGATATTATTTATTAGAATGATCTTACTCGTTGTATAAATACCATGCACTGTGCTGTGTTTTACCTTTTCAGATTTTCCTGTTTGCCCCTGTAAAGCTGCTTTTGAACAATGCACATTGTGAAAAGCGCTGTATAAATAAACTTGAATTGAATTGAATTATTGAAAAATGTTATAGATGCTTAAAATTTCCTTTGCTGGGATGTACAACGACATTCTGTGTGAAGAAGTTATTGAAAATTAGTTGTGTTGATCTGAATGCGAATTTTCTTTTTTCCCCCAGGCTAAGCCAAGATCGCCTCACACGTCTGCTTTCACATTATAAAGAGCATGGAATTGATCTCAAGGAAAATAAGTCTGGTGGGAGGAAAAGCAATACACGATCATTCAAATTCGTATTTATAGCATATGAAAGAAATGTGAGAAAATCTGAAAAAGTCAAGTGTAAAATTGTATATGTTCCTGGTAAATTATTTTTATGAAATTGTGTGTGTATAAAGTTAAAGTTGTGGTCAATCAATGGTGTAAGTTTCATTTATTTCCCATCATTAGTAGTATGCGTTGCTAATGACTACTTCTGTAAAACTTTAAAGGCGATTTTCTCAATATTTCGATTTTTCCCACTCTCAGATTTCAGAATTCTAAATGGTTATATCTCGGCCAAATATTGTCCTATCATTACAAACCATATATCAATAGAAAGCGTATTTAGTCAGCTTTCATGTGGTTTATAAATCTCAATTTTGAAAAATGTACCCATAATACTGGTTTTGTGGTCCAGGGTCACATGTTTAAAACAAAGAATTAGAGAAATTAAAGTGAGGATCTGGATCCGGTGAAGATATCTCTATCAGAGAAAATTATACGTGCGGGCGGGTGGATAATTAATTTACAACAACTTATTTTGATATGGGGCTGCAGTATTTTTTTTTTCCCAGGGCTTAATTTCAGAACGTGATTGCTTGTATTTTGCATTATTTTAAATCATGTCGCAAATCAGCACCGGCGGCGCCACGGGGGTCTCAAGACCTGCCCTAAAAACGCCTTGAACCCCCTTTTGACCCCCCACCCTCTCCCTGATTAAAAAATATTTAATATATATTAAAATATATATATCCGGGATAAAGATTTAAAAATGGTTCTCTTCAAACTACGCAGAACAATAATAATTAATAATTTATTAGACACATAAAAAAATATAAATATAAGAATCACTGTGACGACCAATGAACATTGCTGCCGCTGCGCCTTGCGTCATTGCGTTCAAGGCGCTGTCGCGAGCCCGCTAGTGCTGCTGCCAACTTTATATCTTGAAGCTAGAAATGGATCGTGTAGAGTGATGTGTATTCCCCTTTAAGGCCGGCGCTCCTCCTGTCCACCGAAACATACAGATCGCTTCGTCATACTTAAAAACAAATTGAGAGCAGACGGAAATAGGAGTGAAAATATACCCGTTGCAGGGAAACGAGCCTTGATTGATCCTAGAATTAGAAAAAGAGGACACCGAGGAATTGGAGGATGAGGAGGTGGGACCGGAGCAACTCGCAGCCCCCGAGGCGGAGGAGACAGGTGAGCTGATGGAAAGAAATGGCGCCTCATCGAGCGCTACAGCGGGCACGGATGGTGGGAATCCTGACGGCGGAATGGATTTAACGGGGGATTTAAGACATGGCCCAGTCGAGAAACCAAGACAGCCTAAACTAAAATCATACCCGCGTCGTTCTTTTGGATCGCAGGGGCAGCTAGAATCCAGGGGTTTTAGTTACTCGTGGTTCAAACAGTACCAGTTGCTTGAAAATTCTGTCAGATGACGGGGCTTTTTGTTTTGCCTGTCGTCATTTTTTTCACAGTGTGCATGGATCTGGTTTTATTTGTTTAGCAGCAGTAATATGCAGTTGTTAGCCGTGTCCACTGTATTTTGTTTTGGTTTTCATGAGAGCCCTCTTTTAATGACCAGGACCCCCCATTGCCAATCAAAATTGTCTGGAGCCGCCACTCCAAATCAGCATCGGTTATTTGCATTATTTCTGATCAAATAATGAAATAGACCCACTGACACGAACAAAATCAAATCGCGAAATAGTATATCTTTATTCCAAATTTGTATTCCAGTCAGCGCTGCAACAGACCTCAGTCTTTCGCTGAGCCCTGTTAATGAGCAACGCGTGTCTCATGCACTCGCTCGGAATTAACAAAAGTGAGCCAAAGAGCAAATTCCCTGATTAAAGTACAAAAGCCCAAGAATATTCATATTTGAACATAATAAAAATAGTTAAAAATGAGTTTATGGCCCTTGCAGAATGTAAGCGTCCGGTGTGACACCTGTGACCCGAGTTGTAGACGTGACGCGGTGCGATTATAACATACAGCATAAAAAACAAACACATAAATGCATTTTGTAAATATGACTATATTGACAATAGCCAACGCACAATCTACTGGACGACACTACAAGCCGTGCGTAATTTCAACCTGTAATAAACCGTAATGGCAAACAAGCTATTCACATGAAAAAAACTGCATGCTATACGGGGACATCACCAGGGGCGCAGATGCGATTTTTTAACTGGGGGTCCAAGCTGTTAGCAAATGATTTCATTTTAGTTAGTTATTTTGCATACTTTGGGCTTTAACTAGTGCTTAAGTAGGTTTACTTTGCGTCAATTGGGGCGATGGTATGCACTAAAATTAACTGTGTTAAATCGCTATTTCTCTCGATCTGTCCAATCACTTAATAGTCATCCTCTCCACGTTTTGCTTTGTTTGCTAAGTGCAAGACTAGCTAAACAAAGAAATAAAAAAAACTGATCTGCCAAATCTGGGAAAAGTCAACAACCATAGGATCATTAAATCGTTTGTTTTTTGAAAAAACATCTGAAAAAAGAAGGCTCTTCATTGCCTTGTGTATGCAGTCCATTTATTTCAGTTCACCAACTCATCAAAAATACCAGCTAAATCATAGACGATGACATTTGATTACTATGGTTATCGCTACTACAGGCACATTTGAGGCCGCTATAGCTAGACATAGGCCCCCATTGTATAGTCGCTGCCGCAGACATGTGGTGGAGATGCTGTGTGTTTCGTCGTGAAAAAAAGCCTCCTTGTTTGACCTTGTAAAAGACGAGACAACTAAAAAAGAATGGTTACATTTTATTTACAAAACCGTTCCAGAAAAGTACAATCCGAATATTCAAATTTGTGCAGTGCATTGAACCGAAGTTTGCATCACGAACCTGGAAGATATCAAGGCCAGGATGCATGAAAGTTTTGGTTAAAAAGTGGGGCCATTCCAACCATTACAACTTCCCATGACAGGCGCTTCAGATTCACAGCCTGTAGGTATATTGTCATTGGAAAAGACTTTGCTACGGATTAATGCGGGTTTAGTTTGTCGTGTGTTTGTGATCTGCAAATACAGACATGCCCACAACATGAAAAAAGACAAAATAAGTCCTAATAATCATTAATTATGTTCCAACTAGAGGCAACAAAGGTAGTGTTTATAATGAGAGTTATTGTCTTTGCTGTGTCTGGACGAGACCCGGCGTAAAACTGGTTGATCAAGAAGGGCCATTGCATTCGTGTTATTTATTATGTTACCATTCCCTGCTGTAATGCGAGCTTGTCTCTATCTCACACAAACTCTGTATGATGTATATCAGGGGTTTTCAACTGGTTCTGTGCCAGGGACTAGTGTTGTCACGATACTGGAATTTCTAACTTCGATACGATACCTTGAAAAATATCGATACTCGATACCATTTTCGATACCACAGAGAAAAAAACTGCCACAACATTAAGGGGGTAATTTTTTTTTTATTATTATTTAAAGATAAATATAACATATATAATGTATTATAAAGAGTTATTAAAGGGTAAAATGCATTATAATTCTTCATAATGTGTGTTGTAACGCATCATGTACTGTTGCAGGTCGAGTCTCATCTTCTTTCTAGTGCTACAAGAGAATGCCAAACTTTAATAAACATATATATTTTTTATATGCACATGCACTTTTAAAATGAACTGAACTTTGTAACTAATCTCAGAACTTAAGTAATTGGTTATAGATATTTGTTAACATAAATAAACAATGAAAAATACTTCCAAAACATGTATTCATCTTAGTTAAAAGTTAATTTAAACTAACATTTACTAATACATGTACTAATTAAAATCCAAATCTGTTAATATTTTTTTTCATTGGACCAGAGCAAACATGATCCGTTTTATTTTATTACATACTGTCATCAAAGATTAAAATATACTGTAGCAAATGCATTGCTCATCGTTCATAAATGCTGTTCAATACATAACATTATTTGATGAACATGTTTTAATGCCGGATTCAAATATCACCGATCCACACACGTAATCATTTTTTGAATTAAGTTAATTAAGCACAAGTTAATTTACATTTGACCACAGTTAAAGTCTTTAAAGATTCACAGTTAAAGATTCCTCAGTCGGATTATATTAACTTTAAGAACTACGCTGAAAAAACGAGACAACACTCATATCGCTATATTAGAGGTGTTAGCGCCTTTTGTTAGCACTGCTCTGTAGCAACTCTTGCATATCGGCTTGTTTGTGTCCTTCGGCTTTCCATGTTCATTTGCCTCATATCCAAAATATTTCCAGATAGCACTCCTGCTGTGTTCTTTATCAACCAAAGCCGGTTGCGGAGGCGCCGCACACGCCATATTTATATTCACTTCACTTTGCTATTTAACCAGAGCGAATCAGACGAGACACGTGACAGGCACTGCTGTCACGTGTGGTGTTTGTCAACTCGCCTTCGGAGATAAGTGAAAGTGACAGCTCGGCTAGGATCGGAGTATCGATACTTCGGGAAATTAGTATTGGTACCGTTCAGATATTTCAGTATCGATACTTATCGAAATATCGATATTTTTGACAACACTACCAGGGACCACCATTCTGACTAACAAGTAATCGGCAGCCCACAATTGTGTGTGTGTATGTACGTATATGAAGTTGGGACGCAAAACACAACGTTAGCAAAGCATAAGATAGACCTGATAGGTGCAAAGCTAGCCTATCCTGTGTCAGTTTGAATCTCAACTCAAATTCTAATTATTTTAAATAATTTCATTAAATTTAGTATTCACATCAATGCGCAAATATTCTGGAAATGTTTGGAAAAATTAATTATGGAAAAAAAGAGATTTTAATAGTGAAATTAGGGAGGCTGGAATGATGTCACGGACCACATGCAATGCGCCGCGGACCACCAGGGGGACCACCTGTTGAAAACCCCTGATGTATATGGTTGATTGTTTATAGTCGTTATAACATCTTATATAGAAGGTAAAACCATAATCTATAGTTTTTAACTATTTTACATAATTTTGTTTATAAAACCTTAACAACCCTTAAATCCTACTCAAGTCGCGCTGGCAAAGTTGATGTATCAGCATGATCATCTTCATTTTTCGTATCAGATTCGGGCTTAAATGGAAACAAGGATGTACCGATGACATTTTATCACATGCAAGTACAATTGCTCTGGAACCTGATCTTCCGAATATGGTAAGAGGCGTTACATTTCCATGAAACGCTCTAGTATTCGACCAATCACTACGCACTAACCAACTGGCCAATCATAGCACACCACACTTTTCAGAGCAATGAGCTTTGTAAAAAAATCAGCGCGTTTCAGAGAGGCGGGGCAAAGCCAGGTAAACTCTTCCAAAACATCAAAACTCTGCAGACTTCTAACAATAAACTTCACAAAATGTAATGATGTTACCGAATAATGATGTGCAATTGTAGATGTTGTTTAAAACAATCTATACAAATCTACGATGCTACAATGCCATAAGATGTATGCAGATGTCACAGGATTAGCTCAGATACAATAAACATACTGCTCTCTGTGCTTCCAGATTAAAGTAGTCAAGCATAGTACTACAGGCACATTTGAGGCCACTAATAGCTAGACATATAGGACCCTGGGGCCGGGATCAGGAGTCGTAGCAGGCTAGCTAAAGCACACACAGAGGCTGTTTCCCAATTGAGGGGCTGCAGCCTTAAAAACAAGGATGTTTTCTTATAAAGCACACAGCCTCGAAAGTCCAAGAACCGAACTGAAATTATACGGGCTATCCTCACAGAGGATTTCCTAATTGCGTCACGTGCTGCTCATGTTGGGTGGCAACAGCAGCAGGATACCGCAAATACATTTCTTAGATTTCTTAAACAAATGCACGGCCAACAAAATGTTTGAGAATTTTACATGTTTATGTAGATTAAAACAGCCCAACAGTATATTAAATATCCAACCTCACTCATTTAAAACACATGAATGCACCAATAATCTTAATGAACAACATCATATATAATATTAAAAGACTAAAATTAACTGTTTTTGTGAATTACATACTTTTATTTAAGTTTTGAATGATTATACATTTTTTAAAGCCGTTACAGTTAGGCAATGAATCATCCCCAACCCGATTCTGAAGGAAAAATAATTAAGAGGCTTATGACTAATGTGCAGTACACTCAGATTTACAGATTTTGTCACATTTCGTATGGAGAGTGAGAGGATGGATCGGAATCTGAGGGGGTCATGTCCCACCCGTCCCCAGTGCCATATGCGCGCCTGGACAGCACATAGAAATCAAACTGTACACATACTGACTGAAGACTTATCAGCCACAATCTCAAATTAAGAAATATATAATTGTCTTACTACTGGCCTGCATGCAAAAAACTCCATATGTGGCTTTTCTTTTAGTGTTGAAGCTGATGAAGTCCCGCATAGAGGCATTCATCTCCGAATTGTCCGGTAAAATAAGTCTAAAATTTGTTTTGACGCTCCTGACAATCAACCTTCATTAACGAATGCATTGATGTCATGTGTCTTTGTGGCTAAATTTTTACAGTGAAGCCATTAATGTTTTCAATAAACATAAGTGAATAGACTAATTAATAAAAAATAATTTGAATTATTTTTTATTTTTGACACAGTTTAAGTTTTTTTTCGCTCGAAGCCACTTCCCGCGGCTATGGTTTTAGCCCATCGGAGCATCTCTAATGGTCAGAACCCTAGGCAATTTATTTAAGTTTCGCAGACGCTTTAGTTGTATATAGAAGTGCTGTTCTACCATAATTGAAGTTATCCTGTCATAAGTTAACTTTTCGTTATAACATTCAAATACAGTACAACGCCATTTCTATGGCTTGGCTAATAAACGATATCCTATCGAATTGCGATAGAATTGATCTCGTTAACGACTATAAGCTATTGGCATTTTGACTCGATATGGATTAATTTTACAGTCTAACAAATAGCAGAAATAAACGCAGCTACAGTCAGTCAGCGTGCAGCTTTACCATTCATGTCAAAGTTCAAAGTCCATTTCATACTGCACTTGGCAAAAACAAATTCACATGAGGAGGAAAACATGACCGGAAGCGGAAACGAAAGTGAAACTTACCATATCTGCTAACATGAGCTGGTGCATATGAAACAAACCAGCGCTGCCCTGTACAGATTAGAAATGTAAATAAGTGTGTTTGTTTGCACATTAAAAGTTTGAACCTTTTATGTAAGATACTTGCATGATTATAGAAATGTACTACAGTTTATGTGAGAATTCTTTTTGAAAGAATCCCACTACTCAACCAAGACATTGTTGCAGCTTTATGTATGTGTGTAGGTGCTGAGCCAATAGCGTTCAAATGTACGCAGTAACTTGACCTTTGATGGGTTGAATGTATTGAATGAGCACTCCCTTTACTTAACGAGACAATTGAGTCAAAATGAGTCTGAATGAACTGGTACATGCTTTTTATGGCCTAGTATCTTCTTTGTTGCAACAGTACAAGTCTAATTAGATAACATCAATGACTTGGTTTAATTTAATTTTACCTGGATTTAAGGTTAACTTTTGTTTGACTGTTTTGTTAATAAACTGTATTTAAAATAGTTTATTTTACATAGATTATTACGGATTAAAATATATATTTTTATTGAATTAATATAGAAATAAATATTGTTATCGATCACTATGGATTTACATTTTTGCCATATCGCCCAGCCCTAGCCACTTCTACACTGCTGTGTGGCGCAATGTGCAGCATGTGCTTAATTTAACTATTTTAATTTTTTTCTCTCTGCTGTAACTCTTCAAAGACTTTACCTTTCTGGAATCCACTGTGAGAGCATTAAGCTGTACATCCTCGATTTAAATAATGTGTCATTTGTTGTATTCTGGTGTAAAACTTGTACAGAAATGTTTACTGTGTAAATGTGGACAATATATGTCTGTCAAACTGCCTTGTTGGTCGGAACTGCACCCAAGATTTTTGAGTTACAATAAAGGGATTACGATTTTATTACATTAGGACATCCTTGGTTGTTACAGCAAAATCCTCATGTGGATTGGGGTGCTGGAGCTCGTTTTATCATGCGTCTTGACTGGGTCCTGCCCCTTCTCCTGTGTCTGGGCTTTCTGTATTTCAGGTTGAAGCCACCGATCTAATCAGGGAGCTTATGTCGATACTGCTATCTTCGTGCCGTGTTCAGCAAGTCGCGAGCCACCTCCCTTCCTCTGCATCTCCCCTACGACTGCGCCATAGGACTTCTCCGAGGCACTTCTTCATCCAAGTGTTCGACTTTATTCCATGTCCAATCCTGAAAAAGAGGCCATGGATAAATACATTCATGTTTTTCTACCAGCTGGGCTCATTCGTCACTCCTCCTTGCCGGCCAGTGCAGGCTTCTTCTTCTTCCCGAAGAAGGACAGCTCCCTCCGTCCCTGTTTTGATTAGCACATATGCATGAATGACACTGTTATGCTGATGAGATCGTAGCTGGGAAAATTCTAGTAATAGGCTGATTCCTGTGCTTGATTTGCATGCTTTGTTTAAATCGTCTCCACGTATATGTAGCCATTCCCCTTGAAAGGTATACAACTCTTCTAAAAGTCAGACTTGGATGACTGCCAAGGGCCGAGAGAGTGCCCACAGGTTGTACGTGACGGCTGTGCCCTGACATCCTTCAGTGGGGTCATTCGTCCAGGTTTGTCAGTCATCCAGGAGTCCATGGAGCCATGGCTTCTGTGCATCAGCGGTATTGGTGGCCTGCCCTGGCCGCTGATGTCAGACAGTTTGTGTTGCCTTGCTCCATCTGCGCTCAATGTAAGCCCTCCCACCGCCCTCCTGCTGGTCTGCTCCACTCACTCCCCATTACCTCTCGCCCCCTTGATAACACATCGCCTTAAACTTTGTTACTGGCCTCCCTCCATCCGGCATCCCCATCATCCTCAGGTTGGTGGATCGATTTTTCAAAGCGGTCCATTTCAAGCCTGCACCGGCCGGCGAGAAGGAGTGGCGAATGAATGTTTTTATCCATGGCCTCTGTTTCTGGACAGGACAGGGAATAAAGTCGACCCTTGGGCGGAGAAGTGCCTGGGAGAAGTTCTATGGTGCAGTCGTAGGGGAGATGCAGAGAAAGGGAGGTGGCTCGCGATTTGCTGAACATGGCACGAAGATAGCAGTACTCCTCCGGAACCCCGACAAGATCGGTGGCTTCGGTGGTACTATTGTGATCCCATTCACATAGGGGCTTTGTGTCTGGTTTTCTTGTCGAGCACACGGGTTGTTGCTTTGACAGTGTCTGTGTCTGCGTCACTCGCCCCGCCCCTGTGTCTCCCAATCAGGCTTCCCCTCTCAGAGGTTTACCATCACACCTGTAACATTCCCCAGTTATTAGCACCCTTGCTATCTCATTATTCTCTCACCTGTAGCCACTTCCCATAATTTAGTTTTCCCCATTTAATCCCTCTCGTTCTTTCGTCTTGTGTGTTGCATGTTCTAGCCAGTTCTGACTGCCACAGTCTAGTGAGTCTAGTACTATTTATCCTTAGGCATAGCCATAGCCACAGCCATATTCACAATCTTCCTAGCCTTAGTTTCGGGATTGGGTCGGGATCTTGGCTGGCTGTGTTTTTTTTGTACATTAATAAACTCTCGTCACTCCTGAATTTGAGTCTCGGCCTCCTTGTGCATCATGACACAAATACATAAAAAAGTATCTGGTTAAAAAATACAAATATTTTCTCATCAAATGTATTTAAATAAAATACAAAATACTTCTGTGAAAATTTGTATTAAATTACAAGAAGATTGTTATTTGAAAATACTAAATATTTTTACAGGCAATCATTTGAAGTAAGATTAACATTGAAGAAAGAGAGAAAAGTTGTCTAAACTAAACAGCAGTCAATCAACCTTTTAGATTTCAGCAACATAAATACTACATGTTGGCCCTACACGTCATTTTAATATTATCATCAGCCTCGTAATAAGTCAAACGCGCCTAATAGCAAACAGGTCTGGCCTGAAAAGCCAATCAAAACTTCTAATTCAGGTAGGGGATGGGTTAACCTTGCTTTGACTCATTTCATTATTGTTAACATTTTCAGGAACAACATTTTTATATGGATTTTATGTTGTGCAGGAGAAAAGTTGTCTGAAATAGAGTAAATAAGTGACAACAGAGTGCAAACATATCATTTATGATTTTCTTACATTGAATTTTGTTATTTGCTGCGTCTGCGAAAAATTAAGTGTGTGGGGTTAAAACGAAATACAATGACCTTCATTAAATTTGTTTTCGCTGTAGTATAACCAGACCCTCACTCCATATAGCGTTATAAGCAAAACTACATAGTTCCCTTTCTGTCGGTCTCTCGACGTTGTGTCGAGCCGGCAGATGGGGTTCGCCCTTGAGAACCTATCAACTCTGACTACTATAGAAGAGGCCAATGAAATTTGGCTACTGAATGCATGCCGGTCTCCGCCCCCGGATATCCGGTATAAAAGGAAGATGGCGTGCAGCATTCATTTACCTTTTGTAAGTTTACTAAAAACTTTAAGCATATTGCAGGTTACATAGATATCTCCCAGGTGGAACGTGTGGTCGTGGTGCACCTTTGCCAGCAGACGGCTGCCACCTTGAGGAATCGACAACGCCTACCGTCTAAAGCGTGTAAGACTTCGGCATCACTAGTGTCGAAGGCTTACGCTTCTGTAGGCCAGGCTGCCTCCTATCTTCACCCTAAGGGCGACCAAGGTGAGGGCACGGGACCTGGGTTGGACGATGTCCACGCTAGTGGTCCAAGAGAAACACCTCTGGCTAAACCTTGCGCAGATGAGTTACACGGAGAAAGTCCGCTTTCTCTACGTACCGATCTCGCAGGGGGGGGCTGTCTGGTGACACAGTCGAGGACTTCGCTCAGCAGTTCTTGATGGTGAAGAAGCAGACAGAGGCTACTAGCCACATTTTACCCCGCCGCGACTCAGCCGCCCAGAGGCCTCAGAGATCTCGTGCGACGTCTGCTTCCCAGCAGCCCAGGCCCTCTTCGACATCGGCTCCGGTTCCTGTGCTCCCGTCTCAGGCTGCACCCAAGAGAAGGATGTCGAGGGGGAAACCTCAACCCCGTCAGCAACCTTCACGCAAGATGCTCCCCTGAGGGGAAAGACCCCACGGAGAACAGCATTGGGTCCGACCATCACAGCCACGCCTCTGATCGTTCGGTACGGGACGGTTCCTGCCAAGTCTCAAAGCAGGAACCTTCTCAGGGCCTGGCACCCACTTACTCACAAAGAGAGTTTCCGTTCTCCCTGGGTGTCCCTTGCAGCCGCTCTCTCACTCCACTGGACTGTGTTTAGCAACCCGACCTCACATCTTAGCGAGACTTACTCATTACAGCTCACTCATTACACATTACAGCCACCCCCACTCACAAACCGTCAGTGCATGCAGCTGTTCCGCAAGGCAGGTAAGTCGACAGAGCAAACCTTCCCTACGGGGAGCCAACCTTCCCTAAGGGAACCCCATAAGATGTGGTTAGCCCCGCCAGTCGATGAACCACCCCCTTGTGGGAATGTTGAAGAAACCCGTCCCCTTGGTCTCCGTGTCTCAGTCCCTGGGAGCTTGGCAAGAGCTGCCCACACTGTCTCGGTGGCTACTGAGGACAGTCCGTCTTGGTCACTCGATCCAGTCTGCAGAATCCCTCCCAAGTTTAGGGGCATCCACTCCACCTCTGTCAGAGGCAGGGACGCCTCCGTACTTCAGGCAGAGGTCGCCATCCTTCTGGCGAAACAGGCCATCAAGCTCGTCCCTCAAGCCAAGATGTCCATCGGGTTTTTCAGCCCGTACTTCATCGTTCCCAAGAAAGGCGGCTGGTCGCGCCCAATTCTAGATCTGGGTATCCTGAACAGGCACCCTCAAAAGCTGCTGTTCAGGATGCTCAAGCAGAAGCGCATCCTGACATCCATTAGGTGTCAGGATTGGTTCGTGGCAATCGACCTGAAGGACACTTACTTTCATGTCTCGATTCTCCCTCGACACCGACCGTTCCTACGCTTCGCATTCGAGGGGCAGGCATATCAGTACAGAGTCCTCCCTTTTTGGTCTGTCTCCACGGGTCTTTACATTTCCATTTAGGCATTTGGCAGACGCTTTTATCCAAAGCGACTTATATTGCTTTATCCTATACATTTTACATAGGTATTTGCAATCCCCTGGGATCGAACCCACAACCTTGCGTGGATGCCGCCCTTTCTCCCTTCAGGGAAAAAGGTGTGAGGGTATTGACCTATCTCGACGACTGGCTTATCTTGGCACACTCATGAGATCTGTTGTGTACACAAAGGGACATTGGGACTTCAGGTCAAGTTCTCCCCGGTGCAGAGCATCCTCTTTCTCGGAATGGAACTCAACTCTGTCACCATGTCGGCGCGACTGTCCACAGTATGCGCCCAGTCGGTGTTGATCTGCCTGGAACACTTCAGGCAGCCATCTGTTCCCCTGAAACAGTTTCAGAGGCTCCTGGGACACATGGCGTCCTCGGAGTAATACCCCTCGGGTTGATGCACATGAGACCCCTCCAACACTGGCTACAGAGACAAGTTCCGAGGAGAGGTTGTCACACCGGCAGCAGGCGCATGGAGATTACGACCCTCTGCAGACGTACCCTAACCCCCTGGTCTTCCATGACGTTTTTCCGGACTAATGTCCCTCTTGGGCAGGATACGAGGCACAACGTGGTGACAACATACCTCTCCCTGCAGGGATGGGGTGCAGTCTGCAAAAGGCACGCAATAGCGGGGTGTTGGACGGGCCCCTCCTGCGCTGGCATATCAATTACCTAGAGTTGTGGGCTGTGCTACTTGCACTGACAGGTTTATATCTCCATCTTCTCTCTGACAAAAATATGATTAAAATGATTTTCCTGAAAACAGTCAGGAATTAGATTAGATTAGATTCAACTTTATTGTCATTACACATATACAAGTACAGTGTAACGAAATGTAGTTTAGGTCTAACCAGAAGTGCAATTAGCAAGTGCAGATATACAGTGTGAATAAATACAGAATACAATTTTAGGGAAATACTATACAAATGTTGTATGAAAATATGACAGTCGGTATGTGCTATGAACAATATATACAGAAGGCTATATACTGTGAACATTAATGTACAGGTGGTTATGAACAGATAACAATATAGACAATACAATAGTGCAAGTGACTTGAGTGTGCATTAATTACAGACATTAGCTATTAAAGTTACAGTGCAGTAGATGAGTTAATGAGGTTATTAATGGTACGGTGCAGTACATGAGTTAATGCAGTTATTGAAGTTATAGTGCAATACATGAGTAGATGCAGATAATACAGTTACAGTGTATTAGATGAGTTAGTGCAGTTATTGAAGTTACAGTGCAGTAGATGCGTTAATGCGGTATTAAGGTTACAGTGCAGTAGATGAGTTAATGCAGTTATTGAAGTTACAGTGCAGTAGATGAGTTAATGCAGTTATGAAAGTAGTTTATTAGTGCAAATGAGCATTCAGTGTAATATTCCTAGTGTGCAAGTGAGCAGTATAGAGTGCAAATGATGCTATGTGAGTGTAAACAGTCCGGTAGAGCAGATACATGAAGTACTGGTGTGTACAGTTCAGTCATGGATGCAGCCCTGTTATGCAATGTAAACAATGTAGTAGCAGCATTAAAGTTAAAGTTATGAGGGTTAGTGGAATCAGTGGGGAGCAGAGTTCAATAATGAAACAGTTCTGGGAAAAAAGCTGTTTCCTAGTCTGCTGGTTCTTGCCCGGAGGCACCTGAAGCGCCTACCGGAAGGCAGGAGAGTAAACAGTCTATGAGCGGGGTGAGAGGAGTCCTTGAGAATGCTGCGAGCTCGACGCAGACAGCGTTTCCTCTGGATGTCCTCAATGGAAGGGAGTGTAGTCCCTGTGATGCGCTGGGCTGTTTTCACCACCCGCTGCAGTGCCTTGCGCTCAGCAACAGAACAGTTCCCGTACCAGACTGTGACACAGTTGGTCAGGATGCTCTCTATCGTGCAGCGATAGAAGTTCACCAGGATAGTTGAAGACAGTTGGTTCTTCTTCAGTGTCCTCAGAAAGAAGAGACGCTGGTGAGCCTTCTTGACCAGGCATGAGGTGTTGGTGGTCCAGGACAGGTCCTCCGAAATATGGGTCCCCAGGAACTTAAAACTGGAAACACGTTCAACAGCCATCCCATTAATGTGGATGGGGTCGTGTGTGCCTCCTTTCGCCTTCCTGAAGTCCACGATGATCTCCTTTGTCTTGGAGGTGTTAAGGAGCAGGTTGTTGTCTGAGCACCATGTGGCCAGGTGCCGTACCTCCTCCCTGTAAGCAGTCTCATCGTTGTTGCTGATGAGACCAATCACTGTTGTATCGTCTGCGAACTTGATGAAGGAGATCGATCCATTCACAGGTCTGCAGTCGAGTGTGAAAAGGGAGTAGAGAAAGGGGCTCAGCACGCAGCCCTGTGGTACACCAGTGTTGAGGGTGATGGTGGTGGAGCAGATGTGGCCTAACCTAACAAGCTGAGGCCTGTTCGTCAGGAAATCCATAATCCAGTTGCAGGTTGAATTGTTAATGCCTAGGTTTCCAAGTTTGATGATTAGCTTGGAAGGGATGACGGTATTGAATGCAGAGCTGAAGTCTACAAACAGCATGCGTGCATAAGTGTCCTTATTGTCCAGATGTGTGAGCACAGAGTGCAGCGCCATAGACACCGCATCATCTGTGCTCCTATTGCTACGGTAGGCAAATTGGTATGGGTCCAGTGTGGATGGTAGAGAGTCTTTTAGGTGTGACAGGACCAGCCGCTCGAAGCACTTCATAACAATGGGTGTGAGTGCTACAGGGCGGTAGTCGTTCAGGCATGTCGGGCTGGAATGTTTTGGAATGGGAACAATGGAGGTGGATTTGAAACATGCTGGAACAACTGCTGAGGGACAGGTTGAAGATATCCGTGAAGACCCCAGCGAGCTGCTCCGCACATGCCCGGAGTACACGACCAGGGATGCCATCAGGGCCAGCAGCCTTGCGTGCGTTTATCCGGCTTAGTGCAGTGTAAACATCTGTGGAGTTTAGTGTGATGATTGGGTGGTCAGTAGAAGGTGTGAGCCTGGTGGCGGGTTCCTTATTGTCTCTCTCAAAGCGTGCATAAAAGTCATTAAGCTCGTTCAGAAAGGCAGCATCTGTGGCTATGGGGATGGAGTGGTTGGGTTTGTAGTCACTAATGGCCTGGATGCCCTGCCACATGCGTCGAGGGTCAGAATTGGTAAAATGCTCCTCTAGCTTCAACTTGTAGCAGTGCTTGGCCTTTCTGATGCCACTCTTCAGATTTGCCCTTGAAGTACTATAGGCCTGTGCATCACCTGATCTGAATGCGGTGTTGCGTGCTTTCAACAGGAGGCGCACTTCCTTGTTCATCCATGGCTTCTGATTAGGGTATATGGTGATCTGCTTCTGAGTTGTGACACTATCAGTGGTGGTATTGATGTAGTCCAATACAGAGGAGGTGTAGCTGTCTATGTCCGTGTGAGAGCCACTGGTGGCCTGAGAAGCAAACATACTCCAGTCTGTGTGTAGAAACCTTTCCTGGAGTGTGAAGTCTGCCCCCGCAGGCCACACCTTGATGGTCTTCACTGATGGCTTCACACGATTAATGAGAGGTGAGTACTTGGGGGTGAGGAACAAAGAAAGGTGATCAGATTGACCCAGGTGGGGGAGGGGTGTCGCGGCGTAAGCTTCAGCCATGTTTGTGTAGACATGATCCAAAGTTTTGTTTCCTCTTGTAAGGCAGGAAACATGCTGGTGAAATTTAGGGAGCACTGTCTTTAAGTTAGAGTGATTAAAATCTCCCGCAACAATAAATGCAGCCTCCGGGTGAGCAGTCTGTTGATGGCTGCATGAAGTTCGTTCATAGCAAGCTTGGCATCAGCATCCGGTGGAATATAAGCTGCCGTTATAATGGTGGAAGTGAATTCCCGTGGCAGATAAAACGGTCTACATTTAACCATGAGAAACTCAAGGTTAGTATGGTGGTTTTTCTATTATAGTGTTGAGTTTTCTTATATAAAATAATACATTTAGTTAGTAATAGGTTTCATGTATTCTTATGAAACAATATTGAGCCTCGTGTATAAGTATGAGCTCATGAACACCTGCATGAACAACAAGCATCTTATCTTAGCTGCACGGACACCACACATCATTTTTAATAAGGAAGTTTGGGTTGTTGCATAGAGTCAAGGACGCTGGTATCTCTAAACAGTGAGCTCATTTTAACAAAGTTAATGTTATGAGTCTGAGAACTTGAACATCTGCACACACACCAAATATCTTTTAGAACTAAGACGTACACCCCACACACTTTTGTAGGGAAGTCTAATTAAATCACATACAACCAAGGACACTGGGTAGCTCATTATCGCTAAACCATGAGCTCATCTTGGATAGAAACATGGTTAAATCATGTATCGTCCGAAACCCCCAGGAAAGTGTCAAGATAAAGAGGCACCTGTTTTTGAGGGGCGCACGCAACCATTAAATCTTAATATGGTAGGCCGGAACTATGAGCGCAGAGGGACGGGCTAATGAAAAAGTGATGTCATATGAAAACTGATTGGAAGAAGACGATGTCATGCACACATGATTGGTTTAAACTGTGATAACAACTTGAAAACAATGTATAAAATATGGAGCCAGATATGTATTCGTTGGATCACTTCAGATGAACTCTGAATATCCCACTTTACTTGCCCGGGCAAATAAAGTTTAAACTCTTGGCACCTGGAACCCTTGTCTCTGAGATTTCTTTCTGCGATGGAAGGCCGATTCGCCACGACATATTTGGTGACCCCGAGACGTGATCCAGGTTAGAGGGCTGGAGGCTGATGACTGTGACGGGTGAACCAGACAAGCTGATCGCACAAAAAAGGGCCCTAAAAACAGGTGAGCATATTTGCTTTATAGTATAAGTTTTGTGCGGTCAGCTAAAGGTAAACTCTGAATGTCGTTTGTCCTCTAAAAGCCTCTCCTAAATTGAACAAAATGTAATGTTAGAAATTGCACTAGTTTGCCAAGTCTTAAGGGTATCCAGATCTCAAGAAATGTGTATGCGTGATTGTGTGTATGAAAAAGTGTATGTGTGCATGAGAGATTGTATATAAGTGTCCTGCCAGTGGAGCAGATGGGGAGTAAATCTTACTTAGGGAAGTAAGTCGCACAGTGGACGTGTCGCGTAGGGACGCGGGAGTAAATCTTACTTAGGGAAGTGAGTCGCACAGTGGGTGTGTCGCGTAGGGACGCGGGGTCCTGTCAGGTAACGGGACGTAAAGTATGTACATATAGTGTGTGTATGAGCGAATTAAAATCCTGTTAGGAAACAGGTCACGTGGGGGTTATGAATGCGCTGTGATATATTTTTTGTGTTGTTGTATATTGTATTGTGACGATAGAAAAACCCAGGAGTGAGGGAGAGAGAGAGAGAGAAACCATCAGCCTGTGAGACTCTGTGTGTGTGTGTGAAGAAGAGGGTGTGAGTGTGTGTGTAAGAGTGGGAGACAAGGAGGCCCCGTAAGTGGGTGTTTGACAGAGTGAATAAGATGGATAGTATAGAACAAGTAAAAATTGATGTATAACGTGTGTCTATTAAACTGTATGAGAAGGAGTGTTAGGGTTTTGTTGATGTTTAAAGAGGCATACGGTTCAGAACTTGGTGCAAGTTTTTGCTGTGTGTCTGTGCAAAAGTTTCATGTGGTAATAAAAGTATTTGAAAAAAGATGAATGCAAAATATGGTGTGCACCAGGGTTTAATAAAAAACTATTTGAGCACATGAGAGAAGCAAGAGTGTGTTTGTAGAAGATAGGAGTGGAGTCAGATAAAGATTTGAAGGACATAGAGTATGTGTGAGTTTGGCTCACAGTGAGCGCATGAGACTTAACGGCAGCCGAAAAATAGAGCTGCTTTGATTAAAGCACGAAGAGCATTGTCAAACGAAAAAATGGAAGATAGATTTTGTTGATTACAAATATATTTTAAAAATTGTGACCTACTTTTATGGTATAATGTCGGTAGAATATTCCCAGGAAAAATCAAAATCTCAGACCATAAGGCGTAAATGTGTGTGTGCTGGAATCTGTGAGAAGTGATTTATTAGACAGCAGAAGGGCCTCTGGAGTGTATGGGTATTTTGCCTGCTGTGAGCGTATGAGATCAGAGTGCTGCTGTGAAGAACTGTTTTACATTGAGTGGAAGCGGTTTTACATTGAGTAAAAAGTGAAAAGCATTGCTAGTGTGTGAATTATTTTCATGTTCTATTGATGTTATAAAGACGTATGGCCGGAATTGAACAGCTGGATGAGGAAAGCTTACAATCATATTTTGAGAGAGTAAGAGTAGCCAGAATAATGACTGCGACTAAAGGAATTAGTAATCATTTCTGGAGAGAATCATTTTATAGGGACTTAGCAGGCATTAAGAAGCCACTGACAGAAGAAAAGAAAAGTTATTTCTTGGACGAATTAGTAGAAGTTCAGAATTTGGAACAAATTGAGCAGGATGGCCATATGTGAATTAGAGAGATATAGTAGGCAGGTGTTGTAAAGTAAGGATATTGAGAAATTACTTAGAATGAGTTTGTTACCATAAAATGAATAAATTTGACAATCTAGACACCACATTGCAGCGTGTCTCATTGATCATAAAATCCCAATCAAAAACCTGGTGGAACCGTATTTATTGCAAGGAGTAAGACAAGGTTATCAAAGAGGTAGAGGAAGAGGATACAGATTAATCAGTCACTCAGAAATACAGGTTAATGCAGAAACAAGATATGTAAATTGAGAAACAACCAACGAGCAGAGAGAAATAGAGCCACTGCAGTTTCAGGCCGTTACACTGAAGAAGCTGATCATGGAGATATCACCAGAAAACCTAGGGCCATAGGTCGCAATAAAACAAAGAGGCGCCCCACTATAACAGAATAAGTGAAGTTAATAAATTAAGAATGGCCTCCACTCCCGTAGAGATACTAGGAACTAGATATCCTGTGAGCAGAGAACTGATAGGAGAAATTTCTAAGAAATGGGCAAAGAGAACAAAAAAATTAAGAACTTCATGGCCAGAAAGTGGAACTTTTGATATGACAGTGTGTGAAGAAATGGAAGGGTTGATAAGAAATCATAAACCCAGGGACAGAAGCACCAAGAGAGAAGTTAAGAGAAGAAGGGAACAAGATGTATTAAATTTGTTTAGGAAAGAAGGAATTAATTTTCTATAAAACATGAAGAAAACAAGAGAGCTCCTGAAAGAGGATGAGGAAAAAGTCCGTGAAAAATTGAGGAAGGCTATGAGTCCACCCCCATATGAATCATCCAGGAGCCAGCTGTCATTGATTGTGGAAGATGATGAGCTGAATAATCAAATGCCTTTGCTCAAAGAAGAATTTAAGTTTACAGGACAGCTGGACCTCCAATGTGGAGAAAAAGAGAGGAGTCGAGGGATGATGAACTTCTAAGAGACACATTCGCTGAGAGTAGGCAGGAGTACTCTTGCATCACGACAGAGTACCACAAGAGAGGGAAAGCAGAGTGGAATGCTACACCCGTCTATAAATAAATTTATGCTGGGGTATCTGCAGAGTTAGAGGCGGCTAGAAGACAGAGATATGAACAAACAGCTCGTGAGCCGGACAAAACATCCACAGCACTGAGAAGAAAAAACCTAAGATGCAGCAAGGTGCCAGATGTCATGTCGGAGGCGGGGTCCATGGAAGATGATGCAACCCTGCCCAGTCTGGAGAATAGACATATCTCAAGTTAAATTGATGAAACGTCGTGACGGCATAGAAGAAAATATATACCAGATAACACCAGCAGAGGGACATGTCTGGTGACCGAACAACAGGAAGAAGCAAGATATTTAAAGATTGCCCAAGGAGAGAATACAAATGGATGTCTGGAAACATTTGTTTAGAAGACATAGATGAGGAACAGCCACAGCCAGCATGGCTCAGAGAAGGTGTGGGAGACTGAGAAGATCAGCATCAGCAACCTCCGCTACAAACAACCCATTCAAAGAAATCTTGAGATAAAAAATCAAAAACCACATTATGTGCCTTGGGCCACACTGGACTTGGATGGATTGATCGCACGATTACCAGATCTAAATGAGGGAGCTGGAAGATGGATACGGGTCCTGGAAGAAGAGACGATTGGGATACTACTAGCTTAGGGAAACATTAAAGCTTTGCTAGCTAAATGCCCGGGTGCATCTTAAATAAATGAACTGCTGAAGGACTTTAGATTGAATCGAGCAATTGACTCCCCAGAATAAGATGCAGAGCTCTTTGCCAAACAAAGATAGGACATGTAGTGAGCCCTAAGAAGAGAATATCAAACCAGAATTGATCAAAAAGAACTGAAGGGGGATCAGATGACAGACAAAGAGAATCAAGCTACCTATGTGCAACGACAATTAAACAGGAGCTGGAGAAAAACCCTGAAGAAGACCCGGTTATGGCAGCACTCTTCAGAGATGCCATTGTTGACAACCTGCCACCGCCAGTAAAAGCAAAACTGGAAGTTGTTGCAGGACTGAACTCTAAACCACATAAAGAATTTTTAGAATATATTGTACACTGTGTTTTACAACACAGGAAGAGCAAGATGAAGCTGAATTTAAGAAAAAGAGAGTTACAGAGGGCTCCAGTACTAAGCAAATCTAGATTATTCTAAACCTTTTCATTTATACGTGGCCAACAGGAAAGAAGGTTCACATTTATTATCATAATTACTCAAATATTGCTTAAGATATATTGATATAAGATTATAATAGAATTAATGCATAATGCTTAATGTGATTAATATGAAGCCTATAAAGAGGTATGGGCTTTACGTGTGATAATGAGCTTTGAATTAGGTGATCTAGGTGTATGATCTTTGAATTATAATTAATATATATTAGGATATAATTAGATATTTAAAGAGTACCTGAAAAAATAATGGGTTCGATTTGAACACAAATACAGGCAAAGGAAGAGAACATTTTGTTTTATTTTATAAATAGTTTCTACAGCTTATGAGTAGTAATCCTTATGGTCTAAATAATAATCAAACACCTGTTATGTTAACGTATCTGAGAGGTGCACCTTATAAATCTCTCTTTAATGAACGATCATATGTAAACCAAGAAAATTTAAAACTTGACACTGTATTAAACAGGGAGACTAATGCCATTATGTTATTTAAGAGACCCTTATGAAGGACATTTTTTGGAACAGTTGCCTGACCAATTGCTCATGAGTCAGCTTTACTAACAACCCGCTTAACTACTGTCAAGTGGACAACACCAAACTGACACATGCTGTGAGGAACTGACCGAGTATGAAAGACAGTAACCCATTGCAATTGATGATGAATCTCATACAGTAAAGGGACACATTTCACAGTGAGTCAATTTGATCTAATTCATTATGTGATAAAGGCTTTGTTAAATATTGGGACGTCATGTTTCACGTCAAGATTTTTTATCAAATTTCGAATAGAAAATATTTTTCTGACCTGATCTCTACGCTTTCATAGACCTAGGATTTTATTTTTAACAATACATTAATTAATTAATCTAAAGTTCCAGTTTTTTAGAGAGCTGTCAGCTGAGCTCTGTGAGAAATTTATTACATTTTTGTTGATAAAGTGAGTGCTATCTGTTATTCTTTTGCCTCACAGCTCCAAGACCTGCTGTCTTTGAATTTACTCTCTAGTCAAGCAAAAGTGTCCAACTGTTGATTAAATCATCTTTGGGCAGCTTTGAGTCTGATTTGTTGAGAGTGTTTAATTTAGTCCTGCACAATAGACTGGGTCATTAAAGTTTAGCACCGTTTGACTTCTTTAAACAATAAATAATATTTATTTTGAATAGTTTTGTACACTGTGTCGATAACAGTGACAGTAATGAAGAAAACTGTCTATTGTTGTCGAAAGCAAGATCAGTTTTCTTAGAAATAAAAAAGAATATAAAATTAGCCACTCAGTATTACTGTACGTTTAAAGGCATCTAGAGTTTGGATAAATTCCATATGTGCACATTTATGGCTTAGATATGGCTTACTATAATCATTACAAATGCACAAAAACAAAAGAAATTGAGAAAATATTTAAGTGAATTACTTTAGTTTGTTTTAAATTGACATCATGTTCCTGATATACGTTTCATATTGCCCTAAACAGCAGAACTAATCACTAACGGTTAGACAGAAACAATATTTTTAGATCAATTTGGAAAAATGCATATAAAATATGTGTAAAATAAATGAATATGAAACAATCGGTTTCTAACAAACTGACTATAATTAGTTTTCCTTATAGATGTAAACAACTAACGTTTAAGTGAAAAGACAAAACCAATCATATTGCTGTCAAATTGCAGAAAATGAAACTTAACCATTTGTGTACCATATGAGATTGTAAAAGATTTTTAATTTCAATTAAATGATTTCTGGATAAATAAATGTTGAATAAAATGAGTAATAAGTAAATCTAATGAGGCACAGATGGGCATGTTCCCAGAAAATTGTGTAACGATTTGGCATCTTAATAGAGAAATGTTTGCTGAAAAAGGAACAGCAAGATATTTGAATAACAGGTTTGCCTCAGCCACAATAACTGACAATTTAAAAATCATAGGTATGGAAAATTGTGAGAATCAAACACTAGCATACCATTAATCTTACCATACGAAAAGCAGGGTGTGCCCACAGCAGATTATTTTTGGGTATGTGAGGATAAAAATTTAAGACCAACACTGATTGGCACCAACAAGTAAAATGGCCTAGCAAAATAAAAAAGCACTGAATTGGCTTTTAGCAACAAAAAGGAGTGTAATGTTTGGAGAGGACTGTTGTACAAACATTGCAAACAAAACTGCCCCTGATGGGTCGTTAACAAAAGCAATGGAAAAATGTATAAACTTAAGAGATGACATGACAGCTAGTGCTGGCTCAGACAAAGAAATTGGAAAATGGCTAGAATCGATCTTTGGATCATGAACTTTGTAGCTGAATAAGATAGGAGTTTTTGTAGCAATAGGATTTACTATATTTTCTGTAGTATTTTGATGTCTTTTACCAGTTATAAGAGCTATTGGGCTGAAAGCTGCAGATAAACAGAAGATGTTGAGAACGGAATTAAGTGCGTATTACAACACTGAAGAAAATATGCTGAATATGTTAGCTGTTATAAGCAAATATGAGGAATACGATGAGAAAAACTAGTGTCCCATGAATTTCTAATTGTTTTTTGGACAGCAAGGGAGAAGAGCTTAGAATTGTATAATCATGCGTGGGAATAGTTTTAGATATTACCTTAGACATTGTTAGGCAGGTAGTTAGATTGATTTTTGTTTTACTTTTTATTATTTTGACATCAACACGTTTCAATGTTTGATGTTTCAGTTAATCATTAGTGCTCTATAATCAAACACTATTATGCGAGTGCACTTGGTGCACAAGTGTGAATTTTATTTTGTTTTGTTTATTGTTTTTGCATCTAAAAAATATAACATGTCATTTTCATTTATTATTTTATTGATATAACCAAAACTGTTATGTAAGTGCATCTGGTGCACATATGTCTATTCGTCATTGTATCTTCCTGAATTATGAGAAGCTGCCCACCAAGTGAGCTAAAGAACCTGATCTAAATAGAGGCAAGTGGTAGTGCCAACGGTACAGGACCAGTGAGTGTTAAATCTGAAGACAGCATCGTCCAGACGGTTTTCATCTGGACCAGTTCGAGTGTGGGTCCCAGGGCATGCATAAGGCGATGCAACGCGATGGACCAAAGCATCTTGACAAGTCTACAGGACCACATCGAATGTCGATCCCGACAACAGAAAATAACTACTATCTTAGAGAGAACCAGATTTACTGACACGACTAGCAAACACCTGGTGATATATCCCTGAATTGAACTGCAACAAATGACACTGTGAAGCTTGATGCAACGATTGACGAGAGAAAGAACTTTGACAAACTGAGTGACACTACACTTCTGTTATGAGCAAAGGATCAACAATTAGCAGCAAACGATAGATCTACGATGGATTGAGCGCTACCTTAAACACATTGATGGACCACCCTGGTCCTCAAAAACATCATGCAATGAACATGTGTTAGAGACTGACAAACCGACGGCAAGAATCTACAGGAACTAGTATGTTTGTGCCATGTTTCCCAAAAATACCACTTGAGGGGACTGGTGGGCTAATCAGATCTGTGACGAAGAAATTGAAATGACTCTCGGAGAATCTGATATCTTACGCAAAGTCTACAAGACGTCATCACTTGGGAAGAACCCTGAGACAAAAGTGTTAACATATCTATGAGGAGACAACAACCAACTGCACTACCAGAGAGGCGTGTCTGAAATACCCGAGAAAAGTGTAGGTTAAAGATCATTGTCAACTTAACATGGACCAATGGTTCGAAGACCTGACTAAATCAGTGAGTTCAAACCAGTATCTGGTTACAACCAAGAAGAACAGGAGCGATGAGCAGCAAATTGCTCTAAATGTTCCGGAAGAAAGAGGCGCTGGAATCATAGAAGACAACTACTGGCTGTGTGGGTACTGAGTGTACTCATACACATAGGAACTGGACAGGACTGTGTTCTTTGGTACATCAATGAGCGATCATCATACCACATGACATGATGACACGACAACAGAGGACACGAAGAGGACTGTTTGAATTCCTTTCTGATAGCTCTGTTCCAAAGAATCATCACATCTGGACTGTGGCGGAGAAAGTTTAGCTGTTTTTAGTCCAATGTTAGGAGTCAGCTCTTTAATGAATGAAGTTGAGATCACCAGATGTGAGTTTACATCATTCATGAACGGATTTTTTTTTTGAAAGCCATCAAAGAGGAGCTACGTTGACTACGACGGACAGTTTTGCAAAATCGCCTGGTCTTGGACAGGTTTACAGCTGTGAAAGGAGGACTTTGTGCAGTAATCGGAGAAACCTGTGGCACCTACATTACAGAGAAGCATGAACATCTCATCGGCAAGGAAGGAAGATCATCTCTTTAATGATTGAGACTTTCACCAAATCTGAGGTTGACTCAGAAGAATTTAATTGGGACTGGATGACAAGTGTGTTTACTAACATGAAAAATTTGATGTTGATTGTGGCTTGCTTTCTTGCATGCATTATATTGACGTTATGCATTAAGTCATTTCAACGAACAGCTGCATCCACTGTTCCCAGTCAGATGATTGTTTATGTTGTATCACAACATAGCATGAATAATGATCACACATATGCCAATATTGACAAATACATCAAGAAACTGATGCATATTACAGAGTTGCTCAGATGCATACAGAAATGCTCACGTTATGAAATATTTACAGAAGAGTGGAAGGATTTTTTTATTTATTTTTTATTGCTTGCTCGTAACCGAAGTCTTTGAACCTACATATCATGTCAACTTACGTAGTACGTTATCTTAAGTATTTTATCATTAACTGAATGCACACGCAAATTATTAATCAATTTGAGCACTATTGAATTTTTGGATATTTTAGATATTACAATTTATATTAGTCTATAATTTACTTTTTACAGATAACATTTCGTTGGAGTGTGAGGCTTGTCAGCCTCAAAGGGGGGATTATATGGTGGTTTTTCTATTATAGTGTTGAGTTTTCTTATATAAAATAATACATTTAGTTAGTAATAGGTTTCATGTATTCTTATGAAACAATATTGAGCCTCGTGTATAAGTATGAGCTCATGAACACCTGCATGAACAACAAGCATCTTATCTTAGCTGCACGGACACCACACATCATTTTTAATAAGGAAGTTTGGGTTGTTGCATAGAGTCAAGGACGCTGGTATCTCTAAACAGTGAGCTCATTTTAACAAAGTTAATGTTATGAGTCTGAGAACTTGAACATCTGCACACACACCAAATATCTTTTAGAACTAAGACGTACACCCCACACACTTTTGTAGCGAAGTCTAATTAAATCACATACAACCAAGGACACTGGGTAGCTCATTATCGCTAAACCATGAGCTCATCTTGGATAGAAACATGGTTAAATCATGTATCGTCCGAACCCCCCAGGAAAGTGTCAAGATAAAGAGGCACCTGTTTTTGAGGGGCGCACGCAACCATTAAATCTTAATATGGTAGGCCGGAACTATGAGCGCAGAGGGACGGGCTAATGAAAAAGTGATGTCATATGAAAACTGATTGGAAGAAGACGATGTCATGCACACATGATTGGTTTAAACTGTGATAACAACTTGAAAACAATGTATAAAATATGGAGCCAGATATGTATTCGTTGGATCACTTCAGATGAACTCTGAATATCCCACTTTGCTTGCCCGGGCAAATAAAGTTTAAACTCTTGGCACCTGGAACCCTTGTCTCTGAGATTTCTTTCTGCGATGGAAGGCCGATTCGCCACGACATGTTAGCCGAGCAGTGTCTCCCGACAATAACAGAGTTCGTGCACCAAGCTTTATTGACATAAATGCACAGTCCACCTCCTCTTGTCTTACCGGATTCCTCTGCCGTTCTATCCGCCCGGTGTGTGTTGTAGCCTGCTAACTCAATAGTGTTGTCCGGTATGCCGCTGTGTAGCCATGTTTCCGTGAAGATTATGACATTGCAGTTCAAAAGTCTTTTGTTGTTTATGATGCGGAGTCGAATCTCATCCATTTTGTTCACTAATGATCGTACATTAGCAAGGAAAATGCTGGGTAAAGAGAGCCGGTGTGGTGTTAGCTTTAGCTTAGCTCTTAGCCCTCCGCGCGTTCCCCGCCTTTGTTTACGATCTCGACGCCGCCGACGAGCACTTCCGCCCGGCCGTGTGGGGTGCGTAGCATCGGGTGTTTTGACGATCTCAGGGACGAGTTGAATGTTGCTGATATAACTTCCGGGAATGCGCAAACCGATATCCAAAAGCTCCTGCCGGGTGTACGATGCGAAGGCACAACTGTTCTGTACGAACAGGCCCGAGATGAGCAAGAAAAACACTATATAATTGCTAAAACTGGAGAGACGCTGAGCCTCGCGATGTTCACGCGCCGCCATCTTGGTCACACATGTAGGTTCGCATGTAGGTTCGGTTTAAATCTAGCAATGAATGTCTATCTGTTCTTTTAAGCACATTAATAACTATAAGTGTGTGTTCTTTAGTTAAAAATATCATATGTTTTAGGGTGGTTTTGGAATGTAAGTTTTGTTTACCATAGTATTGCATAAGGTATACATGGAATATGGAAATATGTCTAAAATATTGTCCTCTTAAATATTTTAAGCAATTTCTGATCACTGGTGCCCCTGCATGGCAATGATAAAGACATATTTGAATACTTATTTCAAAATACAAAATACAGTTTCTCAAACTATTTAATTATAAATTACATTTCAGATTTTTGTTGAGGAAAAAACCGCCCTGCCCTGCCCTGCCCTTCTACAGACCTGTACACTTTCTAGAATTGCAGCCACCTAGTAACAAATCGATCAAGATGCAAAACGAAAAGGACATAGAACTGCATGGCTCGCTGAATGGCCATTTTAAGTTCAAAAGAGATCCCAATGGAGCCATTCACAAAAGCAAAGTCATTTGCGTTATCTGTGGCAAGGAATTTGACTATCATCGAAGCAGTTCTAGCTTGAAATACCTCCTAAACCCGAAGCATGTTTTAGCGAGCTTGGCGGTCACCTCACCCCCAGCTGCGACAGTCAGCAAGCTACGGCAAACCACGCTTCCTGAGACGAGTCGTCACAAATTACGTAAGGCTACATCACAATCATTAACAAATGCGATATCTAAATGGATTGCAATGGACCGTGGGCCTATTAATGTTGTGGAAGACAAGGGGCTTATGGATGCATTTCGAATTGCTTCCTCCGATACAACCTACACGTCACCGTCAAGAGGTGCGGTACTTTCAAGAATAAATCAGCTGTATGACACAGAAAAAAAAACTAAACGGGACACTTTAGCTCAAACTTTCTGGAGATCAATGGACGTCGATCAGTAATCATAACTATCTAGGTGTTACTGCGCATATCATCGATTGTGACTGGAAACTTCAATCCTTCGCGTTAACTGTGGTGAAGTTAGTCACACGGCACTATTCTGTTGCGTGTGCCGAACAGTTTCTCATGGTCATTAGCCTAGAGACATTGGTTTGTTTTAACAAATAATTATAAAAAATGTCATGACCATTGTAACCTATGTCATTTGTTTGTGATTAATAAGTTACAACTGTTATATCCACTGTAACCTAATTCATAGGTTTGTTCAGTCAGTTATAAAAAATGTCACAACCTTTTACCTGAGTTATAGTCTTGTAATTCAATAATAAATGGTAAAAAAATCTGCTTCTTGTAGGTCTGTATGTATGTGCGATTAATTAGATTAATTAATCGCCGTACCAGGTAATTAATTAGATTAAGAAATTTAATCGCTTGACAGCACTAGTAAATACATATAATTAAAATACTGCCAATTTCTGATAATATACATAACTATGCAAGGTTACATCCTTAACCAAGACGTTCCCTTGACTTAGTTTTGACTTGTCTGTCTCTTGACTTAGTTTTGAACCGACAGATGAGGTTCCTATTGAAAAACGCACAATACCATACAGTATCACAATCTATAGCGAAGCGACGGTGACTGGCCTGGGATTGTCAGAGGTGAGCACTTTCGTGAAATTGTAATCTTCCTGTGGATAGGTAGGCAGAGGGTCCCAGAGCTTTTAGAAATGGTGGGAAGCCTCTACCTTCGGTTCTCACGGGTAGCGGCTTCACGCTGTTAGAGGTGTTGGATGAGCCCCCGCTTGGGCTGGTATATAAAATGCCTAGAGTTCTACAACCTCTCGTGCAGGACACGCACGTGGTGGGCCTGTTGGAAAGTACAGCTGCCGTAGTGTACATCAAACGTACATCAACCATAAGGCCAATGGGTAGGTACACTCCTCGAATGGGGAAGGTGTGGAAGGGCAGAGGTTGGTCTCGAGTCTCTCTTGTAGAAAGGACAGTAGCACTTGATACTCCTCTTCCCTGACTTTGCACAGGCTCACTAGGGGGAAGGCGTACTTCCGCTTGTCCCGCGGCCAGCTGTGTGCCAGAGCATCCGTGCAGAGGGGGCCTCGGACAGGGAGTACTATAGCGGGCATCTGGTGGTGTCCAGGGAGGTGAACAGGTCTTCCTGAGCCTGCCCGAACTGCACCCAAATGAGCTGGACTGGGCGGGGGTGGAGTTGCCACTCTCCGCGAGACGTCGACTGACAAGAGAGTGTGTCGGCTGTCTGGTTCACGTCCTCCAGGATGTATCCGGCTCTCAGGTAGCAGATCACCTGGTGACTCCACAGGAGGAGGCGTCGGGGTTGTCGTATAAGTTGCTGTGAGCGTATGCCAGCCCGATTGATGTACGCTACGGCAGCTGTACTGTCCAACAGGCCCAGCACGTGCTTGTCCTGCACAAGAGGTTGTAGCCCCTTTAGTGCACGTAGCACAGCCAACAACTCTAGGCATTTGATATGCCAGCATAAGCGGGAGCCGGTCCACCACGCCGATAGAGCCTGCCTGTTGCACACTGCACCCCAACCCTGTGACAGAGTCGAGTTCCCTACCGAGAAAGAGGGTTCTTTGCACGGGAGAAAGCTTGCTCTTTTCTCGGTTGACCTTTAGTCCCAATCGATCTTGGTGCTGGAGCACAAGTTCCCTGTGTGAACAAACAGATTTCGAGAGTGTGCCAAGGTGAGCCAGTCATTGAGATAGTTGAGTATCCGCACACCTCTGTCCCTGAGGGGAATAAAGGCGGCCGCCACAATCTTTATATAGACTCGTGGGGACAGGGACAGACAGAAAGGGAGGACTCTGTACTGATATGCCTGACCCTCGAAAGCGATCCATTAGAACGGGCAATGCCGAGGTTGAATCGAGACATGAAAGTAGCCGTCATTCAGGTCGATTGCCATGAACCAATCCTGACAACTGATAGACGCCAGGATGCGCTTCTGCATGAGCATTCTGAAAGGGCAGTTTTTGCAGGTGCCTGTTCGAGGTACGCAGATCTAGGATGGGGCGCAACCCCCCGAATACGGGCTGTAAAACACATTGAACATCTCGGCTAGAGGGATGTGCTTGATCGCCTTCGCCAACAGGACGGTGACCTCGGACCATAGTAAGGGAGCATCCCTGCCTCTGATCGAGGATGCCTCAAAACTTGGGCGGAATTCTGCCGAATTGGATCGAGTTGCCGAGACGGACCGGTTGCCGTAGCCACCTCGACGGTGTGGGAAGCTCGAGTCAAGTTCCCAGGGACCGTGACAGGGGAACGATCTTATTCATCGTCCGCACAGGGGGTGGTTCGGTGGCTGGCAGTGCGGATGTCTCGCCGTGGGGAGGCCCCTGGGGAAGAGATCGGCTCTGCTGACTTACCTGCCTGGCGATGCAGCTCAACGCACCATGATGCAACGTCTGGTTGCCGAACAGCGTCGTGAAAAGGGGGAGAGCGGCTGTGAAAAACACCCAGAGGGAGAGGAAAACTCCTTGAAGTAGGCTGTTGGGAGGGGGCAGGAACCGCCCCTGATCGACCAACCAGCGATGGAATGGCTGGGGTCGGACCCAAATGTATTCTCGGTCTCCTTGGGGTCTTCCCATGAGGGCCGCTTCCGCTTCTGCCGCGGCTGCTGACCCCAGGGAGACCGAGAATACCTTTGGGTGGTCTCCTCTTCAATGTCTTCTTTCGGGAGGCCGCCTGAGTTGGGGGAACCAGAGCCAGAGGGCATCGAAGAGGTAGTAGCCATCTCCCTTTTATAACCGGATATCCGGGGGCGGAGTCCGGCATGTAAATTTCATTCGCCAATTTCATTGGCCTGTTTCTCAGCCAATCGAAGTGATAGGTTCTCAAGGACGAACCCCATCTGATGGTTCGAAACAACGTCGAGAGACGGACAGAAAGGGAACTGACATGTTGTTCACTGAACAATACACTTTAACCTATATTTTAAGCACATGGTAACACCATATACATTTACATTTAGTCATTTAGCAGACGCTTTTATCCAATGCGACTTACAAAGAGTTAGGGAGCAACAAGCTATGTCATACAGGTGCTATAATACATTAAGTGCCAATACAAAGTTACTGGTTTCAACTAAAGCCAGACCACTACCTGTTCAGAGAAAGGGTAATTTTTTTTTTCAGTTGTCTGTCAGGTATTCACAGAAGAGATGGGTTTTAAGTAGTTTTTTGAATGTTGTGAGAGATGTGGTTGACCGGATATAGTTAGGAAGAATGTTCCACCAGGAAGTTGTGAAGCAGAATCAGCGGGAACGGGATTTACTGTCCTTATGAGAAGGTAGTACAAGACGCCGCTGGTTCGCTGAATGCAGGGACCTTGATGGGGTGTAGGAGTGCAGGAGGGTGTGAAAGTAAGCCGGTGCAGATCCAGTGATTGTCCTGTAGGCAAGCGTTATTGACTTGAATCTGATACAGGCTTCAACTGGTAGCCAGTGGAGTGAGATGAAAAGGGGTGTCACATGAGCCCTTTTGGGCTGTTGGAAGACGAGGCGTGCTGCTGCGTTCTGAACCAGCTGGAGCGGTTTGTTAGCCTTTGCAGGAAGACCAGCAAGGAGACCATTGCAGTAGTCCAACCTTGAGATTACCAGGGCTTGGACAAGGAGCCGGCCGCATGGTCAGTGAGATAGGGTCTCACGTTTCTAATGTTGAAAAAGGCGTATCGGCATTACCGTGTTGTCTTTGCAATGTGATCATTGAAGGACAGCTTTTCATCAAATATGACTCAGAGGTTCCTGGCCGTTTTGGAAGGAGTGATTGTGGTATTTCCAAGATGGATTTCGTGATGGAGATCGTGTTGCACCGTAGAGTGTGCCGGAAACACGATTAATTCTGTCTTGGCAGGGTTCAGCTCGAGGTGATGCCCTTTCATCCAAGCTAAGATGTTCACGAGGCAAGAAGTACTTCCAGCTGCCACAGTGGAATCGTCTGGGTGAAACGAGATGTATATCTGGGTGTCGTCAGCATAACAGTGATACAATGTAGAGAAGCAATGTGCCTGTATGATGGGTCCCAAGGATGTCGTGTGGATGGAAAAACTCAGTGGTCCAAGCACCGATTCCTGAGGGACCCCAGTGATTAATTGGTGAGCAGTGGACGGCGAGCCCCTACATGACACTGAAGGATCTGTTGGAGAGGTAGGATTTGAACCAGCGGAGAGGGGAGCCTGAGATTCCTAGTGTTGACAAGATTGCTAGCATTATCTGGTGATACTGCAGATAAGTCTAGCAGAATCAGGACCAAGGATTTAGAATCTGCCTTGGCTAGCTGCAGTGCTTCTGTGACCGATAGCAGTGCAGTCTCAGTGGAGTGGTTTGTTTTGAAGCCAGACTGTGTGTCATCCAGTAGTTTGTTCTGGGATAGGTAGGAAGACACCTGGTTGAACGCTGCCCTTTCAAGTGATTGCAATGAATGGGAGGAGAAAGACAGGTCTGTAACTGTCGGGAGTAGAGGGGTCCAATGAGGGTTTCTTCAGTAGGAGAGCGTGTCCTGGGCCTGTTTGAATGTGGATGGAAAAGTGCCCGTGAGCAGGGAGGTGTTGATGATGTGTGTGCAGGTGTGAGTGTGCTGGATATGGCCTGAAGGAGATCGGAGGGAATTGAATCAAGGGGACAGGTGGTGGGGTGGCTTGAGGGAAGTCTGATTACTTCAGTGTCCGTCAGTGGGGTGAAAGAGGAGAGTTCGATGGTTGAAGTGTGGGAGATGTGTATCAAGGACTGAGGTACCGAAAATTGTTTGCTGATGGATGATATTTTCTCAGTAAAAAATACAGCGAAGTCTTCCGCAGTCAAAGATGAAGTGGGAGGGGGAGGAGGGGCGAAGAAGAAACTGAATGTCTTGAAAAGCTGTCGAGTGTTAGGTGCATTGCTCACCTTGGTCGTATAGAAAGACATTTTAGCTTTGGTAACACTAGCAGAGAAAGAGGAGATTAGCGACTGGTAGTCCCCTAGGTCAGTAGGATTCTTGGTCTTTCGCCATCTCCTTTCAGCAGCCCTGAGTGTACTCAGTTGTTCACGGATGATGTCAGATAGCCAGGGGCAAACAGGGGGTGGCACGAGCTGGTCTGGAGGACAGAGGACAAAGGTTATCTAGACAGGATGTAAGTGTTGAGCATAAGGTATCGGAGGCAGTGTCAGCATCTAGAGATGCAAAGTTCGAGGGAAGTGAAGATGTCACTTTAGCAGAGAGTGTGCTCGGGGAGAGAGAGCAAAGGTTTCGTCTAAAGTAAATGGCTGGCGATGTTGGTGTAAGGCATGTAGGAAGGAGCATGTTGAAAGTGATGAAGAAGTGGTCCGGATGTGAAGAAGTGTGACTTGAATGTTATCTGTGGTGCAGTTAAGGATGTAGATGAGATCCAGCTGGTTTCCTGATATGTGAGTACAGGCTGTGACGAGGCGCGTGAGTTCGAACAAGGCGGTGAAGGTGTGGAAGTCAGAAACATAGGGTTTCTCCAGGTGGATGTCACAAGGTTATGGACAAGGAGGAACTATTCTCCCGGGTAATGTTTCCGGGTTGGGCCAGTTATAGTGAAACACCGAGCTGGTTCCGGGTTTTTCCCCATGTTTTGTGTCCGGGCGCAGCTACTAAATGGACAGACAAGCGTCAGCTGTGCGGATCTGTGCGGTCAGCTGTGGACACGTATCCATGATGTGGATTATAAAGAGTGCATTCTGGCGTGATGAGAACACAGGCAGACGGGGTTAGAGCATCGAAGGGTACGGAGCAGGAAAGATTAACATGGCGCAAGGCGGAACTTCATTCTCAAGGAACTGGATGGAGGAATCTACGAAGTGAAAGCGAGAGGGATTAAACAGTGGCTGAGTATCCATATCATCTATGCAGCAGATACCCCTTACCGTGTTGGATATGCAGACCCATTAAAGGGAGAGGACGCCGGCTGGGACCTCGAATGGGAGCCTTATTCACTGCGAGTTCTGCTGTGGACTGCAGTGCTTTGGGTGAAGTGAACAGGTGTGACTCTTTGAAGTGATTTACTGTGTGCACAAGTGAGGGTGTGTAATCCTGCTTCCACTCGTTGGCCCATTGGGCAGAAAGTCTCTTACCACATTCTGTTCCATGGTCTTCCGCTGTCTGCTCCGAAGGAAAGTCGCTGGAAGCCGCTGTGAGAAAGTCTCTTACCACATTCTGTTCTATGGTCTGCCGCTGTCTGCTCTGAAGGAAAGTCGCTGGAAGCCGCTTTGACAAAGTCTCTTACTACATTCTGTTCCATGGTCTGCCGCTGTGTGCTCTGAAGGAAAGTCGCTGTAAGCCGCTGTGAGAAAGTCTCTTACCACCTTCTGTTCCATGGTCTGCCGCTGTCTGCTCTGAAGGGAATTTGCTGGAAGCCGCTGTGAGAGTCTCTCACCACCTTCTGTCCCATTGGTCGCTGTGGGCTGCTCTGAAGAGGAACGATTGAGCTGATCCTCCGTTCCGTCACCCGCTGGATTGGGACTGTGGCGCTCTCTGACGGCGGCTGGGCAGCCCTCTCTGACAGCGGCTGGGCAGCGCTCTCTGACGGCGGCTGGGCAGCGCTCTCTGACGGCTGCTTGACTGGGCTGGGTGTCGGCTGCTGGACCGTCACCTCCCAACGGCGACCCCCCAAAAAATATTTGGGGCTTGACACTGCCGGAACTGGGACAACCGGTCGCTGGGCAGGACTGGACTGCACTCCCCTCCTCGGCTTCTTCTTCCGGGAGCGGGTCACGGGGAGTGCGGCCGACGGAAGAGAGGCGATGGGAGGCACGGCTAGGTCCGTGCCGGAGGAGTCGGACGGGGAGAGGACGCAGATGGTGGGGAGAGGCCCATGACCCCGATTTGCAGGAAACGACCCTCGGGGATGCGGCCAACGGTGAAGGAGAATAGGACTCAACTGAGACCCTGCGCTCCGGCCGATTCATGGCGTACCTGATCAGTTCGGTAAAGCCCAGCAGTCTCAGTGTCTGCATCTCCCCCCGCATCAGAGGTTGGTTGAGGCCGCCATTGAAGAGGACCATCTGTTCCTGCTCATCATGGACCATCTCCCCTGCAGTCTCGAAGAAAAGGTCCGCAGTAACAAGCACGTCGTCCTGTCCCTGGAGAACACTGCACAGGCAACGGGCCTGATTTGCGTGTCTCACCTCCTAGCCTGCTGGGTTCATTTGTGGCTCGTTCATTCTGTCATGGTTTTTAGGGCAAGACATGGCAGGAGAACCCAAATGCAGGCAGACTCAGGGATAGTAGGGGTATTAAACAGAACTAGATTATGCAAAAAGGCAAAACAAAACCCACAATGGGGAAAACAGGACTTGATAAACTAACAATAAAACAAGGACACTTACTAAAACTAGGAAAAACAAACACTTAATACAAACACTAAACTGAACTTACAGTACACGGGTAACAGGAACTTTGGAGAACAGGGAACAAGGTGTAAACATTCAGCTACCAACATCTACAAGGTATCAGATACAACGACAAGTCAGACACCAAACAGCTACAGCTACAACTACAATGAACGAGCATAGGACAATGAACACGAGGATGTTTTAAAGGGGAACAAATCAAGAGGGAACAGGTGCAAGGGATAAACACTCAAGGAAAGCTTATTAACACAAACTAGGAAACAGGAGGGTAGGAACGATGACGGAGACCGGAGAGAGAGAGAGTATGGCCAAATAGGTGCCAAAATAGTCTCTCTCCCACCACATAACGAAAGGCTATGCCATGGCTCCACTTGAGACAAGAATAAAACATTGCTGCGCTTATCGCGCCAGCGCAGAGGCACTGCTGAAGTATGTGATGAGATTAGCGCAAACAGAATACAGCTGGAACACGTCTTCTCGATTAGCAAAACAAAGTCTGAAACGACTTGAACGGGCCACGGATCAAACAGCGATCAACTAGCTCGGTGCTTTTAAGTGCAAACTTATAATGTTAAGCCGTAACCAGCAACTAACTGCAACTTCACTTTAGTACCAACACACCAAAAACGCTAACAATTTAGCAATCAGTCAATGAATAATTCAATAAACAAGCTCAAACTATCAGTTAACGAGTGATTAATTAAACAAGTTCAAATAATCTTAACTAGCAACAGGCAACAGTCCAGTTCAACAGTTAAAAGAAGGTAACAGGGTAAATGCAACACTCACGGACTACAGCAGACTTGTGATGACTTTTTCGCTTCTCATATAATAACTTTAATTCATAAAAAAATTTTAACAATCATATGACTAATATGTGTTCACATAACTAGAAATATGAGATAATTTGATTGTTAAGTTTATTTATGTAAACTTAACTTTACTTACTTTTACCAAACATCATCTATGAAAAACATATAATTTTAATGTAAATTGAAATGCCTATAGATGTTATTCAACTTTCACTTGATCATAAACTTTTTTTTTATATTTTAATTATTTTTACATCATCACCTTATTATAAAAATGTTACCCTTACAACTACCCATACCACTGATCTTAACCATACCCTAACCGTAGCCGTATTACTGTAGCAGCAAACATTCACTGTAAAATGCTTCTCTTTGCCTTAGTAGATTTTATGAAAAGAAATTAATAAAATATACGTGATAGAATTGTGTCCCTGTTTTTTTAATAAATTTTTTTGTTAAAATGACATTAAATTCTTAGGAATGTAATTGACACATCTTTGTTGTTAACATTATAAGAATATACATTTTGTAGTAATTTTTTATTAGCAAATTAGTGAGTAAATCCAACTGTATGTTATTATGTTCAACCTACTTAAATCTGTAAACATGAAGTTTACTTATTTATATTGTTTTGAGACTACATAAATAATTTGTGTTGATATAACTAATTTGACATTTGATCAGTAGTTTCCAGAATACTTTGCATATGACTGCATTAGGTGCATCATTTTCAAAATCAATGTCTTTTTAAGTGTTTTTCAGTAAAAGAAAGAGTTTTTAGTGATTGATTAATCTTATCTAATGAGCATCATATAATGTTTGTTAGTGATTTGTCAATGAAAGTTAATATAAAGTGTTATCATAAATACACTTTAAAAAGTATATTGAACTGCTCTTTTTTCCACAAGGGATATCTTACCTAGAGCTGGGTTTTACCAAGGTTACATATTCATAACACCGTCCAGTAACAATCTGTTGAAGATTTGAAGTAGTTCCAAACTCTCCTGTTGGATCCATGAAAAAAAGAAGTATGGCAAATCCTAAAGAAGTTGAAATAATTCAAAAACATTCATTTATATTGTTGCAGTAAAATTATTATCATTCAAAATACTGGAGACTCAACAGTACTTTTTTAACAAATACTTACCTAAAATCATTTTTTTGGTTTTCAATCCCTTACTACATATGTGGAGAAAATTATACTTTATGATAAATAGAACTCAATAGTAAATAAATACTCCACTAAATAGGAAGAAAAAAAGCAATAAACATACCTAAGGGTAGAACTTTTGAATGACCACTGACCTAACTTAGTTTAGGCAAAAAGGAATAAACCAGACCAGGAGAAACACTAACCACTTTTTAGTTGGGCTCTTCTGAATGAAGTTCCTGCCATAAACACAGCCGTTTGCATAGACTGCTGTGAAACAGATTCCCATGATTCTAATTATTATGTCAAGCAGCTTTTTCACCAACAATAGGAGATGGTGTCCTGTAATGTTCTATAATTATTTCTAGCTGCAGTCATACTCGGTAATGAATGTCATGTGTGCTTACATTAGTTCAGGATTAGTCCGTATCAAAGCTGATGAATATGAGAGTTGCGAGACACAATCTTGACACTCTGTGGTCACATGGTTCTTCTATATTATATCTGAAGTTTAATATAAGATGACTACATGGCCCTCTCACAAGTAAAAAGTATACAGGTATATTTACACAAGATTACCCCATTATCAGTTCTCAAGTCAAAAACATTATGAAGAAATAAAAGTCTCTATTTAGTCTCTTCATACTGAAGCTCTGGGAAAGTTCTCGATTCAGACGTTGCATCACGGGCGGCTGTGTTCTCACGGGACTCAGCCGCCACCTCGTCTGCTTCCCGTTCCATGACAGCATTGGCTACGGCTCTGCTGTCTCCCGATAGCTCTGCTCCCGGAGTCCTGGCAAAGGTCTGTCAACAGGGCCCGTGCCTCTTATTGATGGCTCCTTGTTGGCCAACCAGAATCTGGTTCTCAGACCTAGTATGCCTCCTCGAAGACTCGCCATAGACGATCCCAGTAAGGAGAGATCTATTGTCTCAGGTGCAGGGGACAGTGTTTCATCCCCATCCTGAGCTGGATCTACCATGCCTGGCCCCTAAATGGCACCAGCTGAGAGATGTCGAGCTTCCGCCTGATTTAGTAGAGATTATTCTAAGTGCTAGGCCTCCCTCCACTAGAAGAAACAACGCCCTAACATGGAGCGATGTTGAAAGATGGTGCATGGCACACCATGCAGACCCAATTACTGCCAGATCTTTTCAGTGTTGGAGTTTCTGCAAGAGAAACTGTCCTCAAGGACAAGCCCCAGTACTCTCAGGGTAAATGTGGGCGCCATTTCAGCCTGCCACGCCCTGATTGATGGGGTTTCTGTGGGAAACACCCTTTAGTCGCCTGCTATATTCGTGGAGCGAATCGGCTGATGCCTCTTTCAAAACACATGAGACTTAGCGACAGTGCTCGAGGGTCTAGTTAGCTCCCCCTTCAAACCTATAGAGGCAGCACCGGTCAGGCTTCTGAGCTTTAAATGTTTTTTCTAATGGCACTCACCTCTCTTAAGAGAGTCGGATATTTGCAGGCGCTCTCCACCTCGTCGTCCTGTTTAAATTTTGCCCCTGGGCCGTCTGCCCTCCGCCGTTAACGGCATCGGAGCAGAAACAATTACACCGAATTGTGTCCAGTATGGAAGTAAAATAATGCCTTTAGTTTTGAAGCAAAAAAGCATGCCGAATAGCAGTAACCGAAAAATAAATGTGTTGAATTAACAGTTCTTGCATTTTAAGGCTCCGCAATTCAACATGGTTGCATATTTAAGCTGTGCATTTTACAAACGAAAACATTTCACACAAAGTTGCATTGTATAAAACTCAATATTAAATATTCAGATTATTTCAAAATACGACTTTCACAATTTCATTGTTAAAACTTCAATACAAATTTCAATACAAATTTAAATTTCGGTGCGTTTTATTTCGCTTACTCAAATCCAATGATTCAAATTCGAAAAGAAATTCGACATTACACATCCGGGTATCACAGGAAGAGCAATCGAGCATTGATGGATACTCGAGGCCTGCTGCTTGTCCCCCTCACCAGCAGGTGGTGCTGTCACTAGAGCACTGACAGGTGCAAGCGAATTTTGATCATTAGACCAAAGGACGCAACAGTTGGGCAGAGGCTATCATAGTAACTCGATTTGCCAAAATGAGCCAGGAGGTAAGTAAACATTATTATCTGGGCCAGTATGTTTCATTTATTTAATTAGTAAGACTGAGTTATTTAATTTAACATATTACATTTTAATTTCAGCGCTTGCTTTTGGACTTTATATTGGAAAGGCTACACTCACGCCTGGAGCATGCTGTCGGACGCGAGCCTCCTGACATGGACTACCTGGAGTTCATCTGCTCACAAGAATTTGTCTTTTTAAGTGCGGTTTCAAATGTAATTACTGTCCCAGGAGATGTTTTGGAAGCCGTCACTGAACTGCTCAGAGTAATTCAACAACACCTGTCAGACAGGGAGACGCATACTGTGACTGTTCTGCGGGAGAAGCCAGGGTCAATGGGAAGGCCACGTTTCATAATATTGCCAAATTACATTTCACATCTCATAGACATGAACTGTTCCGTTCCAACCATCGCTCGCTTGCTTGGAGTAAGCACACGCACCTTATTCAGAAGAATGGCTGAGTATAACCTGTCAATTCGGGCACGGTATAGCAGGCTCACAGATGCAGAGTTAGATGCTTGCGTTACAGATGTAAAACTACATATGCCCCATTGTGGATAAAGAATGATGAGAGCAGCGTTAAAATCTCGAGGACACCAAGTGCAGTTCGAACGGGTCAGAGCCGCAATGCATCGCGTTGATACAGTGGGAGTCATGTCTCGAATGACACAACTTGGCTGCGTTGTACGAAGGACCTACTCTGTGTCCAGTCCTAGGTCAATAATGCACATTGACACCAACCATAAACTGATCCGGTAAGCTTGTCTGGGTTGTTGACTCATGCTATTTCACGTTGTAGTCATTGAGAAATATGTGCTATTTGAAACGTTTTGTCTGAATACTTTGTTTTAGCTACAATATTGTCATCTTTGGAGGTGTGGATGGCTTTTCACGCAAGGTAATGCTATCTTAACCAAATAGAGATTTGTAATGTATAACGTTATAATCCAGCATAATGTTTCTTGCGTAGGTAATGTACCTTGGAGCTGCACCTAACAACCTTGCTGCTACTGCCTTGGACTTTTTTCAAGAAGCAGTGGAAACATTTGGCTTCCCTCTTAGGTACACTTGTTATAATTGGTTACAACTGGATGACAAGTCTTGGTTTAAACTTCCAAGGCACATTTTTTAGTATATGTTCATATGGTATGGCTAGTTTGTTTACTTTAACACCATGAAGTCTTATTTCAAAAGCAGTGTTTTTATTCAGGGTCTAAGCACCAATGTAATGTAAGCATGATGCAAAGTGCATGGTTAAAGCATTAATTTATATAAAGACAACCTTCCAATTGTGTTCTTGCACACTTAAAGAGTACGTAGTGACCAGGGCATTGAAAATGTGGACATTGCTCGCCTGATGTTCATGATTCGTGGGACAGACAGGGGCAGCTTTATTTCTGGAAAAAGCGTCCACAATCAACGGTTAGAATTTTTTTATTACTTTATTTTTAATCTTTTGTCTAAAATGAATTTTACTTATTTTCCCTGACTCCATCGTCTTAACATTTCTTTGTACACTTAACTGCCTGAATTGATTTAATTGAATTTACAAATTACTTTTCAGTATAGAGAGGTTGTGGAGAGATATCTGGGCATCGGTGACCAATGTGTATTATGATGTTCTACATGCTTTGGAAGAAGCTGGACACCTTGATGTTTCTGACCCTACTCATCTGTTCTGCTGCCACTATGTATTTCTCCCACGACTTCAAGATGGTCTCAACCTTTTCCGCACCACCTGGGACAATCACCCAATACGAACAGAGGGCAGCATGACCCCTAACCAGTTGTGGGTGTTGGGAAGTATCCAGCATCCTATACCTGAACCTGATATAGAGGTATATGTGTTTCATTATTTAAGACATGTCAACATTAAGATTTAAAGCAGGACAGTGAATGAAATTGAAGAAATTTTATACTATTAATGTCATGAATGACCAAGATGGCGGCGCGTGAACATCGCGAGGCTCAGCGTCTCTCCAGTTTTAGCAATTATATAGTGTTTTTCTTGCTCATCTCGGGCCTGTTCGTACAGAACAGTTGTGCCTTCACATCGTACACCCGGCAGGAGCTTTTGGATATCGGTTTGCGCATTCCCGGAAGTTATATCAGCAACATTCAACTTGTCCCTGAGATCATCAAAACATCCGATGCTACGCACCCCACACGGCCGGGCGGAAGTGCTCGTCGGCGGCGTCGAGATCGTAAACAAAGGCGGGGAACGCGCGGAGGGCTAAGAGCTAAGCTAAAGCTAACACCACACCGGCTCTCTTTACCCAGCATTTTCCTTGCTAATGTACGATCATTAGTGAACAAAATGGATGAGATTCGACTCCGCATCATCAACAACAAAAGAATTTTAAACTGCAATGTCATAATCTTCACGGAAACATGGCTACACAGCGGCATACCGGACAACGCTATTGAGTTAGCGGGCTACAACACACCGGGCGGATAGAACGGCAGAGGAATCCGGTAAGACAAGAGGAGGTGGACTGTGCATTTATGTCAATAAAGCTTGGTGCACGAACTCACTTATTGTCGGGAGACACTGCTCGGCTAACCTTGAGTTTCTCATGGTTAAATGTAGACCGTTTTATCTGCCACGGGAATTCACTTCCACCATTATAACGGCAGCTTATATTCCACCGGATACTGATGCCAAGCTTGCTATGAAAGAACTTCATGCAGCCATCAGTAAACAACAGACTGCTCACCCGGAGGCTGCATTTATTGTTGCGGGAGATTTTAATCACTCTAACTTAAAGACAGTGCTCCCTAAATTTCATCAGCATGTTTCCTGCCACACAAGAGGAAACAAAACTTTGGATCATGTCTACACAAACATGGCTGAAGCTTACGCCGCGACACCCCTCCCCCACCTGGGTCAATCTGATCACCTTTCTTTGTTCCTCACCCCCAAGTACTCACCTCTCATTAATCGTGTGAAGCCATCAGTGAAGACCATCAAGGTGTGGCCTGCGGGGGCAGACTTCACACTCCAGGAAAGGTTTCTACACACAGACTGGAGTATGTTTGCTTCTCAGGCCACCAGTGGCTCTCACATGGACATAGACAGCTACACCTCTTCTGTATTGGACTACATCAATACCACCATTGATAGTGTCACAACTCAGAAGCAGATCACCATATACCCTAATCAGAAGCCATGGATGAACAAGGAAGTGCGCCTCCTGTTGAAAGCACGCAACACCGCATTCAGATCAGGTGATGCACAGGCCTATAGTACTTCCAGGGCAAATCTGAAGAGGGGCATCAGAAAGGCCAAGCACTGCTACAAGTTGAAGCTAGAGGAGCATTTTATCAACTCTGACCCTCGACGCATGTGGCAGGGCATCCAGGCCATTAGTGACTACAAACCCAACCACTCCATCCCCATAGCCACAGATGCTGCCTTTCTGAACGAGCTTAATGACTTTTATGCACGCTTTGAGAGAGACAATAAGGAACCCGCCACCAGGCTCACACCTTCTACTGACCACCCAATCATCACACTAAACTCCACAGATGTTTACACTGCACTAAGCCGGATAAACGCACGTAAGGCTGCTGGCCCTGATGGCATCCCTGGTCGCGTACTCCGGGCATGTGCGGAGCAGCTCGCTGGGGTCTTCACGGATATCTTCAACCTGTCCCTCGCCCAAGCAGTTGTTCCAGCATGTTTCAAATCCACCTCCATTGTTCCAATTCCAAAACATTCCAGCCCGACATGTCTGAATGACTACCGCCCTGTAGCACTCACACCCATTGTTATGAAGTGCTTCGAGCGGCTGGTCTTGTCACACCTAAAAGACTCTCTACCATCCACACTGGACCCATACCAATTTGCCTACCGCAGCAATAGGAGCGTAGATGATGCAGTGTCAATGGCGCTGCACTCCGTGCTCACACATCTGGATAATAAGGACACTTATGCACGCATGCTGTTTGTAGACTTTAGCTCTGCATTCAATACCGTCATCCCTTCCAAGCTAATCAGCAAACTTGGAAACCTAGGCATTAACAACTCAACCTGCAACTGGATTATGGATTTCCTGACGAACAGGCCTCAGCTTGTTAGGTTAGGCCACATCTGCTCCACCACCATCACCCTCAACACTGGTGTACCACAGGGCTGCGTACTGAGCCCCTTTCTCTACTCCCTTTTCACACTCGACTGCAGGCCTGTGAATGGATCTAACTCCTTCATCAAGTTCGCAGACGATACAACAGTGATTGGTCTCATCAGCAACAACGATGAGACTGCTTACAGGGAGGAGGTACGGCACCTGGCCATATGGTGCTCAGACAACAACCTGCTCCTTAACACCTCCAAGACAAAGGAGATCATCGTGGACTTCAGGAAGGCGAAAGGAGGCACACACGACCCCATCCACATTAACGGGATGGCTGTTGAACGTGTTTCCAGTTTTAAGTTCCTGGGGACCCATATTTCGGAGGACCTGTCCTGGACCACCAACACCTCATGCCTGGTCAAGAAGGCTCACCAGCGTCTCTTCTTTCTGAGGACACTGAAGAAGAACCAACTGTCTTCAACTATCCTGGTGAACTTCTAATCGCTGCACGATAGAGAGCATCCTGACCAACTGTGTCACAGTCTGGTACGGGAACTGTTCTGTTGCTGAGCGCAAGGCACTGCAGCGGGTGGTGAAAACAGCCCAGCGCATCACAGGGACTACACTCCCTTCCATTGAGGACATCCAGAGGAAACGCTGTCTGCGTCGAGCTCGCAGCATTCTCAAGGACTCCTCTCACCCCGCTCATGGACTGTTTACTCTCCTGCCTTCCGGTAGGCGCTACAGGTGCCTCCGGACAAGAACCAGCAGACTAGGAAACAGCTTTTTTCCCAGAGCTGTTTCATTATTGAACTCTGCTCCCCACTGATTCCACTAACCCTCATAACTTTAACGCTGCTACTACATTGTTTACATTGCATAACAGGGCTGCATCCATGACTGAACTGTACACACCAGTACTTCATGTTATCTGCTCTACCGGACTGTTTACACACACATAGCATCATTTCCAGTCTATACTGCTCACTTGCACACCAGGAATATTACACTGAATGCTCATTTGCACTAATAAACTACTTCCATAACTGAATTAACTCATCTACTGCACTGTAACTCATCTATTGCATCTATTGCATAACTAACTGCATCCACTCATCTATTGCACTGTAACTTCAATAACTGCATTAACTCATCTACTGCACTGTAACCTTAATAACCGCATTAACGCATATACTGCACTGTAACTTCAATAACTGCACTAACTCATCTAATACACTGTAACTGTATTATCTGCATCTACTCATGTATTGCACTATAACTTCAACAACTGCATTAACTCATGTACTGCACTGTATCTTTAATAACCGCATTAACTCATCTACTGCACTGTAACTTTAATAGCTAATGTCTGTAATTAATGCACACTCAAGTCACTTGCACTATTGTATTGTCTATATTGTTATCTGTTCATAACCACCTGTACATTAATGTTCACAGTATATAGCCTTCTGTATATATTGTTCATAGTACATACCGACTGTCATATTTTTCGTACAACATTTGTATAGTATTTCCCTAAAATTGTATTCTGTATTTATTCACACTGTATATCTGCACTTGCTAATTGCACTTCTGGTTAGACCTAAACTACATTTCGTTACACTGTACTTGTATATGTGTAATGACAATAAAGTTGAATCTAATCTAATCTAATCTAATCTAATCTAATGAGGGTACAGACTTTACTATTTTTCTCTCTATAGGGATTGAGCATACCGCACATTGACTGGGAGGACAGTCGACTGAGTGTTGATGCACACTCTAATATTGTTGTGCCGACAACTGTATGTCCCCTGACGGATGAACAAATGCAAGCACTCAGAGAAATCGTAGACCCTAAAAGACATTCAGAGACTTTCGGCTGGGACATATATTTAGCAGCACTTGAGTTTTGCCAAGCAGCTTTGGAACAATTCTGATCACTTTTTTTATGCAAACTTCTACTATTATTATTGAAACATCAATACCTCATGGCTCATAATATGAACAAGGAAGCTGCTAACTGTTGTTTTGTTTCTGTTTTTTCTTAAGTGCTGTACAAATAGCGCACACTTTATTCAAGAAGTAAACAGTATGGCTTAACTTCAACGTTTAATTGGATACATTTCACCATTCAAGTACTTAGTAACTGTATAGGTTTTGTACATTTTAGTAAACATACAAGTATTTGCTAGACTCCTAATTTGCAATAATTTTAACATTTCAATCCTTAGTAAACTGGATTTTCACTGTTATTAAACATAAGTACTTACTACAAAAAAGTACTTAAACAACAACCTGAGAAGATAAATGCAGTAACAGCATTGATTACAGTCTCTCAGTGACGTTATGTTAAACTGTGCATCTAAAAATTACACAAGCCCAAAACCATACTTGCAAACACCAATGCACATAATCAAGTCTTTTGAAAAGGAGTGGAACTCTGTGTAGTGGCCTGGTAGCCGAAGAATACAAAAGCAGGTGGAGGATCGTGGAAGATCGCTTTTTACAACTTCCACAGCCATGTTTTTTTCAATCCGCTCCCATCCGACCCAGAACCGCAAAAGGTTTTTAAGATCTTTGCTGGATCCTGAAAAGGCAAAATAAACAGTTAAGTAACAATTATAAAAAAAAAAGGACAACGGCAGCAAGAAGATCCATAAAACTTGGTTATGAAAAGTGATTAAAAGCTTTATGGTCGGTTTCATATCATACTTATAAATATAAACCACTTAAAGAGTTATTTTCGGTTCAAAAACTTACTTCTCATTGAACATCAATTCATATCCTTATTGGTGTGCATTGAAAATACATAAGAGAAGTAAATAATAATCACTTTTGTTTAGTTTAAGTTTCATGTTTATGTAAATCTACAGCCTTCTGTGCATACAAGGTGCATTCGATTAGCACAACCATGAAATTAAACATACATTCACATGAGATGAATCACAAAAAAACTGTTTTTGTGTCAATATATATAATATTGATCTGTATTATCTGTACTGACCCCTCCGAACATTCACTTACTGTAGGTCACATAGAATTAAACTCTTAAAAACTGAAACGACTGTGGCCTTAAAACTTTGAAACATGTACCTGACTCGATGAACTGCTTTAAAAATCCAGCAATCCTTTCCTTAGTAGCAGCTGGGTACTCGTCGTCGTCATCATCATCATCATTATTATTGCTTTCGTTGGGCCAGTCAATACACGAAAGAAGCATCTAAACCAGTAACAGGAATTAAGTCTGTGATCAGATATTTGTGTTTGCCAAGAGAATTTAGAATGATAAGCATAATATAGCTAAAAAGGACAAAGATAATTTGAAGTCCTCATTGCCAGTTTTACCTCAGGGGTGCATAGGTCCTCAGATTCCTTGGGGAATAACACTACATCCTTCCTGTCAGTAAGTAGGGGCCAAACAAAGGTGTCTTTCAGTCCCTGCTTGATTTGTTTCATTTGGCGTGTTCTTCTCCCAAGAACCTACAAAGTAAAAGAAACAGAAAATCCAATCCAACAGTAACCAACTAAATAAACAACTACTCATTGCTGTGTAACAGTGCCGTTATAAAAAGGACAGAAATATATGAACAAAGATGTATGTCAATTTAAACTTATAATTGCTCAATCACAAAATTAAGGCTCTTTCATTTGTAAGTTGTATCGAAAAAAAAAACAATCTAAACGTATAAAAGCAAAATCTGTTAAAACATTTGATTGATCATGTTAAAAAGGCATTCACAAACACTAACTAAAAATTTTATTTACCGCATGTGACAGCAGACGCTCGTAAAGCCACCTTCTATTTTCTTCTGTTGGACCAGGAAGATCCCAAGCCAAACAAAGTTCTAAGACTTTACTGTATTGGTCCTCGGTCAATGAAACTTGTCCATTGAGCTAAACAACAATAATAGTAGTAATACATAGCAAACAAACTCCAAATACAACAAAAAATCATCCAAAACAAGACCAAGTTTATAGTAATATACATACAAAGCTGATGGTCTCTCGTACATCAATATCTGGACAGTCCTCCAATTGCAAAGTGGCTGTATCGGATGAGCCGTGAAACAGAACATGAACAAAAGCTCTGCTGAGGCCTGTAAGACACGGGCCACCATGCAAAAAGGAGTGGCCTAGCATTCTTCCTGCTACCAAGAAAAGATCGCTTTCTATTAGAAGCTGTGCTGAAGAAGGCACCAAATGGTCTGGTTCTCCTTCAAAGAGGCATGTTACACCTGTGTTTCCTGTTAATATAAAACATAAAATGAGCAACATCATTTTATCATGAAATAATAAAAAAAACTGAATTCTATGTCAAAGTAAATTTTGTAGTCCAGCATAAATTATAAAACTGCTTACCCAAATTTAAATTGAAACCATACTTCAGTTTTTGAAGAACTGTTGAAAAAAAGTGTCTGGTGACTCCTTCACCAACTGCAGAGTCCCCTGAAAACAATGAACATATAAAGTATAATTATTCTGACATCATAACTACACCATATGAACTACAGTAAACATTCTCTTGTGTATACATTTTTATTTTCTCTAGACTGTACCTTGAAGATTACATTTAACAGGACATGCCCACTCTACATTTCGTTGCTTGTAGAAGATAATAAGTTCCCTCTCCTGATCTTGAGCACACAATCTTAAATCCATAGACATTAAAAGTGGTTTCCCTGTCTTGTGGAGACTGAGAATTTCTTGTGTGTACAAAGATGCAGCCATTACTGCATCTGGATGGGTCTTCCAGTCTGGTAAGTAAATTAAAATGTTTTCCTTAATCATGCAAGTTCAAAGGAGCTTTGTTTCAGGCCAACTGACATGTGGTAAGTTTTTCCATCTCTACTTATTTGCTACAGTAGTTTTAACAACATACTCAATGAGACAACTTAGTTACCATCATTCATATATGTCACTTGAGTGCTGTGGTTCATTTCATTGTCCATGAACGTCAATTCGGTAGTATCATTCATTATATTATCAATTGTTCAGCAAAAACGGAAAACATTACACACTTAAAATACAATTTATAATATGAGGACAAAGGATACTACTAAGCACAGTTTCCTCTTTCTCACAAAAACAAATATTATCCAGCTCGCACACCTTTCCCCACATTCACTGGCATGAACCTCCAAGATGTCATGGGGCATTTTTTCTTGACATATAGGACAGACAGCCTGTAATACACAAATTACAAGAATAATTGTTTTATTCTAGAAGCAAAAATCGAGAAACACTTTTTGGTTTGTTCTTTACCGAGTAACATTTTATGCAGTCTATATTTTCTAATTGATCATCTCTGGAGCAAGACATTTAGGACTAGACAGAAATTAATGTACACTAAGTGAAGGTACCTGTTCATTTTTCATGACTTCTTTGTTGTCACTGTACTCCCTTTCCTCATCTTGGGCTTCATCCTGTTTTTCTTCATCATCATCCAACGTAACAACATCAGGACACGACTTAATATGATTAGTTAGGACTTGTAGGGGGTATAATATGTTGCATTTCTTGCACACTGCCTTTGGCATGTTGCGGAAACTTTCAGAAGATGGAGGCAAGGGAGTAGTGTCTAATTCATCTTGAAGAGGAGCTATGTAGAGGACTGAGTTCTCTCCAATTTTGGTAGCTTTCACAAGTCTGCCTGTGTACCCACAGTCTGCAGGTGCCACTATTGTGAGTTTACGAATTCCCCACCCTCCTGAAATTTGTAGCCGTAAAACAGTTATAAATATATATATATATATATGTGTAGGTATACACATACAGTTGTACCATGCATAATCTGGAAAATGTTTACTATTAAAAACAAATTTCAACAAAATAAAAGGATTTATAAAATTATGATTTATACAAATTACAATTAGATTTTATTTTAGTATTGCCATGAACAAGTTATTTTAAATAAGAGATGTCTACATATAGTCCACAATACAGCATAACTGAATTTATAAAAGATAACGCCATGAGTCTGTCAATTGTCCTCTGTGTTTAAAGATTAATTTAACATAAATATAGTTACTGCTGGACAGAGGTCATATATGCAAAAGATGCTGTATGAGCAAAGATTTTCAGGAGGACTTTTCTAAAGACCATTGGATAGTTAATTGGGTCGGATCAAACAAGGAACTCTTCGACAACTACCTTAAAACACTGTCATTAATTGTTCAGGTACCATTGTACAGTGATATGCCTCAGATGTATGTACATTTTTGAACAGACTTATTTTTGTATTCTGTTATTATTCTGTTCTCTGGACTATGTAAGCATCTGTGAGCAAGTTATTCAAGGTAGTTAATATTACCTGCTGCTTTATAAAGGAGCCAGCCTCCAGTAACCCCTCCAAGTTTTGGATACAGCTCAGTAAGAGTATCACAAACCTAGTGAATATAATTAGATTGTAACAAATCTCCATAAAAGGGAAGGAAGGAGTCAGGAACCGGAAGACATTTCAAGGCATTTAATAAAGTAATATAACTTTTCTCACGGACGAACGCCGGCAAACAACAACACAGTAAAACATAAATACATAAACAAACACTTTGCGCCCGGACCTCTCTCTTCGACGGTCCGGTCGCTCATTCCTTTTATATGCTCCCAATCTCCTACGTGATTCGAGCTCGGTGTGCGCACAGCTGGCGCTCATTCACAATTACTCACCGGACTCGAACCACGGTCTCGCCCCGCCTACTCTACTACATAGATTAATTAATTTTGCTACTGTTGCTGCCCCCAAAGGAGGATACCCTATTGCTATAGCAACATAATATTTACAAAGATAACAAAAATAATATCCTTGATACATTTTATTTATACTGACAAGGACTATAATGGCAAATTATATAATGTACTGTACCTCCTGATGAGTCATGTTTTCATCCAGGGTGGCAGTTCTGCGTCCTAATCCTGCCTGTGCATGCAGCAGTTGATCTGGACCACTGGGTGATCTTTCACATTGGGTCGGCAGTAGGTGAAACATGACCTGAAATGGCTTTTGTTTCTTCGGCACAGGACATGTTTCTGTAAAGCGTCTTTTGCCTCTGCGATTTGAGAACAATCCAGGAAAAGACCTGTTGAGGAAGTTATAACAACTATAAATTGTTACTTACAGTTCTACAATAATAAAAAAATAATATAAATACACTACAAATCAAAACTTTACATCAAGTTGTTCATTCCTTATTCATATTTTTTCTAGATTGTAGAATAATAAAAAACAATAATATTATGAAGAGAACAATTTTGTAATTAAAGACAACTTAACCAGATCAAAGATGCTATATTTTAGTCTCTTCATAGTAGCTAACATTTGCCTTGAATGTGAATAATTGTCATTTTATCAGCTAATTTCTTCAGGTCTCACTCCAAGATGCTTTTTAGACTGAAGTAGTAGTTTAAAGTAGTTACCATCTTTGCCTTGCTCTTATTGGCTTCTCCATCCTTTTCTAAAGAAATATGTAATGTTTTTCCAAAGTATATTTTTGTCTACAAAATAGGGCTGGGCGGAATGACGTAGGCTGTTAATAGTTTTAATAAACCTAAACTTTTTAGTCGAGCCCAGCGAATCTTGCGTTTAAATCCTAGATGATGCTCGCTGCTTATGACGTGACGCGCCACCAACCCCCGTTTTGGGAGATGCGTGTGGAGTCAGAGACCCGCGTTGCGAAGACAAGCGCGGGAATAAACAAGCCTAAAGACAGTATTATTAGATGCACACTTATAGTGTGTTGCGACTGAGAGTGAAGAGCGATGAAGACCTACAGTACTGACCCCCATGAACACTAGTTTAAAACACCAGTCATATACATATATTCTCATTATTTGTCCATATATACTTCAATGTTGTCTATCTTAAATGTACACAGACAAATATAAATAAATAATAAATCTCATCATCAGAACTTAATCAGATTGAGTACATTTTCATAACTTGTCTACATTATAACTTTGAGCATTCAAATGAACTTAATGAATAAATAAATTGATTTAATCTAAGAAAAATAGGTATAAAATATAGAATTTTAATGGGAGATGGGTACCGTTAAATATATTTATGAAATAGATTTTTGATCATTCCACCCACCCCTACTACAAAATAATCGGATATATATAAGCAAATGCCTTTTGATCAACATCACATAATACAAAGATCGCATAATACACTTAGCCAAGTGATCATAAACATTTAACAGTTGTGTAGTGTACTATAAAAGCAATATAAGTTTGTGCTGACCTGGTCATTTCTGTGCGAAGAGATGATTGTCCCTGAGGTTGGACTCTTTGCCTGTAATGTCATCAAACACAAATTGATGTATTTATATCATCATCATAATGAATGTGTTGACTTTCAGGCACACAGTGCATGATATAAAACCTACTATACCTGTTACTATCCTGGCTAGTAGAAGGCCCATCAGCTCTTTGTCTTTGATTGCTCAAAAGTGACAAAAGGTGCCTTGCTGATCTCAGAACTTCACTGTCATCCTTGTTAAGCAAACACGACATAATACCATACCATGACCATCACATTACATGAATACACACAATCGTCAAAACGGTTGTAAAGTTTATCATAAATACACATCAAGTTATCTTTATAACTAAGAGAGGAATAAACAGTCCTCGTATAGCGGCAGATCGATCATTTAACTGGTAAAAACTACCGCCATCGATACAGTACTGGCCATATTGGCAGTGTCTTGTAAAGTGCGGGCCACTTTTCCACGGACATTATGTGAGGTGTGATATGCTATTGTATTTATATCCCATTTGCTGTTAATAGATTAACATACGTTAATAAATGGTAGCGGATAAAAATTAATATTCACGTAAATAATGCATTTGTGTCTTCATTAGCTTAAGATAATAATGAACACAAAACGTTACATGTGTTTATGATCACACAAAGACATGTACACGTGTAAATTAACTTTTGTATCTTCATTAGCTTAAGATAATCATAAACGTTTACAGTACTTGCCTCTCGGTCCATTTCGGCAAATCCCCTTTGGTCTAATGATCAAAATTCGCTTGCACCTGTCAGTGCTCTAGTGACAGCACCACCTGCTGGTGAGGGGGACAAGCAGCAGGCCTCGAGTATCCATCAATGCTCGATTGCTCTTCCTGTGATACCCGGATGTGTAATGTCGAATTTCTTTTCGAATTTGAATCATTGAATTTGAGTAAGCGAAATAAAACGCACCGAAATTTAAATTTGTATTGAAATTTGTATTGAAGTTTTAACAATGAAATTGTGAAAGTCGTATTTTGAAATAATCTGAATATTTAATATTGAGTTTTATACAATGCAACTTTGTGTGAAATGTTTTCGTTTGTAAAATGCACAGCTTAAATATGCAACCATGTTGAATTGCGGAGCCTTAAAATGCAAGAACTGTTAATTCAACACATTTATTTTTCGGTTACTGCTATTCGGCATGCTTTTTTGCTTCAAAACTAAAGGCATTATTTTACTTCCATAGTCCAGTACGTGCTCTTCAGACTTGCGTCCACCGCACTGGCCCGTGGGTAAATCAGAGCAACTTTTTATATGCTGTGGGAGCCGCAACAAAGGGGCGACTGCCATCAAACAAACAATATCACATTGGGCGAGAGATGCTATTGCTCTGGCCTATGAGAAACGCTCACGTCTAGGAGTCAGAGCTCATTCCACAAGGGGGGTCTCATGTTCTATGGCCTTAGCAAGAGGAAGTTGAATCTGCATAAAAACAGCTTTTGACTAATCAACTGTTTTCTCTTGCAGAAGACAACTTTTCATTGTCCTCTGATGCTTGGTGCAAACAAAAAGCAGTTTTCAGTGCAAGAAGCATGTTTCTGAAAGTTGAAACTGCAGAAAAACAGCTTTTGACTAATCAACTGTTTTCTCCTGCAAAAAAAAAACTGTTTCATGTTTTTTTGATTAGTCAAAAACTAGTTTTGTGCACATTCAAATATCAAAAATTTGCTTCTTGCACTGAAAACTGCTTTTTGTTACACTGAGCATCAGAGGACCATGATAAGGTGTCTTTTGCAAGAGAAAGCAGTTGATAATTCAAACGCTTGTTTTGTGCACATTCGACTTTCAGAAACATGCTTCTTGCACTGAAAAGTGCTTTTGTTACACAGAGCATGAAAGGACCATGAAAAGGTGTCATTTGCAAGAAAAAAACAGTTGATTAGTCAAAAGCTCGTTCTGTGCACTTTAAACTTTCAGAAACATGCTTCTTGCACTGAAAACTGCTTTTTGTTACATTGAGCATGAAAGGACCATGAAAAGGTGTCATTTGCTAGAAAAAAACGTTGATAGGTCAAAAGATTGTTCTGTGCACTTTAAACTTTCAGAAACATGCTTTTTGGACTTAAACTGTTTTTTTGTTACACAGATCATCAGAGCACCATAAAAAGGTGTCTTTTGCAAGAGAAAACAGTTGATTAGTCAACAGCTCGTTCTGTGCAAGGAGGCTCACTTGGGGTAAGGCGTACTTCCGCCCGTCCCGCCACCCGTCCCGCGGCCAGCTGTGCGCAAGGGCATCTGTGCCAAAGAGGACCTCGGACAGGGAGTACCAAAGCGGGCAATGGTCGTGTTGCGGGAGGCGAACAGTTTTACCTGTGCTTCCCCGAACAGCTTCCAAATGAGCTGGACTGTGCGGGGGTGGAGTCGCCACTGCACGCGAGGTGTATACTGACGAGAGAGCGCAACAGCTGACTGGTTCAGTTTGCCCGGGATGTGTGTGGCCCGCAGGGTGCGGATCACCTGTTGACTCCACCGGAGGAGGCGTCCGGCAAGTCGTGTGAGCTGCCATGAGCGTAAACCACCCTGATGATAGATGTACGCCACAGTTTTAGTGCTGCGGACAGCATGTGCTTGTCCTGCACGAAAGGCCATAGCCTCCTCAGTGCAAGTAGCACAGCTCACAAGTCTAGGCAATTGGTATGCCAGCGCATGCGGGGGCCTGTCCAGCTCCCCGTTACTGCGTGCCTGTTGCACACTGCACCCCTACCCCTGCAGATGCCTCGATCTGCCCAAGTGGGACCTCAGTCTGGAAAAAGGTCATGGAAGACCAGGGGGACCATGGAAGACCACTGGGCCCATACTGTGGACAGTCGTGCCGACCTGGTGACAGAGTTGAGTGTCATGCCGAAAAGGAGGATGCTCTGCACTGGGGAGAGCTTTTTCCTTTCTTGGTTGACCTGTAGTCCCATTCGATCTCGGTCCCGGAGCATCAGGTCCCTTTGTGTACACAAAGGATCTTGCGAGTGTGCCAGTCGTCGAGATAGTTCAGTACCCGCACACCTTTTTCCCCGAGGGGAGAAAGGGCGGCTTCCACGATCTTCGTAAAGACCTGTGGGGACAGGGACAGACCAAAAGGGAGGACTCTGAACTGATATGCCCGCCCTTCGAACGTGAACCGTAGGAACGTCCAGTGTCTAGGGAGGATCGAGACATGAGAGTAAGCGTCTTTCAGGTCTATTGCCACTAACGAACCGTCCTTATTAGTCACCGAGACAAAGTGGGCAGCTTACAAGCTCCCAGGGACTGCAGGGGGACCAAAGGGACGGTCGACTTCACCATTCCCATGGGGGGTGGTTCGTCGGCTGGCGGAGCCAACCACATCTCGAGGGGGGGCCCCGCAGGGCAGGTTGGCTCCGCCTTTTTAGCTGCTTGGCGGGACAACGGCACGCACTGTCGGTTTGAGAGTGGTGACAGCTGTCTTATGTGTACGACCTCACACCTCGCCAGGGCGTGAGGTCGGGTTGCCATGCACAGTCCAGTGGAGTGTGCGATAGGCTGCAAGTACACCCGGGGAGAACAGAAAAACTCTGTAAGTGGGCGCCAGGTCCTGAAAAGGGCCCGGCTTTGGTGACAAGCAGAAGGCGTCCCGTACCGACCAATCAGAGCTGTGGCTGTGAAGGTCGGGCCCGATGTTGTTCTCCCTGGGGTCTTCCCGTCAGTGTCCCATCTCGAGAGAAGGTTGCTGACCGGGTGGAGGTTTCCCACTCAACCTCCGCTTCCGGGGTGCCACCTGTGGGGGCATGGGAACCGGAGCCGATGTCGAAGGGGTCCTGGGCTGTCGGGAAGCGAACGTCACGCGGGATCTTGGAGGCCTCTAGGTGGCCGAGTCGCGGTGTGATGCTTCTTCACCCTCAAAAACTGCTGGGCAGTCCTCGACGGTGTTGCCAACAACCCACCTTGCGAGACGGGTGCATAAAGGAAGCGGACTTTCTCAGTGTCACTCTTCTGCGTAAGGAACAGCCGGGGGTGTCTCTCCTCGACCACTACCGTGGACATTGTCTGACCCAGGGCCCATGCCGCCACCTTGGTCGCCCGTAGAGCGCTGTCAGTCATGGCACGGAGATCCTGCATTATACCCGGGTCGGCCTTACCCTCGTGGAGCTCTCAATGCCTGGCCTGGTTGACCTGCAGGATGGCCATGGCGTAGAGAGAAGAGGCAGCCTGGCCCGCCGCAGCGCAAGCTTTCGACACCAGTGATGCCGAAGTCTTAAACGCTTTGGACGGTTGGCGTGGCCGATTTCCCCCAGCTGGTAGCCGTCTGCGGCACAGGTGCACCGCAGGCTTACGTCCCACCCTGGGGATCTCGACGTAGCCTTTGGCTGCCCCACCATCAAGGGAAGTAAGGTAGGCGGAGCTGGTTTCGTTCCAGAGTGTGTGCGTGAGGATCCGGACAGTATGACACCGCCGTTTGGGGAACGTTCAGAAGAGCGAATCGGGGTGCGATCGGCCCGTGAGCACTTGGCTGGCGGGTTTACGTTCGCAGAGTTCCCCATATCACTAACGCTGTTAACGTGGGTGGTCATAGGGGCCGTAGCCACAGATGTCACAGCCCGGGTAGCAGACGAAATGGTGGCTGGTTCCCGTAGGAAGACAGCCACCCGTGACCGCAAATTCTAAATGACAATCTGCCCACAGTGCGGGGAGATGTGTCAATGAACGCTGCTTGCGTGCTGGACGCCCAGACACCTAATGCAGCGATTGTGTCCATCCCCCTCCTCGATGAGGGTGCCGCACCCAAGAGAACAGCGGGACATGCCGCGCTGGAGAATGCTCAGTCAGTCCTGAAAAGGACCTTTTTAGAAAAAATCTCTAACACCTCCGGAACCGCCAAGACGCCCAGGGGAAGGTTGCTGCAGGTAGGGACGATCCACTGCTCTACGTCGTAGATCCGGCAATGTAGAAGAAGAAGGATTCATTGAATTCGTTCTGTTTGTAGTCATGAGCGAAGGCTCTGAAGAACAAAAGGTAAATAAATGCTGCAAGCCGGCTTCCTTTTATACCGGACATCCGGAGGCGGAGACAAGGGCGAACCCCATCTGTCGTTCTCGGCACAACGTCGAGAGACCGACAGAAAGGGAACTGTTTTGTGCTCATTCCACTTTCAGAACCATGCTTCTTGCACTGAAAACTGCTTTTTGCAACACAGAGCATTAAAGGACCATGAAAAAGTGTATTTTGCAAGGGAAATCAGTTGATAAGTCAAACGCTTGTTTTGTGCACATTCCACTCACAGAAACCTGCTTCTTGTACTGAAAACTGCTTTTTGTTACACAGTGCATCATAGGTCCATGAAAAAGTGTAATTTGCAAGGGTAAACAGTTGATTAGTCAAAAGCTTGTTTTGTGCACATTCCACTTACTCCTTGTACTGAAAACTGCTTTTGGTTACACAGAGCATAAAAGGACCATGAAAAACTCTCTTTTGCAGGAGAAAACAGAGCATGAAAGGACCATGAAAAACTGTCTTTTGCAAGGGAAATCAGTTTAATAATCAAAAGCTTGTTTTGTGCACATTTCACTCACAGAAACCTGCTTCTTGTACTGAAAATTGCTTTTTGGTACACAGATCATGAGAGGACCATGAAAAAGTGTCTTTTGCAAGGGAAATCAGTTGATTAGTCAAAATCTTGTTTTGTGCACATTCCACTCACAGAAACCTGCTTCTTGTACTGAAAACTGCTTTTTGTTACAGAAGACCATGACAGACCATGAAAAACGGTCTTTACGAGAGAAAACAGTTGATTAGTCAAAAACATGTTTTGTGCTCATTCCACTTTCAGAAACATGCTTCTTGTACTGAAAACTGCTTTTTGTTACACAGAGCATGAAAAGACCATGAAAAACTGTCTTTTGCAAGAGAAAACAGTTGATTATTCAAAAGCTTGTTTTGTGCATATTCCACTCACAGAAATCTGCTTCTTGTACTGAAAACTGCTTTTTGTTACACAGATCATGAGAGGACCATGAAAAACTCTCTTTTGCAGGAGAAAACAGAGCATGAAAGGACCATGAAAAAGTGTATTTTGCAAGGGAAATCAGTTGATTATTCAAAAGCTTGTTTTGTGCATATTCCACTTACAGAAACATGCTTCTTGCACTGAAAACTGCTTTTTTGTACACAGATCATGAGAGGACCATGAAAAACTGTCTTTTGCGATAGAAAACAGTTGATTAGTCAAAAGCTTGTTTTGTGCTTATTCCACTCACAGAAACCTGCTTCTTTTACTGAAAACTGCTTTTTGTTACAAAGTGCATCATGGGACCATGAAGAAGTGTCTTTTGCAAGGGAAATCAGTTGATTGGTCAAAAGCTTGTTTTGTGCACATTCCGCTCACAGAAACCAGCTTCTTGAACTGAAAACTGCTTTTTGTTACAAAGTCCATCAGAGGACCATGAAAAATCGTCTTTTGCATCGGAAATCAGTTGATTAGTCAAAAGCTTGTTTTGAGCTCTTTAGACCTTCAGAAACACGCTTCTTGCACTGAAAACTACTTTTTGTTACACACAGCATCAGAGGACCATGAAAAATCGTGATTTGCATCGGAAATCACTTGATTAGTCAAAAGGTTGTTTTGAGCTCTTTAAACCTTCAGAAACACACTTGCGCTGAAAACTACTTTTTGTTACACACAGCATCAGAGGAACATGAAAAAGTGTCTTTTGCAAGGGAAATCAGTTGATTAGTCAAAAGCTTGTTTTCTGCACATTCCACTCACAGAAACATGCTTATCGTACTGAAAACTGCTTTTTGTTAAACAGTGCATCAGAGGAACATGAAAAAATGCCTTTTACAAGAGAAAACAGTTGTTTAGTCAAAAGCTTGTTTTGAGCTTTTTAAACCTTCAGAAACACGCTTCTTGCACTGAAAACTGCTTTTTGTTACACAGTGGATGAGAGGACCATGAAAAAGTGCCTTTTATAAGGGAAAACAGTTGTTTAGTCAAAAGCTTGTTTTGAGCTCTTTAAACCTTCAGAAACACGCTTCTTGCACTGAAAACTACTTTTTGTTACACACAGCATCAGAGGAACATGGAAAAGCGTCTTTTGCATCGGAAATCAGTTGATTAGTGAAAAGCTTGTTTTATGCACATTTCACTCACAGAAACATACTTATCGAACTGAAAACTGCTTTTTGTTACACACAGCATCAGAGGACCATGAAAAAGGGTCTTGAGCAAGGGAAAGCAGTTGTTTAGTCAAAAGCTTGTTTTGAGCTCGTTAAAACCTTCAGAAACATGCTTCTTGCACTGAAAACTGCTTTTTGTTACACAGTTCATCAGAGGACCATGAAAAAGTGTCTTGTGCAAGGGAAAACAGTTGATTAGTCAAAAGCTTGTTCTGAGCTCTTTAAACCTTCAGAAACACGCTTTTTGCACTGAAAACTACTTTTTGTTACACTGTTTATCAGAGGACCATGAAAAAGCGTCTTTTGCATCGGAAATCATTTGATTAGTCAAAAGCTTGTTTTGAGCTCTTTAAACCTTCAGAAACATGCTTTGTGCGCTGAAAACTACTGTTTGTTACACAGTGCATCATCAGAAGACCATGAAAAAGCGTCTTTTGCATCGGAAATCAGTTGATTAGTCAAAAGCTTGCTTTGTGCACATTCCACTCACAGAAATATGCTTATCGTGCTGTAAACTGCTTTTTGTTACACAGTGCATCAGAGGACCATTGAAAAGTGCCTTTTATAAGGTAAAACAGTTGTTTAGTCAAAAGCCTGTTTTGAGCTTTTTAAACCTTCAGAAACATGCTTCTTGCACTGAAAACTACTTTTTGTTACAGTGTTTATCAGAGGACCATGAAAAAGCGTCTTTTGCATCGGAAATCATTTGATTAGTCAAAAGTTTGTTTTGAGCTCTTTAAACCTTCAGAAACACGCTTTTTGCACTGAAAACTACTTTTTGTTACACACAGCATCAGAGGACCATGGAAAAGCATCTTTTGCATCGGAAATCAGTTGATTAGTCAAAAGCTTGTTTTGTGCACATTCCACTCACAGAAATATGCTTATCGTACTGTAAACTGCTTTTTGTTACACAGTGCATCAGAGGACCATTGAAAAGTGCCTTTTATAAGGGAAAACAGTTGTTTAGTCAAAAGCTTGTTTTGAGCTTTTTAAACCTTCAGAAACATGCTTCTTGCACTGAAAACTACTTTTTGTTACAGTTTTATCACGGTAACCTTTCACGGACGGGGCCTTAGCTCTCTACAGGCGAGAGGCCGTCCGGCTCGGGTTTACACCGGGTAAGCGCCACTTCCTTAATCAGGAATGCGCTGCAGAGGCCACCTCCTGCCCGTGGGGAGGAAAATGGTGGATATAGGTATGGTCTCGTCCTTGGAGGAGAACGCATGGAACGTGCGGACTGAGTAGTTAACCGCGAGGTGGAGGTCCACCTAGGGAAGCTCATGGGTTACCAGGAGTGGGAACCATACTCATGAGGATACATCAGACGGAACAGCCCACGGAGGGGGTGTTACATACGTCCGGTAGCACTAGGTCCGGTTAGAGCTATCTGTGATAGCTCACATGGTATCCCGGCCTAAGGGGGAAGGCTGCTCTGCCCAGCCAGCCCCCAGGTGGTGCTTGTTTGGTGATGGATGGAATGCCTATTCTTAACCAGTGTCTGGGTAAGAAGGGAGGTAGGTGAGGTACCAGTTTCTTAGCCATGTGTTTGGGTAAGAAAAAAAGGTAGATAGCACACTGACCCAACCTGTTAGAGGGTGGAAAGGTGCTTTCGCAGGCATACGCCCCCCCGGATGCCAGTCCTACATGTCGCCACGCAGGACGTGGGCTGACACCGGGTTTACACAAAAGTTGTTAACCCTTGTGAAGGTGTTTGGGCGTAGCCCAACCCGCAGCTCTACAGATGTCTGCTAGAGAGGCGATTCTGCCAGTGCCCAGGAGGTGGCTAAACTCCGTGTGGAGTGAGCCCTCACTACCAATGGGCATGGGAGACTCTGAGATCGGGATGCCGTCGTAACGGTGTCCACGACCCAGTGCGCCAGCCTCTGTTTGGAGACAGCCTTCCCCTTCTGCTGTCCTCCAACAGACACGGAGCTGGTCAGAGCTTCAGAGCTCTGCGTGCGGTCCAGCACGTACTGGACACAACACTGATCGGGTTGGGTCTTCCTCCCCTATGGGGAGCGCCTGCAAGTTCACCACCTGGCCCCGGAGGGAGTAGTGGGAACTTCTTGGGCACGCATCCGGTCCTGGGTCTCAAGCTAACGTGAGAGTTTCCAGGGCCGAATTTAAGGCAATCCTGGGACACGGAGGATGCTCGGTGGTCCCCTACCCTCTTGAAGGAAGTGAGCGCCGTCAGGAGGGCCGTCTTACTCAGTGAGGAAGATCGGAACCTCCGAGGGGCTCTTGGGGGGCCCTGAGGCTCCCCAGGACCACTTAGGGTCCCAAGAGGGTATGGAGCGGAGGTTAGGCGGATTACGCCCTCTCGCGCCCCTTAGGAACCTGGTGACCAGGTCGTGTTGCCCTAGAAACTTTCCACCGACTGAGTCGTGATGAGTGGCAGGAGCGACTACATACACATTCAGCGTGGAGGGGAGATGTTAGTCTCCAGTCTCGTAAGAAGGAAAACACAAGAGAGACACCAGGACGAGAAGAGGCGCCGTCTAGAGGCGTATAACCGCCTAGTAGATGGGGCCCTAGCCTGGGTGATGGTCTCCGCCGAGAGGGGGAGTAGCCATCTCAGGATCTTCTCGTCCCGTCTAGAGACCAGACATGGGTGTTCCAGAGGTCAGATCTGGGATGCCAGAACGTGTCCGTCCCCTGATAGAGCAGGTCCTCTGTCAGGGGAATGGTTCAGGGGGAGTCGCTGTCCAGAGCATTAGCTCTGAAGCCAAGTGCGGTTAGACCGGTGTGGTGTAACCAATAACACCTGGTGCTCCTGCTCCCTGACCTTGCACAGCGTCTGTGCAAGGAGGCTCCTGGGGGGGGAAGGTGTGCTTCCATCCATCCCGCGGTCAGCTGTGCGCAAGGATATCCGTGCCGAGGGCAGGAATATCAAGCGGGCAAATGGTGGTGTTGCGGGAGGCGAACAGGTTTACCTGGGCCTACCCGAACAGCCTCCAAATGAGCTGGTGCGCGGGGGTGAAGTCGCCACTCTCCACGAGGCATAAACTGGCGAGAGAGCACGTCGGCTGTCTAGTTCAGTTTGCCTGGGGTGTGTGTGGCCCGCAGGGAACGGGTCACATGTTGACTTCACCGGAGGAGGCGTCGAGCAAGTTGTGTTAGCTGCTGTGAGCGAACGCCACCCTGACGATCTGTGCTCGCTACAGCTATAGTGCTGTCCTCGGACCAGCACGTGCATGTCTTACACGAGAGGCCGTAGCCTGCTCAGTGCAAGTAGCACAGCCCACAACTCTTGGCAATTGATATGCCAGCGCAGGCGGGGGTTCGTCCAAAACCCCACCTGCGTGCTCGTTGCACACTGCACCGCACCCCTACAGGGAGACGTCAGCCGTCACCACGACCTGCCTCATAACCTGCCCAGAGGGACCTGAGTCCGTCAAAAAAGTCATAAAGACTAGGGGTTATGGTGCGTTGGCAGCAGGGCGGCATCACCATGCTCCTGCTGCCAGTGTGCCACGCTCTCCTCGGAACTCGACTCTGAAACCAGTGTTGGAGCGGTCACATGTGCATCAACCCGAGGGTTATCAACCCGCGAGGACGCCATGTGTCTCAGGAGCCTCTGAATTGTTTCAGGGGGACCGCTGTCTGTCTAAAATGTTCATTTCAGACAGTTCAACACTGGTTGGGCGCAACTGCGGACAGTAGCGCCGCCGTGGTGACAGAGTTGAGTTCCATACCAAGAGAGAGGATGCCCTGCACTGAGGAGAGCTTGCCCCTCTCTTGGTTGACCTGGAGTCCCAATCGATCTAGGTGCCGGAGCACCAGGTCCCTTCCTGTACACAACAGATCTCGCGAGTGTGCAAGGGTAGGCCAGTCGCTGAGGTAGTTTAGTACCCGCTCGCCTTCTTCCCCTAAGGGAGAAAGGGCGGTCAGGGACAGACCGAAAGGGAGGACTCTGTACTGATATGCCCGCCTCTCGCACGAGAACCGTGGGAACGGCTGGTGTCGAGGAGGACCGAGACATGAAAGTAAGCGTCCTTCAGGTCGATTGCCGCGAACCAATCCTGACACCTGATAGATGTCTGGACGCGCCTCTGTGTGAGCACCCTGAACGGCAGCTTGTGAAGGTGCTCTGTTCCGGGTACGCAGACCTTTGGGCGCAACCCACCGTCTTTTTGGGAACGATGAAGTGCGGGTCGTGACCCACTGAACATCTTGGTTTTGAGGGACGAGCTCGATGCCTGTTTGCCAGAAGGGTGGTGACCTCTACCCGAAGTACGGAGGCGTCCCTGCCTCGACCGAGGGAGGGATGATGCCTCAAACTTTGGGAGAGTCTCTGGCGAACTGGATCGAGTAACCAAGACGGACCGCCCTCATTAGTCAGCGAGACAGTGTGGGCAGCTCTCGAGCTCCCAGGGACTGTACAGGGTGACCAAGGGGACGGTCTGCTTCATCATTCCCACGGGGGGTGGTTCGTCGGCTGGCGGAGCTAACCATCTGTCACGGGGGGGTCCCCGGAGAAAAGGTTGGCTCCGCCTACTTACCTGCCTAGCGGGACAGCTGCACACACTGTCGGTTTGAGAGTGGTAGCAGCTGTCGTGTGTATACGACCCTACGCCTCGCCAGGGCATGAGGTCGGGTTTGCCGGGCACAGTCCAGTGGAGTGTGCGATCGGCTGCAAGTACACCCGGGAAGAACCGAAAAACTCTGTGAGTAAGTGGGCGCCAGGCCCTGAAAAGGGTCCGGCTTTGGCGACGAGGCAGGAGCCGTCCCGTACCGACCAATCAGAGCCGTGGCTGTGAAGGTTCGGGCCCGATGTTGTTCTCCCTGGGGTCTTCCCGTCAGTGTCCCTTCTCGTGAGAAGGTTGCTGACGGGGTGGAGGTTTCCCCCTCGATTTCCGCTTCCGGGGTGCCGCCTGTGGGGGCACAGGAACCGGAGCCGATGTCGAAGGGGTCCTGGGTTGCAGGGAAGCAGACGTCACGTGAGATCTCGGAGGCCTGTAGGCGGCCGAGTCGCGGCGTGAAAAAATGTGGCTAATTGCCACTGTCTGCTTCACCGTCAAAAACTGCTGAGCGCAGTCCTCGACGGTGATACCAACAACCCACCCTGAGAGATGGGTGCATCAAGAAAGCGTACTTCCTTGGTGTCACTCTTCTGCACAAGGTATAGCCGGGGGTGTCTCTCCTGGACCACTATCGTGGACATCGTCCGACCCAGGGCCCGTGCCGCTGCCTTGGTCGCCCGTAGAGCGCTGTCAGCGGCGGCACGGAAATCCTGCATTATACCCGGGTCGGCCTTACCCTCGTGGGGCTCTCTCAACGCCTTCGCCCGCAGGATGGCCATGGCATAGAGAGAGGAGGCAGCCTGACCCGCAGCATCGCAAGCCTTCGACACCAGTGATGCCGAAGTCTTACGCGCTTTGGACGGTAGACGTGGCCGATTCCCCCCAGGTGGTAGCCGTCCGCGGCACATGTGCACCGCGGGCGGACGTTCCACCCGGGGGATCTCGACGTAGTCCTTGGCTGCCCCACCATCGAGGGAAGTAAGGTAGCCGGAGCTGGTTTCACTGAAACGGTCCGTGAGTGGAGCGTTCCAAGTTTTACACAGCTCCTCGTGCACCTCCGGGAAAAACATAGCACCCGGGCTGGGCGCGGTTTGCACCGCGCTCCGACCTCAGGAACCACGTATCCCCGGGTTAGCACGGATGACATCACTTCTGCTTCGTCCTGAACTCGACCGCTGGGGGTGGAGCTCGGATTCGTCAGAGTCGGATGCCAGTCTCCCTCCGATGCTGCGAGCGACATCTCATCTATGTCACACATCGTTTCCGAATGCGTGGCTGAGGATCCGGATGGGTATGCCACCGCCGGTTGGGGAACGTTCAGAAGAGCGAATCGGGGTGCGATCGGCCCGTGAGCACTTGGCTGGCGGGTTTACGTTCGCAGAGTTCCCCATATCACTTAACGCTGCTAATACAGGCAGACCTCGAGGCCGTAGCCCCGATATCGTGGACTTTGGGGCCGTAGCCACCAATGTCACAGCCCGTGTAGCAAACGAAATGGTGGCTGGTTCCCGTAGGAAGACAGTCACCCGTGACCGCAACTTTCTGAATGACAATCATGTGTCAACGAACGCTGCTTCAGTGTGCTGGACGCCCAGACACCTAATGCAGCGATCGTGTCCATCCCCCTCCTCGATGAGGGTGCCGCACCCAAGAGAACAGCGGGACATGCCGCGCTGGAGAATGCTCAGTCTGTCCTGAAAAGGACTTTTTAGAAAAATCTCTAACACCTCCGGAACCGCCGAGACGCCCAGGGGAAGGTCGCTGCAGGAAGGGACGATCCGCTGTAACACGTCGTAGCACCAGCAGTGTAGTTGTATAGGATTGAATCCTGAGTTGTACTCATGAGCGATGGCTCTGAAGAACAAAAGGTAAATGAATGCTGCACGCCGGCTTCCTTTTATACCGGATATCCGGGGGCGGAGCCCGGCATGCAAATTTCATTCGCCAAATTTCATTGGCCTTTTCTATAGTAGTCAGAGTTGATTGGTTCTCAAGGGCGAACCCCATCTGTCGTTCTCGACACAACGTCGAGAGACCGACAGAAAGGGAACAGTTCTTTAGTCAAAAGCTTGTTTTGAGCTCTTTAAACCTTCAGAAACACGCTTCTGGTGCTGAAAACTACTTTTTGTTACACTGTGCATCAGAGGACCATGAAAAAGCGTCTTTTGCTTCGGAAATCAGTTGATTAGTCAAAAGCTTGTTTTTAGCTCTGTGAACCTTCAGAAACATGCTTATCGTACTGAAAACTGCTTTTTGTTACACAGTGCATCAGAGGACCATGAAAAAGTGTCTTTTGCAATTGAAATCACTTGATTAGTCAAAAGCTTGTTTTGAGCTCTTTAAACCTTCAGAAACACGCTTCTTGCACTGAAAACTACTTTTTGTTACACTGTGCATCAGAGGACCATGAAAAAGCGTCTTTTGCTTCGGAAATCAGTTGATTAGTCAAAAGCTTGTTTTGAGCTCTGTGAACCTTCAGAAACATGCTTATCGTAGGCTACTGAAAACTGCTTTTTGTTATATAGTGTATCAGAGGACCATGAAAAAGTGTCTTTACAAGGGAAATCATTTGAAATGGCAAAAGCTTGTTTTTGTGCTCTTTAAACTTTCAGAAACATGCTTCTTGCACTGAAAACTGCTTTTGTTACACAGTGCATCAGAGCACCATGAAAAAGTGTCTTTTGCAAGGGAAATCAGTTCATTAGTCAAAAGCTTTTTTTGTGCTCATTCCACTCACAGACACATGCTTATCGTACTGAAAACTGCTTTTTGTTACACAGTGCATCAGAGCACCATGAAAAAGTGTATTTTGCAAGGAAAATCATTTGAAAAGGCAAAAGCTTGTTTTTGTGCTAATTCCACTCACAGAGACATGCTTATCGTACTGAAAACTGCTTTTTGTTACAAAGTGCATCAGAGCACCATGAAAACGTGTCTTTTGCAATGGAAATCAGTTGAATATTCAAAAGCTTATTTTTGGGCAAATTCCACTAACAGAAACATGCTTCTCTTAATGAAAACTGCTTTTGTTACACAGTGCATCAGAGCACCATGAAAACGTGTCTTTTGCAAGGGAAATAAGTTGATTAATCAAAAGCTTGTTTTTGGGCAAATTCCACTAACAGAAACATGCTTATCGTACTGAAAACTGCTTTTTGTTAAACAGTGCATCAGAGGAACATGAAAACGTGTCTTTTGCAATGGAAATCAGTTGATTAGTGAAAAGCTTGTTTTATGCACATTTCACTCACAGAAACATGCTTCTCTTACTGAAAACTGCTTTTGTTACACAGTGCATCAGAGCACCATGAAAACGTGTCTTTTGCAAGGGAAATAAGTTGATTAATCAAAAGCTTGTTTTTGGGCAAATTCCACTAACAGAAACATGCTTATCGTACTGAAAATTGCTTTTGTTACACAGTGCATCAGAGCACCATGAAAAAGTGTCTTTGGCAAGGGAAATCAGTTGATTCAAAAGGTTGTTTTGTGCACAGTGAAAATCTCATGTTTCTGACTCTCTCAGCACTCAGAATGAGCGTTTATGAAACGTGACTTTGATCCTTTGCTAAACTCAATTTTTCATTATGCAGCCAGCCTGTTTTACACAAAATGCAATTTTTTGTGAAAATCTCATGTTTCTGACTCTCACAGCACTCTGAATGGAAGTTTATGAAAAGTGACTGTGATCCTTTGCTAAACGCGATTTTTCATTCATGCAGCCAGCCTGTTTTACACAGATTGCTGTTTTCAGTGCATAGCCCTTATTTCTGACTCTCCCACCACTCAGAATGAGCATTTATGATAACTGACTAAGATCCTTTGTTAAACTCACTTTTTCATTAGGCAGCCAGCCTGTTTTACACAAAATGCAATTTTCAGTGAAAATCTCATGTTTCTCACTCTCACAGCACTCTGAATGAAAGTTTATGAAAAGTGACTATGATCCTTTGCTAAACGCGATTTTTCATTCATGCAGTCAGCCTGTTTTACACAGATTGCTGTTTTCAGTGCTAAGCCCTTATTTCTGACTCTCACAGCACTCAGAATGTGCGTTTATGAAAAGTGACTATGATCCTTTGCTAAACGAGATTTTTCATTTATGCAGCCAGCCGTTTTACACAGAATGCTGTTTTCAGTGCAAAGCCCATATTTCTGATTCTCCCAGCACTCAGAATGAGCCTTTATGAAAAGTGACTATGATCCTTTGCTAAACGCGATTTTTCATTTATGCAGCCAGCCGTTTTACACAGAATGCTGTTTTCAGTGCAAAGCCCTTATTTCTGACTCTCCGAGCACTCAGAATGAGCGTTTATGAAAACTGACTATGATCCTTTGCCTAACGCACTTTTACATTATGTCCCCAGCCAGTTTTAAACAGAATACTGTTTTCAGTGCAAATCCCTTATTTCTGACTCTCACAGCACTCAGAATGAGCGTTTATGAAAACTGACTAAGATCCTTTGCTTAAACTCACTTTTTCATTAGGCAGCCAGCCTGTTTTACACAAAATGCAATTTTCAGTGAAAATCTCATGTTTCTGACTCTCACAGCACTCAGAATGAGCGTTTATGAAAACTGACTAAGATCCTTTGCTAAACTCAATTTTTCATTATGCAGCCAGCCTGTTTTACACAAAATGCAATTTTCAGTGAAAATCTCATGTTTCTGACTCTCACAGCACTCAGAATGAGCGTTTATGAAAACTGACTATGATCCTTCGCCTAACGCACTTTTACATTATGTCCCCAGCCAGTTTTAAACAGAATACTGTTTTCAGTGCAAATCCCTTATTTCTGACTCTCACAGCACTCAGAATGAGCGTTTATGAAAACCGACTAAGATCCTTTGCTTAAATTCACTTTTTCATTATGCACTCAGCCTGTTTTACACAAAATAAAATTTTCAGTGAACATCTCATGTTTCTGGCTCTCACAGCACTCAGAATGAGCGTTTATGAAAAGTGACTATGATCCTTTGCTAAACTCAATTTTTCATAATGCAGCCAGTCTGTTTTACACAGAATGCTGTTTTAGTGCAAAGCCCTTATTTCTGACTCTCTCAGCACTCAAAATGAGCGTTTATGAAAACTGACTAAGATCCTTTGCTAAACTCAATTTTTCATTATGCAGCCTGCCTGTTTTACACAAAATGCAATTTTCAGTGAAAATCTCATGTTTCTGACTCTCACAGCACTCTAAATGGAAGTTTATGAAAAATGACTATGATCCTTTTCTAAACTCAATTTTTCTCTATGCAGCCAGCCTGTTTTACACAAAATGCAATTTTCAGTGAAAATCTCATGTTTCTGACTCTCACAGCACTCAGAATTAGCGTTTATGAAAAGTGACTATGATCCTTTGTTAAACTCACTTTTTCATTAGGCAGCCAGCCTGTTTTACACAAAATGCAATTTTCAGTGAAAATCTCATGTTTCTGACTCTCACAGCACTCTGAATGGAAGTTTATGAAAAGTGACTATGATCCTTTGCTAAACTCAATTTTACATTATGTCCCCAGCCAGTTTTAAACAGAATACTGTTTTCAGTGCAAATCCCTTATTTCTGACTCTCACAGCACTCAGAATGAGCGTTTATGAAAACCGACTAAGATCCTTTGCTTAAATTCACTTTTTCATTATGCACTCAGCCTGTTTTACACAAAATGCAATTTTCAGTGAACATCTCATGTTTCTGGCTCTCACAGCAACGTGGCTGAGGATCCGGACGGTATGCCACCGCCGGTTGGGGAACGTTCAGAAGAGCGAATCGGGGTGCGATCGGCCCGTGAGCACTTGGCTGGCGGGTTTACGTTCGCAGAGTTCCCCATATCACTTAACGCTGCTAATACAGGCAGACCTCGAGGCCGTAGCCCCGATGTCGTGGACTTTGGGGCCGTAGCCACCAATGTCACAGCCCGTGTAGCAAACGAAATGGTGGCTGGTTCCCGTAGGAAGACAGTCACCCGTGACCGCAACTTTCTGAATGACAATCATGTGTCAACGAACGCTGCTTCAGTGTGCTGGACGCCCAGACACCTAATGCAGCGATCGTGTCCATCCCCCTCCTCGATGAGGGTGCCGCACCCAAGAGAACAGCGGGACATGCCGCGCTGGAGAGTGCTCAGTCAGTCCTGAAAAGGACTTTTTAGAAAAATCTCTAACACCTCCGGAACCGCCGAGACGCCCAGGGGAAGGTCGCTGCAGGAAGGGACGATCCGCTGTAACACGTCGTAGCACCAGCAGTGTAGTTGTATAGGATTGAATCCTGAGTTGTACTCATGAGCGATGGCTCTGAAGAACAAAAGGTAAATGAATGCTGCACGCCGGCTTCCTTTTATACCGGATATCCGGGGGCGGAGCCCGGCATGCAAATTTCATTCGCCAAATTTCATTGGCCTTTTCTATAGTAGTCAGAGTTGATTGGTTCTCAAGGGCGAACCCCATCTGTCGTTCTCGACACAACGTCGAGAGACCGACAGAAAGGGAACAGTTCTTTAGTCAAAAGCTTGTTTTGAGCTCTTTAAACCTTCAGAAACACGCTTCTGGTGCTGAAAACTACTTTTTGTTACACTGTGCATCAGAGGACCATGAAAAAGCGTCTTTTGCTTCGGAAATCAGTTGATTAGTCAAAAGCTTGTTTTTAGCTCTGTGAACCTTCAGAAACATGCTTATCGTACTGAAAACTGCTTTTTGTTACACAGTGCATCAGAGGACCATGAAAAAGTGTCTTTTGCAATTGAAATCACTTGATTAGTCAAAAGCTTGTTTTGAGCTCTTTAAACCTTCAGAAACACGCTTCTTGCACTGAAAACTACTTTTTGTTACACTGTGCATCAGAGGACCATGAAGGTTGCATCAGAGGACCATGAAAAAGCGTCTTTTGCTTCGGAAATCAGTTGATTAGTCAAAAGCTTGTTTTGAGCTCTGTGAACCTTCAGAAACATGCTTATCGTAGGCTACTGAAAACTGCTTTTTGTTATATAGTGTATCAGAGGACCATGAAAAAGTGTCTTTACAAGGGAAATCATTTGAAATGGCAAAAGCTTGTTTTTGTGCTCTTTAAACTTTCAGAAACATGCTTCTTGCACTGAAAACTGCTTTTGTTACACAGTGCATCAGAGCACCATGAAAAAGTGTCTTTTGCAAGGGAAATCAGTTCATTAGTCAAAAGCTTTTTTTGTGCTCATTCCACTCACAGACACATGCTTATCGTACTGAAAACTGCTTTTTGTTACACAGTGCATCAGAGCACCATGAAAAAGTGTATTTTGCAAGGAAAATCATTTGAAAAGGCAAAAGCTTGTTTTTGTGCTAATTCCACTCACAGAGACATGCTTATCGTACTGAAAACTGCTTTTTGTTACAAAGTGCATCAGAGCACCATGAAAACGTGTCTTTTGCAATGGAAATCAGTTGAATATTCAAAAGCTTATTTTTGGGCAAATTCCACTAACAGAAACATGCTTCTCTTAATGAAAACTGCTTTTGTTACACAGTGCATCAGAGCACCATGAAAACGTGTCTTTTGCAAGGGAAATAAGTTGATTAATCAAAAGCTTGTTTTTGGGCAAATTCCACTAACAGAAACATGCTTATCGTACTGAAAACTGCTTTTTGTTAAACAGTGCATCAGAGGAACATGAAAACGTGTCTTTTGCAATGGAAATCAGTTGATTAGTGAAAAGCTTGTTTTATGCACATTTCACTCACAGAAACATGCTTCTCTTACTGAAAACTGCTTTTGTTACACAGTGCATCAGAGCACCATGAAAACGTGTCTTTTGCAAGGGAAATAAGTTGATTAATCAAAAGCTTGTTTTTGGGCAAATTCCACTAACAGAAACATGCTTATCGTACTGAAAATTGCTTTTGTTACACAGTGCATCAGAGCACCATGAAAAAGTGTCTTTGGCAAGGGAAATCAGTTGATTCAAAAGGTTGTTTTGTGCACAGTGAAAATCTCATGTTTCTGACTCTCTCAGCACTCAGAATGAGCGTTTATGAAACGTGACTTTGATCCTTTGCTAAACTCAATTTTTCATTATGCAGCCAGCCTGTTTTACACAAAATGCAATTTTTTGTGAAAATCTCATGTTTCTGACTCTCACAGCACTCTGAATGGAAGTTTATGAAAAGTGACTGTGATCCTTTGCTAAACGCGATTTTTCATTCATGCAGCCAGCCTGTTTTACACAGATTGCTGTTTTCAGTGCATAGCCCTTATTTCTGACTCTCCCACCACTCAGAATGAGCATTTATGATAACTGACTAAGATCCTTTGTTAAACTCACTTTTTCATTAGGCAGCCAGCCTGTTTTACACAAAATGCAATTTTCAGTGAAAATCTCATGTTTCTCACTCTCACAGCACTCTGAATGAAAGTTTATGAAAAGTGACTATGATCCTTTGCTAAACGCGATTTTTCATTCATGCAGTCAGCCTGTTTTACACAGATTGCTGTTTTCAGTGCTAAGCCCTTATTTCTGACTCTCACAGCACTCAGAATGTGCGTTTATGAAAAGTGACTATGATCCTTTGCTAAACGAGATTTTTCATTTATGCAGCCAGCCGTTTTACACAGAATGCTGTTTTCAGTGCAAAGCCCATATTTCTGATTCTCCCAGCACTCAGAATGAGCCTTTATGAAAAGTGACTATGATCCTTTGCTAAACGCGATTTTTCATTTATGCAGCCAGCCGTTTTACACAGAATGCTGTTTTCAGTGCAAAGCCCTTATTTCTGACTCTCCGAGCACTCAGAATGAGCGTTTATGAAAACTGACTATGATCCTTTGCCTAACGCACTTTTACATTATGTCCCCAGCCAGTTTTAAACAGAATACTGTTTTCAGTGCAAATCCCTTATTTCTGACTCTCACAGCACTCAGAATGAGCGTTTATGAAAACTGACTAAGATCCTTTGCTTAAACTCACTTTTTCATTAGGCAGCCAGCCTGTTTTACACAAAATGCAATTTTCAGTGAAAATCTCATGTTTCTGACTCTCACAGCACTCTAAATGGAAGTTTATGAAAAATGACTATGATCCTTTTCTAAACTCAATTTTTCTCTATGCAGCCAGCCTGTTTTACACAAAATGCAATTTTCAGTGAAAATCTCATGTTTCTGACTCTCACAGCACTCAGAATTAGCGTTTATGAAAAGTGACTATGATCCTTTGTTAAACTCACTTTTTCATTAGGCAGCCAGCCTGTTTTACACAAAATGCAATTTTCAGTGAAAATCTCATGTTTCTGACTCTCACAGCACTCTGAATGGAAGTTTATGAAAAGTGACTATGATCCTCTGCTAAACTCAATTTTACATTATGTCCCCAGCCAGTTTTAAACAGAATACTGTTTTCAGTGCAAATCCCTTATTTCTGACTCTCACAGCACTCAGAATGAGCGTTTATGAAAACCGACTAAGATCCTTTGCTTAAATTCACTTTTTCATTATGCACTCAGCCTGTTTTACACAAAATGCAATTTTCAGTGAACATCTCATGTTTCTGGCTCTCACAGCAACGTGGCTGAGGATCCGGACGGTATGCCACCGCCGGTTGGGGAACGTTCAGAAGAGCGAATCGGGGTGCGATCGGCCCGTGAGCACTTGGCTGGCGGGTTTACGTTCGCAGAGTTCCCCATATCACTTAACGCTGCTAATACAGGCAGACCTCGAGGCCGTAGCCCCGATGTCGTGGACTTTGGGGCCGTAGCCACCAATGTCACAGCCCGTGTAGCAAACGAAATGGTGGCTGGTTCCCGTAGGAAGACAGTCACCCGTGACCGCAACTTTCTGAATGACAATCATGTGTCAACGAACGCTGCTTCAGTGTGCTGGACGCCCAGACACCTAATGCAGCGATCGTGTCCATCCCCCTCCTCGATGAGGGTGCCGCACCCAAGAGAACAGCGGGACATGCCGCGCTGGAGAGTGCTCAGTCAGTCCTGAAAAGGACTTTTTAGAAAAATCTCTAACACCTCCGGAACCGCCGAGACGCCCAGGGGAAGGTCGCTGCAGGAAGGGACGATCCGCTGTAACACGTCGTAGCACCAGCAGTGTAGTTGTATAGGATTGAATCCTGAGTTGTACTCATGAGCGATGGCTCTGAAGAACAAAAGGTAAATGAATGCTGCACGCCGGCTTCCTTTTATACCGGATATCCGGGGGCGGAGCCCGGCATGCAAATTTCATTCGCCAAATTTCATTGGCCTTTTCTATAGTAGTCAGAGTTGATTGGTTCTCAAGGGCGAACCCCATCTGTCGTTCTCGACACAACGTCGAGAGACCGACAGAAAGGGAACAGTTCTTTAGTCAAAAGCTTGTTTTGAGCTCTTTAAACCTTCAGAAACACGCTTCTGGTGCTGAAAACTACTTTTTGTTACACTGTGCATCAGAGGACCATGAAAAAGCGTCTTTTGCTTCGGAAATCAGTTGATTAGTCAAAAGCTTGTTTTTAGCTCTGTGAACCTTCAGAAACATGCTTATCGTACTGAAAACTGCTTTTTGTTACACAGTGCATCAGAGGACCATGAAAAAGTGTCTTTTGCAATTGAAATCACTTGATTAGTCAAAAGCTTGTTTTGAGCTCTTTAAACCTTCAGAAACACGCTTCTTGCACTGAAAACTACTTTTTGTTACACTGTGCATCAGAGGACCATGAAAAAGCGTCTTTTGCTTCGGAAATCAGTTGATTAGTCAAAAGCTTGTTTTGAGCTCTGTGAACCTTCAGAAACATGCTTATCGTAGGCTACTGAAAACTGCTTTTTGTTATATAGTGTATCAGAGGACCATGAAAAAGTGTCTTTACAAGGGAAATCATTTGAAATGGCAAAAGCTTGTTTTTGTGCTCTTTAAACTTTCAGAAACATGCTTCTTGCACTGAAAACTGCTTTTGTTACACAGTGCATCAGAGCACCATGAAAAAGTGTCTTTTGCAAGGGAAATCAGTTCATTAGTCAAAAGCTTTTTTTGTGCTCATTCCACTCACAGACACATGCTTATCGTACTGAAAACTGCTTTTTGTTACACAGTGCATCAGAGCACCATGAAAAAGTGTATTTTGCAAGGAAAATCATTTGAAAAGGCAAAAGCTTGTTTTTGTGCTAATTCCACTCACAGAGACATGCTTATCGTACTGAAAACTGCTTTTTGTTACAAAGTGCATCAGAGCACCATGAAAACGTGTCTTTTGCAATGGAAATCAGTTGAATATTCAAAAGCTTATTTTTGGGCAAATTCCACTAACAGAAACATGCTTCTCTTAATGAAAACTGCTTTTGTTACACAGTGCATCAGAGCACCATGAAAACGTGTCTTTTGCAAGGGAAATAAGTTGATTAATCAAAAGCTTGTTTTTGGGCAAATTCCACTAACAGAAACATGCTTATCGTACTGAAAACTGCTTTTTGTTAAACAGTGCATCAGAGGAACATGAAAACGTGTCTTTTGCAATGGAAATCAGTTGATTAGTGAAAAGCTTGTTTTATGCACATTTCACTCACAGAAACATGCTTCTCTTACTGAAAACTGCTTTTGTTACACAGTGCATCAGAGCACCATGAAAACGTGTCTTTTGCAAGGGAAATAAGTTGATTAATCAAAAGCTTGTTTTTGGGCAAATTCCACTAACAGAAACATGCTTATCGTACTGAAAATTGCTTTTGTTACACAGTGCATCAGAGCACCATGAAAAAGTGTCTTTGGCAAGGGAAATCAGTTGATTCAAAAGGTTGTTTTGTGCACAGTGAAAATCTCATGTTTCTGACTCTCTCAGCACTCAGAATGAGCGTTTATGAAACGTGACTTTGATCCTTTGCTAAACTCAATTTTTCATTATGCAGCCAGCCTGTTTTACACAAAATGCAATTTTTTGTGAAAATCTCATGTTTCTGACTCTCACAGCACTCTGAATGGAAGTTTATGAAAAGTGACTGTGATCCTTTGCTAAACGCGATTTTTCATTCATGCAGCCAGCCTGTTTTACACAGATTGCTGTTTTCAGTGCATAGCCCTTATTTCTGACTCTCCCACCACTCAGAATGAGCATTTATGATAACTGACTAAGATCCTTTGTTAAACTCACTTTTTCATTAGGCAGCCAGCCTGTTTTACACAAAATGCAATTTTCAGTGAAAATCTCATGTTTCTCACTCTCACAGCACTCTGAATGAAAGTTTATGAAAAGTGACTATGATCCTTTGCTAAACGCGATTTTTCATTCATGCAGTCAGCCTGTTTTACACAGATTGCTGTTTTCAGTGCTAAGCCCTTATTTCTGACTCTCACAGCACTCAGAATGTGCGTTTATGAAAAGTGACTATGATCCTTTGCTAAACGAGATTTTTCATTTATGCAGCCAGCCGTTTTACACAGAATGCTGTTTTCAGTGCAAAGCCCATATTTCTGATTCTCCCAGCACTCAGAATGAGCCTTTATGAAAAGTGACTATGATCCTTTGCTAAACGCGATTTTTCATTTATGCAGCCAGCCGTTTTACACAGAATGCTGTTTTCAGTGCAAAGCCCTTATTTCTGACTCTCCGAGCACTCAGAATGAGCGTTTATGAAAACTGACTATGATCCTTTGCCTAACGCACTTTTACATTATGTCCCCAGCCAGTTTTAAACAGAATACTGTTTTCAGTGCAAATCCCTTATTTCTGACTCTCACAGCACTCAGAATGAGCGTTTATGAAAACTGACTAAGATCCTTTGCTTAAACTCACTTTTTCATTAGGCAGCCAGCCTGTTTTACACAAAATGCAATTTTCAGTGAAAATCTCATGTTTCTGACTCTCACAGCACTCTAAATGGAAGTTTATGAAAAATGACTATGATCCTTTTCTAAACTCAATTTTTCTCTATGCAGCCAGCCTGTTTTACACAAAATGCAATTTTCAGTGAAAATCTCATGTTTCTGACTCTCACAGCACTCAGAATTAGCGTTTATGAAAAGTGACTATGATCCTTTGTTAAACTCACTTTTTCATTAGGCAGCCAGCCTGTTTTACACAAAATGCAATTTTCAGTGAAAATCTCATGTTTCTGACTCTCACAGCACTCTGAATGGAAGTTTATGAAAAGTGACTATGATCCTCTGCTAAACTCAATTTTACATTATGTCCCCAGCCAGTTTTAAACAGAATACTGTTTTCAGTGCAAATCCCTTATTTCTGACTCTCACAGCACTCAGAATGAGCGTTTATGAAAACCGACTAAGATCCTTTGCTTAAATTCACTTTTTCATTATGCACTCAGCCTGTTTTACACAAAATGCAATTTTCAGTGAACATCTCATGTTTCTGGCTCTCACAGCAACGTGGCTGAGGATCCGGACGGTATGCCACCGCCGGTTGGGGAACGTTCAGAAGAGCGAATCGGGGTGCGATCGGCCCGTGAGCACTTGGCTGGCGGGTTTACGTTCGCAGAGTTCCCCATATCACTTAACGCTGCTAATACAGGCAGACCTCGAGGCCGTAGCCCCGATGTCGTGGACTTTGGGGCCGTAGCCACCAATGTCACAGCCCGTGTAGCAAACGAAATGGTGGCTGGTTCCCGTAGGAAGACAGTCACCCGTGACCGCAACTTTCTGAATGACAATCATGTGTCAACGAACGCTGCTTCAGTGTGCTGGACGCCCAGACACCTAATGCAGCGATCGTGTCCATCCCCCTCCTCGATGAGGGTGCCGCACCCAAGAGAACAGCGGGACATGCCGCGCTGGAGAGTGCTCAGTCAGTCCTGAAAAGGACTTTTTAGAAAAATCTCTAACACCTCCGGAACCGCCGAGACGCCCAGGGGAAGGTCGCTGCAGGAAGGGACGATCCGCTGTAACACGTCGTAGCACCAGCAGTGTAGTTGTATAGGATTGAATCCTGAGTTGTACTCATGAGCGATGGCTCTGAAGAACAAAAGGTAAATGAATGCTGCACGCCGGCTTCCTTTTATACCGGATATCCGGGGGCGGAGCCCGGCATGCAAATTTCATTCGCCAAATTTCATTGGCCTTTTCTATAGTAGTCAGAGTTGATTGGTTCTCAAGGGCGAACCCCATCTGTCGTTCTCGACACAACGTCGAGAGACCGACAGAAAGGGAACAGTTCTTTAGTCAAAAGCTTGTTTTGAGCTCTTTAAACCTTCAGAAACACGCTTCTGGTGCTGAAAACTACTTTTTGTTACACTGTGCATCAGAGGACCATGAAAAAGCGTCTTTTGCTTCGGAAATCAGTTGATTAGTCAAAAGCTTGTTTTTAGCTCTGTGAACCTTCAGAAACATGCTTATCGTACTGAAAACTGCTTTTTGTTACACAGTGCATCAGAGGACCATGAAAAAGTGTCTTTTGCAATTGAAATCACTTGATTAGTCAAAAGCTTGTTTTGAGCTCTTTAAACCTTCAGAAACACGCTTCTTGCACTGAAAACTACTTTTTGTTACACTGTGCATCAGAGGACCATGAAAAAGCGTCTTTTGCTTCGGAAATCAGTTGATTAGTCAAAAGCTTGTTTTGAGCTCTGTGAACCTTCAGAAACATGCTTATCGTAGGCTACTGAAAACTGCTTTTTGTTATATAGTGTATCAGAGGACCATGAAAAAGTGTCTTTACAAGGGAAATCATTTGAAATGGCAAAAGCTTGTTTTTGTGCTCTTTAAACTTTCAGAAACATGCTTCTTGCACTGAAAACTGCTTTTGTTACACAGTGCATCAGAGCACCATGAAAAAGTGTCTTTTGCAAGGGAAATCAGTTCATTAGTCAAAAGCTTTTTTTGTGCTCATTCCACTCACAGACACATGCTTATCGTACTGAAAACTGCTTTTTGTTACACAGTGCATCAGAGCACCATGAAAAAGTGTATTTTGCAAGGAAAATCATTTGAAAAGGCAAAAGCTTGTTTTTGTGCTAATTCCACTCACAGAGACATGCTTATCGTACTGAAAACTGCTTTTTGTTACAAAGTGCATCAGAGCACCATGAAAACGTGTCTTTTGCAATGGAAATCAGTTGAATATTCAAAAGCTTATTTTTGGGCAAATTCCACTAACAGAAACATGCTTCTCTTAATGAAAACTGCTTTTGTTACACAGTGCATCAGAGCACCATGAAAACGTGTCTTTTGCAAGGGAAATAAGTTGATTAATCAAAAGCTTGTTTTTGGGCAAATTCCACTAACAGAAACATGCTTATCGTACTGAAAACTGCTTTTTGTTAAACAGTGCATCAGAGGAACATGAAAACGTGTCTTTTGCAATGGAAATCAGTTGATTAGTGAAAAGCTTGTTTTATGCACATTTCACTCACAGAAACATGCTTCTCTTACTGAAAACTGCTTTTGTTACACAGTGCATCAGAGCACCATGAAAACGTGTCTTTTGCAAGGGAAATAAGTTGATTAATCAAAAGCTTGTTTTTGGGCAAATTCCACTAACAGAAACATGCTTATCGTACTGAAAATTGCTTTTGTTACACAGTGCATCAGAGCACCATGAAAAAGTGTCTTTGGCAAGGGAAATCAGTTGATTCAAAAGGTTGTTTTGTGCACAGTGAAAATCTCATGTTTCTGACTCTCTCAGCACTCAGAATGAGCGTTTATGAAACGTGACTTTGATCCTTTGCTAAACTCAATTTTTCATTATGCAGCCAGCCTGTTTTACACAAAATGCAATTTTTTGTGAAAATCTCATGTTTCTGACTCTCACAGCACTCTGAATGGAAGTTTATGAAAAGTGACTGTGATCCTTTGCTAAACGCGATTTTTCATTCATGCAGCCAGCCTGTTTTACACAGATTGCTGTTTTCAGTGCATAGCCCTTATTTCTGACTCTCCCACCACTCAGAATGAGCATTTATGATAACTGACTAAGATCCTTTGTTAAACTCACTTTTTCATTAGGCAGCCAGCCTGTTTTACACAAAATGCAATTTTCAGTGAAAATCTCATGTTTCTCACTCTCACAGCACTCTGAATGAAAGTTTATGAAAAGTGACTATGATCCTTTGCTAAACGCGATTTTTCATTCATGCAGTCAGCCTGTTTTACACAGATTGCTGTTTTCAGTGCTAAGCCCTTATTTCTGACTCTCACAGCACTCAGAATGTGCGTTTATGAAAAGTGACTATGATCCTTTGCTAAACGAGATTTTTCATTTATGCAGCCAGCCGTTTTACACAGAATGCTGTTTTCAGTGCAAAGCCCATATTTCTGATTCTCCCAGCACTCAGAATGAGCCTTTATGAAAAGTGACTATGATCCTTTGCTAAACGCGATTTTTCATTTATGCAGCCAGCCGTTTTACACAGAATGCTGTTTTCAGTGCAAAGCCCTTATTTCTGACTCTCCGAGCACTCAGAATGAGCGTTTATGAAAACTGACTATGATCCTTTGCCTAACGCACTTTTACATTATGTCCCCAGCCAGTTTTAAACAGAATACTGTTTTCAGTGCAAATCCCTTATTTCTGACTCTCACAGCACTCAGAATGAGCGTTTATGAAAACTGACTAAGATCCTTTGCTTAAACTCACTTTTTCATTAGGCAGCCAGCCTGTTTTACACAAAATGCAATTTTCAGTGAAAATCTCATGTTTCTGACTCTCACAGCACTCTAAATGGAAGTTTATGAAAAATGACTATGATCCTTTTCTAAACTCAATTTTTCTCTATGCAGCCAGCCTGTTTTACACAAAATGCAATTTTCAGTGAAAATCTCATGTTTCTGACTCTCACAGCACTCAGAATTAGCGTTTATGAAAAGTGACTATGATCCTTTGTTAAACTCACTTTTTCATTAGGCAGCCAGCCTGTTTTACACAAAATGCAATTTTCAGTGAAAATCTCATGTTTCTGACTCTCACAGCACTCTGAATGGAAGTTTATGAAAAGTGACTATGATCCTCTGCTAAACTCAATTTTACATTATGTCCCCAGCCAGTTTTAAACAGAATACTGTTTTCAGTGCAAATCCCTTATTTCTGACTCTCACAGCACTCAGAATGAGCGTTTATGAAAACCGACTAAGATCCTTTGCTTAAATTCACTTTTTCATTATGCACTCAGCCTGTTTTACACAAAATGCAATTTTCAGTGAACATCTCATGTTTCTGGCTCTCACAGCAACGTGGCTGAGGATCCGGACGGTATGCCACCGCCGGTTGGGGAACGTTCAGAAGAGCGAATCGGGGTGCGATCGGCCCGTGAGCACTTGGCTGGCGGGTTTACGTTCGCAGAGTTCCCCATATCACTTAACGCTGCTAATACAGGCAGACCTCGAGGCCGTAGCCCCGATGTCGTGGACTTTGGGGCCGTAGCCACCAATGTCACAGCCCGTGTAGCAAACGAAATGGTGGCTGGTTCCCGTAGGAAGACAGTCACCCGTGACCGCAACTTTCTGAATGACAATCATGTGTCAACGAACGCTGCTTCAGTGTGCTGGACGCCCAGACACCTAATGCAGCGATCGTGTCCATCCCCCTCCTCGATGAGGGTGCCGCACCCAAGAGAACAGCGGGACATGCCGCGCTGGAGAGTGCTCAGTCAGTCCTGAAAAGGACTTTTTAGAAAAATCTCTAACACCTCCGGAACCGCCGAGACGCCCAGGGGAAGGTCGCTGCAGGAAGGGACGATCCGCTGTAACACGTCGTAGCACCAGCAGTGTAGTTGTATAGGATTGAATCCTGAGTTGTACTCATGAGCGATGGCTCTGAAGAACAAAAGGTAAATGAATGCTGCACGCCGGCTTCCTTTTATACCGGATATCCGGGGGCGGAGCCCGGCATGCAAATTTCATTCGCCAAATTTCATTGGCCTTTTCTATAGTAGTCAGAGTTGATTGGTTCTCAAGGGCGAACCCCATCTGTCGTTCTCGACACAACGTCGAGAGACCGACAGAAAGGGAACAGTTCTTTAGTCAAAAGCTTGTTTTGAGCTCTTTAAACCTTCAGAAACACGCTTCTGGTGCTGAAAACTACTTTTTGTTACACTGTGCATCAGAGGACCATGAAAAAGCGTCTTTTGCTTCGGAAATCAGTTGATTAGTCAAAAGCTTGTTTTTAGCTCTGTGAACCTTCAGAAACATGCTTATCGTACTGAAAACTGCTTTTTGTTACACAGTGCATCAGAGGACCATGAAAAAGTGTCTTTTGCAATTGAAATCACTTGATTAGTCAAAAGCTTGTTTTGAGCTCTTTAAACCTTCAGAAACACGCTTCTTGCACTGAAAACTACTTTTTGTTACACTGTGCATCAGAGGACCATGAAAAAGCGTCTTTTGCTTCGGAAATCAGTTGATTAGTCAAAAGCTTGTTTTGAGCTCTGTGAACCTTCAGAAACATGCTTATCGTAGGCTACTGAAAACTGCTTTTTGTTATATAGTGTATCAGAGGACCATGAAAAAGTGTCTTTACAAGGGAAATCATTTGAAATGGCAAAAGCTTGTTTTTGTGCTCTTTAAACTTTCAGAAACATGCTTCTTGCACTGAAAACTGCTTTTGTTACACAGTGCATCAGAGCACCATGAAAAAGTGTCTTTTGCAAGGGAAATCAGTTCATTAGTCAAAAGCTTTTTTTGTGCTCATTCCACTCACAGACACATGCTTATCGTACTGAAAACTGCTTTTTGTTACACAGTGCATCAGAGCACCATGAAAAAGTGTATTTTGCAAGGAAAATCATTTGAAAAGGCAAAAGCTTGTTTTTGTGCTAATTCCACTCACAGAGACATGCTTATCGTACTGAAAACTGCTTTTTGTTACAAAGTGCATCAGAGCACCATGAAAACGTGTCTTTTGCAAGGGAAATAAGTTGATTAATCAAAAGCTTGTTTTTGGGCAAATTCCACTAACAGAAACATGCTTATCGTACTGAAAACTGCTTTTTGTTAAACAGTGCATCAGAGGAACATGAAAACGTGTCTTTTGCAATGGAAATCAGTTGATTAGTGAAAAGCTTGTTTTATGCACATTTCACTCACAGAAACATGCTTCTCTTACTGAAAACTGCTTTTGTTACACAGTGCATCAGAGCACCATGAAAACGTGTCTTTTGCAAGGGAAATAAGTTGATTAATCAAAAGCTTGTTTTTGGGCAAATTCCACTAACAGAAACATGCTTATCGTACTGAAAATTGCTTTTGTTACACAGTGCATCAGAGCACCATGAAAAAGTGTCTTTGGCAAGGGAAATCAGTTGATTCAAAAGGTTGTTTTGTGCACAGTGAAAATCTCATGTTTCTGACTCTCTCAGCACTCAGAATGAGCGTTTATGAAACGTGACTTTGATCCTTTGCTAAACTCAATTTTTCATTATGCAGCCAGCCTGTTTTACACAAAATGCAATTTTTTGTGAAAATCTCATGTTTCTGACTCTCACAGCACTCTGAATGGAAGTTTATGAAAAGTGACTGTGATCCTTTGCTAAACGCGATTTTTCATTCATGCAGCCAGCCTGTTTTACACAGATTGCTGTTTTCAGTGCATAGCCCTTATTTCTGACTCTCCCACCACTCAGAATGAGCATTTATGATAACTGACTAAGATCCTTTGTTAAACTCACTTTTTCATTAGGCAGCCAGCCTGTTTTACACAAAATGCAATTTTCAGTGAAAATCTCATGTTTCTCACTCTCACAGCACTCTGAATGAAAGTTTATGAAAAGTGACTATGATCCTTTGCTAAACGCGATTTTTCATTCATGCAGTCAGCCTGTTTTACACAGATTGCTGTTTTCAGTGCTAAGCCCTTATTTCTGACTCTCACAGCACTCAGAATGTGCGTTTATGAAAAGTGACTATGATCCTTTGCTAAACGAGATTTTTCATTTATGCAGCCAGCCGTTTTACACAGAATGCTGTTTTCAGTGCAAAGCCCATATTTCTGATTCTCCCAGCACTCAGAATGAGCCTTTATGAAAAGTGACTATGATCCTTTGCTAAACGCGATTTTTCATTTATGCAGCCAGCCGTTTTACACAGAATGCTGTTTTCAGTGCAAAGCCCTTATTTCTGACTCTCCGAGCACTCAGAATGAGCGTTTATGAAAACTGACTATGATCCTTTGCCTAACGCACTTTTACATTATGTCCCCAGCCAGTTTTAAACAGAATACTGTTTTCAGTGCAAATCCCTTATTTCTGACTCTCACAGCACTCAGAATGAGCGTTTATGAAAACTGACTAAGATCCTTTGCTTAAACTCACTTTTTCATTAGGCAGCCAGCCTGTTTTACACAAAATGCAATTTTCAGTGAAAATCTCATGTTTCTGACTCTCACAGCACTCTAAATGGAAGTTTATGAAAAATGACTATGATCCTTTTCTAAACTCAATTTTTCTCTATGCAGCCAGCCTGTTTTACACAAAATGCAATTTTCAGTGAAAATCTCATGTTTCTGACTCTCACAGCACTCAGAATTAGCGTTTATGAAAAGTGACTATGATCCTTTGTTAAACTCACTTTTTCATTAGGCAGCCAGCCTGTTTTACACAAAATGCAATTTTCAGTGAAAATCTCATGTTTCTGACTCTCACAGCACTCTGAATGGAAGTTTATGAAAAGTGACTATGATCCTCTGCTAAACTCAATTTTACATTATGTCCCCAGCCAGTTTTAAACAGAATACTGTTTTCAGTGCAAATCCCTTATTTCTGACTCTCACAGCACTCAGAATGAGCGTTTATGAAAACCGACTAAGATCCTTTGCTTAAATTCACTTTTTCATTATGCACTCAGCCTGTTTTACACAAAATGCAATTTTCAGTGAACATCTCATGTTTCTGGCTCTCACAGCAACGTGGCTGAGGATCCGGACGGTATGCCACCGCCGGTTGGGGAACGTTCAGAAGAGCGAATCGGGGTGCGATCGGCCCGTGAGCACTTGGCTGGCGGGTTTACGTTCGCAGAGTTCCCCATATCACTTAACGCTGCTAATACAGGCAGACCTCGAGGCCGTAGCCCCGATGTCGTGGACTTTGGGGCCGTAGCCACCAATGTCACAGCCCGTGTAGCAAACGAAATGGTGGCTGGTTCCCGTAGGAAGACAGTCACCCGTGACCGCAACTTTCTGAATGACAATCATGTGTCAACGAACGCTGCTTCAGTGTGCTGGACGCCCAGACACCTAATGCAGCGATCGTGTCCATCCCCCTCCTCGATGAGGGTGCCGCACCCAAGAGAACAGCGGGACATGCCGCGCTGGAGAGTGCTCAGTCAGTCCTGAAAAGGACTTTTTAGAAAAATCTCTAACACCTCCGGAACCGCCGAGACGCCCAGGGGAAGGTCGCTGCAGGAAGGGACGATCCGCTGTAACACGTCGTAGCACCAGCAGTGTAGTTGTATAGGATTGAATCCTGAGTTGTACTCATGAGCGATGGCTCTGAAGAACAAAAGGTAAATGAATGCTGCACGCCGGCTTCCTTTTATACCGGATATCCGGGGGCGGAGCCCGGCATGCAAATTTCATTCGCCAAATTTCATTGGCCTTTTCTATAGTAGTCAGAGTTGATTGGTTCTCAAGGGCGAACCCCATCTGTCGTTCTCGACACAACGTCGAGAGACCGACAGAAAGGGAACAGTTCTTTAGTCAAAAGCTTGTTTTGAGCTCTTTAAACCTTCAGAAACACGCTTCTGGTGCTGAAAACTACTTTTTGTTACACTGTGCATCAGAGGACCATGAAAAAGCGTCTTTTGCTTCGGAAATCAGTTGATTAGTCAAAAGCTTGTTTTTAGCTCTGTGAACCTTCAGAAACATGCTTATCGTACTGAAAACTGCTTTTTGTTACACAGTGCATCAGAGGACCATGAAAAAGTGTCTTTTGCAATTGAAATCACTTGATTAGTCAAAAGCTTGTTTTGAGCTCTTTAAACCTTCAGAAACACGCTTCTTGCACTGAAAACTACTTTTTGTTACACTGTGCATCAGAGGACCATGAAAAAGCGTCTTTTGCTTCGGAAATCAGTTGATTAGTCAAAAGCTTGTTTTGAGCTCTGTGAACCTTCAGAAACATGCTTATCGTAGGCTACTGAAAACTGCTTTTTGTTATATAGTGTATCAGAGGACCATGAAAAAGTGTCTTTACAAGGGAAATCATTTGAAATGGCAAAAGCTTGTTTTTGTGCTCTTTAAACTTTCAGAAACATGCTTCTTGCACTGAAAACTGCTTTTGTTACACAGTGCATCAGAGCACCATGAAAAAGTGTCTTTTGCAAGGGAAATCAGTTCATTAGTCAAAAGCTTTTTTTGTGCTCATTCCACTCACAGACACATGCTTATCGTACTGAAAACTGCTTTTTGTTACACAGTGCATCAGAGCACCATGAAAAAGTGTATTTTGCAAGGAAAATCATTTGAAAAGGCAAAAGCTTGTTTTTGTGCTAATTCCACTCACAGAGACATGCTTATCGTACTGAAAACTGCTTTTTGTTACAAAGTGCATCAGAGCACCATGAAAACGTGTCTTTTGCAATGAAATCAGTTGAATATTCAAAAGCTTATTTTTGGGCAAATTCCACTAACAGAAACATGCTTCTCTTAATGAAAACTGCTTTTGTTACACAGTGCATCAGAGCACCATGAAAACGTGTCTTTTGCAAGGGAAATAAGTTGATTAATCAAAAGCTTGTTTTTGGGCAAATTCCACTAACAGAAACATGCTTATCGTACTGAAAACTGCTTTTTGTTAAACAGTGCATCAGAGGAACATGAAAACGTGTCTTTTGCAATGGAAATCAGTTGATTAGTGAAAAGCTTGTTTTATGCACATTTCACTCACAGAAACATGCTTCTCTTACTGAAAACTGCTTTTGTTACACAGTGCATCAGAGCACCATGAAAACGTGTCTTTTGCAAGGGAAATAAGTTGATTAATCAAAAGCTTGTTTTTGGGCAAATTCCACTAACAGAAACATGCTTATCGTACTGAAAATTGCTTTTGTTACACAGTGCATCAGAGCACCATGAAAAAGTGTCTTTGGCAAGGGAAATCAGTTGATTCAAAAGGTTGTTTTGTGCACAGTGAAAATCTCATGTTTCTGACTCTCTCAGCACTCAGAATGAGCGTTTATGAAACGTGACTTTGATCCTTTGCTAAACTCAATTTTTCATTATGCAGCCAGCCTGTTTTACACAAAATGCAATTTTTTGTGAAAATCTCATGTTTCTGACTCTCACAGCACTCTGAATGGAAGTTTATGAAAAGTGACTGTGATCCTTTGCTAAACGCGATTTTTCATTCATGCAGCCAGCCTGTTTTACACAGATTGCTGTTTTCAGTGCATAGCCCTTATTTCTGACTCTCCCACCACTCAGAATGAGCATTTATGATAACTGACTAAGATCCTTTGTTAAACTCACTTTTTCATTAGGCAGCCAGCCTGTTTTACACAAAATGCAATTTTCAGTGAAAATCTCATGTTTCTCACTCTCACAGCACTCTGAATGAAAGTTTATGAAAAGTGACTATGATCCTTTGCTAAACGCGATTTTTCATTCATGCAGTCAGCCTGTTTTACACAGATTGCTGTTTTCAGTGCTAAGCCCTTATTTCTGACTCTCACAGCACTCAGAATGTGCGTTTATGAAAAGTGACTATGATCCTTTGCTAAACGAGATTTTTCATTTATGCAGCCAGCCGTTTTACACAGAATGCTGTTTTCAGTGCAAAGCCCATATTTCTGATTCTCCCAGCACTCAGAATGAGCCTTTATGAAAAGTGACTATGATCCTTTGCTAAACGCGATTTTTCATTTATGCAGCCAGCCGTTTTACACAGAATGCTGTTTTCAGTGCAAAGCCCTTATTTCTGACTCTCCGAGCACTCAGAATGAGCGTTTATGAAAACTGACTATGATCCTTTGCCTAACGCACTTTTACATTATGTCCCCAGCCAGTTTTAAACAGAATACTGTTTTCAGTGCAAATCCCTTATTTCTGACTCTCACAGCACTCAGAATGAGCGTTTATGAAAACTGACTAAGATCCTTTGCTTAAACTCACTTTTTCATTAGGCAGCCAGCCTGTTTTACACAAAATGCAATTTTCAGTGAAAATCTCATGTTTCTGACTCTCACAGCACTCAGAATGAGCGTTTATGAAAACTGACTAAGATCCTTTGCTAAACTCAATTTTTCATTATGCAGCCAGCCTGTTTTACACAAAATGCAATTTTCAGTGAAAATCTCATGTTTCTGACTCTCACAGCACTCAGAATGAGCGTTTATGAAAACTGACTATGATCCTTCGCCTAACGCACTTTTACATTATGTCCCCAGCCAGTTTTAAACAGAATACTGTTTTCAGTGCAAATCCCTTATTTCTGACTCTCACAGCACTCAGAATGAGCGTTTATGAAAACCGACTAAGATCCTTTGCTTAAATTCACTTTTTCATTATGCACTCAGCCTGTTTTACACAAAATAAAATTTTCAGTGAACATCTCATGTTTCTGGCTCTCACAGCACTCAGAATGAGCGTTTATGAAAAGTGACTATGATCCTTTGCTAAACTCAATTTTTCATAATGCAGCCAGTCTGTTTTACACAGAATGCTGTTTTAGTGCAAAGCCCTTATTTCTGACTCTCTCAGCACTCAAAATGAGCGTTTATGAAAACTGACTAAGATCCTTTGCTAAACTCAATTTTTCATTATGCAGCCTGCCTGTTTTACACAAAATGCAATTTTCAGTGAAAATCTCATGTTTCTGACTCTCAAAGCACTCTAAATGGAAGTTTATGAAAAATGACTATGATCCTTTTCTAAACTCAATTTTTCATTATGCAGCCAGCCTGTTTTACACAAAATGCAATTTTCAGTGAAAATCTCGTGTTTCTGACTCTCACAGCACTCAGAATGAGCGTTTATGAAAACTGACTATGATCCTTCGCCTAACGCACTTTTACATTATGTCCCCAGTCAGTTTTAAACAGAATACTTTTTTCAGTGCAAATCCCTTATTTCTGACTCTTACAGCACTCAGAATGAGCGTTTATGAAAACCGACTAAGATCCTTTGCTTAAATTCACTTTTTCATTATGCACTCAGCCTGTTTTACACAAAATGCAATTTTCAGTGAACATCTCATGTTTCTGGCTCTCACAGCACTCAGAATGAGCGTTTATGAAAAGTGACTATGATCCTTTGCTAAACTCAATTTTTCATAATGCAGCCAGTCTGTTTTACACAGAATGCTGTATTAGTGCAAAGCCCTTATTTCTGACTCTCTCAGCACTCGAAATGAGCGTTTATGAAAACTGACTAAGATCCTTTGCTAAACTCAATTTTTCATTATGCAGCCAGCCTGTTTTACACAGATTGCTGTTTTCAGTGCATAGCCCTTATTTCTGACTCTCCCACCACTCAGAATGAGCATTTATGATAACTGACTAAGATCCTTTGTTAAACTCACTTTTTCATTAGGCAGCCAGCCTGTTTTACACAAAATGCAATTTTCAGTGAAAATCTCATGTTTCTCACTCTCACAGCACTCTGAATGAAAGTTTATGAAAAGTGACTATGATCCTTTGCTAAACGCGATTTTTCATTCATGCAGTCAGCCTGTTTTACACAGATTGCTGTTTTCAGTGCTAAGCCCTTATTTCTGACTCTCACAGCACTCAGAATGTGCGTTTATGAAAAGTGACTATGATCCTTTGCTAAACGAGATTTTTCATTTATGCAGCCAGCCGTTTTACACAGAATGCTGTTTTCAGTGCAAAGCCCATATTTCTGATTCTCCCAGCACTCAGAATGAGCCTTTATGAAAAGTGACTATGATCCTTTGCTAAACGCGATTTTTCATTTATGCAGCCAGCCGTTTTACACAGAATGCTGTTTTCAGTGCAAAGCCCTTATTTCTGACTCTCCGAGCACTCCGAATGAGCGTTTATGAAAACTGACTATGATCCTTTGCCTAACGCACTTTTACATTATGTCCCCAGCCAGTTTTAAACAGAATACTGTTTTCAGTGCAAATCCCTTATTTCTGACTCTCACAGCACTCAGAATGAGCGTTTATGAAAACTGACTAAGATCCTTTGCTTAAACTCACTTTTTCATTAGGCAGCCAGCCTGTTTTACACAAAATGCAATTTTCAGTGAAAATCTCATGTTTCTGACTCTCACAGCACTCAGAATGAGCGTTTATGAAAACTGACTAAGATCCTTTGCTAAACTCAATTTTTCATTATGCAGCCAGCCTGTTTTACACAAAATGCAATTTTCAGTGAAAATCTCATGTTTCTGACTCTCACAGCACTCAGAATGAGCGTTTATGAAAACTGACTATGATCCTTCGCCTAACGCACTTTTACATTATGTCCCCAGCCAGTTTTAAACAGAATACTGTTTTCAGTGCAAATCCCTTATTTCTGACTCTCACAGCACTCAGAATGAGCGTTTATGAAAACCGACTAAGATCCTTTGCTTAAATTCACTTTTTCATTATGCACTCAGCCTGTTTTACACAAAATAAAATTTTCAGTGAACATCTCATGTTTCTGGCTCTCACAGCACTCAGAATGAGCGTTTATGAAAAGTGACTATGATCCTTTGCTAAACTCAATTTTTCATAATGCAGCCAGTCTGTTTTACACAGAATGCTGTTTTAGTGCAAAGCCCTTATTTCTGACTCTCTCAGCACTCAAAATGAGCGTTTATGAAAACTGACTAAGATCCTTTGCTAAACTCAATTTTTCATTATGCAGCCTGCCTGTTTTACACAAAATGCAATTTTCAGTGAAAATCTCATGTTTCTGACTCTCACAGCACTCTAAATGGAAGTTTATGAAAAATGACTATGATCCTTTTCTAAACTCAATTTTTCATTATGCAGCCAGCCTGTTTTACACAAAATGCAATTTTCAGTGAAAATCTCGTGTTTCTGACTCTCACAGCACTCAGAATGAGCGTTTATGAAAACTGACTATGATCCTTCGCCTAACGCACTTTTACATTATGTCCCCAGTCAGTTTTAAACAGAATACTTTTTTCAGTGCAAATCCCTTATTTCTGACTCTTACAGCACTCAGAATGAGCGTTTATGAAAACCGACTAAGATCCTTTGCTTAAATTCACTTTTTCATTATGCACTCAGCCTGTTTTACACAAAATGCAATTTTCAGTGAACATCTCATGTTTCTGGCTCTCACAGCACTCAGAATGAGCGTTTATGAAAAGTGACTATGATCCTTTGCTAAACTCAATTTTTCATAATGCAGCCAGTCTGTTTTACACAGAATGCTGTATTAGTGCAAAGCCCTTATTTCTGACTCTCTCAGCACTCGAAATGAGCGTTTATGAAAACTGACTAAGATCCTTTGCTAAACTCAATTTTTATTATGCAGCCAGCCTGTTTTACACAAAATGCAATTTTCAGTGAAAATCTCATGTTTCTGACTCTCACAGCACTCTGAATGAATGTTTATGAAAAGTGACTGTGATCCTTTGCTAAACGCGATTTTTCATTCATGCAGTCAGCCTGTTTAACACAGATTGCTGTTTTCAGTGCAAAGCCCTTATTTCTGACTCTCACAGCACTCAGAATGAGCGTTTATGAAAAGTGACTATGATCCTTTGTTAAACTCACTTTTTCATTAGGCAGCCAGCCTGTTTTACACAAAATGCAATTTTCAGTGAAAATCTCATGTTTCTGACTCTCACAGCACTCTGAATGGAAGTTTATGAAAAGTGACTATGATCCTTTGCTAAATTCAATTTTTCATTATGCAGCCAGCCTGTTTTACACAAAATGCAATTTTCAGTGAAAATCTCATGTTTCTGGCTCTCACAGCACTCAGAATGAGCGTTTATGAAAAGTGACTATGATCCTTTGCTAAACTCAATTTTTCATAATGCAGCCAGTCTGTTTTACACAGAATGCTGTTTTAGTGCAAAGCCCTTATTTCTGACTCTCTCAGCACTCAAAATGAGCGTTTATGAAAACTGACTAAGATCCTTTGCTAAACTCAATTTTTCATTATGCAGCCAGCCTGTTTTACACAAAATGCAATTTTCAGTGAAAATCTCATGTTTCTGACTCTCACAGCACTCTGAATGAAAGTTTATGAAAAGTGACTGTGATCCTTTGCTAAACGCGATTTTTCATTCATGCAGTCAGCCTGTTTTACACAGAATACTGTTTTCAGTGCAAATCCCTTATTTCTGACTCTCACAGCACTCAGAATGAGCGTTTATGAAAACCGACTAAGATCCTTTGCTTAAATTCACTTTTTCATTATGCACTCAGCCTGTTTTACACAAAATGCAATTTTCAGTGAACATCTCATGTTTCTGGCTCTCACAGCACTCAGAATGAGCGTTTATGAAAAGTGACTATGATCCTTTGCTAAACTCAATTTTTCATAATGCAGCCAGTCTGTTTTACACAGATTGCTGTTTTCAGTGCAAAGCCCTTATTTCTGACTCTCACAGCACTCAGAATGAGCGTTTATGAAAACTGACTAAGATCCTTTGCTAAACTCAATTTTTCTCTATGCAGCCAGCCTGTTTTACACAAAATGCAATTTTCAGTGAAAATCTCATGTTTCTGACTCTCACAGCACTCAGAATTAGCGTTTATGAAAAGTGACTATGATCCTTTGCTAAACTCAATTTTTCATAATTTAGCCAGTCTGTTTTACACAGAATGCTGTTTTAGTGCAAAGCCCTTATTTCTGACTCTCTCAGCACTCAAAATGAGCGTTTATGAAAACTGACTAAGATCCTTTGCTAAACTCAATTTTTCATTATGCAGCCAGCCTGTTTTACACAAAATGCAATTTTCAGTGAAAATCTCATGTTTCTGACTCTCACAGCACTCTGAATGAAAGTTTATGAAAAGTGACTGTGATCCTTTGCTAAACGCGATTTTTCATTCATGCAGTCAGCCTGTTTTACACAGATTGCTGTTTTCAGTGCAAAGCCCTTATTTCTGACTCTCACAGCACTCAGAATGAGCGTTTATGAAAACTGACTAAGATCCTTTGCTAAACTCAATTTTTCTCTATGCAGCCAGCCTGTTTTACACAAAATGCAATTTTCAGTGAAAATCTCATGTTTCTGACTCTCACAGCACTCTGAATGAAAGTTTATGAAAAGTGACTATGATCCTTTGTTAAACTCACTTTTTCATTATGCAGCCAGCCTGTTTTACACAAAATGCAATTTTCAGTGAAAATCTCGTGTTTCTGACTCTCACAGCACTCAGAATTAGCGTTTATGAAAAGTGACTATGATCCTTTGCTAAACGCGATTTTATGCAGCCAGCCTGTTTTACACAGAATGCTGTTTTCAGTGCAAAGCCCTTATTTCTGACTCTCACAGCACTCAGAATGAGCGTTTATGAAAAGTGACTATGATCCTCTGCTAAACGCGATTTTTCATTTATGCAAGCCAGCCTGTTTTACACAGAATGCTGTTTTCAGTGCAAATCCCTTATTTCTGACTCTCCCACCTCTCAGAATGAGCGTTTATGAAAACTGACTATGATCCTTCGCCTAACGCACTTTTACATTATGTCCCCAGCCAGTTCTAAACAGAATACTGTTTTCAGTGCAACTCCCTTATTTCTGACTCTCTCAGCACTCAGAATGAGCGTTTATTAAAGCTGACTATGATCCTTTGCCTAACGCACTTTTACATTATGTCCCCAGCCAGTTTTAAACAGAAATGATGTTTTATTAACAAAGTTCGGGAGGAGCACGTGCAAATAATTAAGCAGCTGCACGGCATTAGAAATCACGCAGCTGCACGGCATTAGCAATCACATCACCTATCCTTCCAAATCAGGACGAGCTCTATAAATTGTGAAACCGCCTTACCTCCTCCACTCATAGATTTTCGCAGCAAACCGCAGCATGTCTGAGTACGAAACCGCAGAAATGGATTACGACGAATCCCTCGCCGCCCAGGGTCCTTCAGGAAACCCGGCCGCCCAACAAAGCACCAACACCGGCCAAGAAGCCACTGCGGGTAAGACGACCGAGACACCAAGAGGCCGCCAGCCCTCCCGCACCGTCCGTCGCACCCCAAAACGACGAAGCAACGCAGCATCATCTCCTCCGCCATCCAGGGCTTCTGCAACTTCGTCCGCGTCCTCTTACACCTCGGCACAACGCTCGATTCCCGAGATGAGGAAATGGACGGTCGTAACCCTACGACAGGCTTTAGAAGACGCAGACATCCCGTTTTCCAGGAAGGCAACCAAATCGGAGCTGTACAACATTTACACAGCCAGCCAACCCGGAGCCCCAACAACCGCGCCATCTTCAAAACCGAAAGCCGCCGCCAAGACTCGCAACACAACGAACTCCCAACACCAGGCAGCGACCATTTCAACCGCACCGAGGAAGAGGCGCCGTTCTCCAAGCAAGCACGGACGGCCCTCGGCCAGCCTAGGCCACGCCCCGGACCACCCGGACACCAGCAACCAGTTGGGCGCAGGATCACCTGAGTCCAGCACCTCCGACGACTCCACGCTGACTCACCACCGCCTCGGCAGCGCGAGCACGCGCCCGCCAGCGGAAAATTTTCCTAACCTATCAGGCTATCCTCCTTCACACTTTCCCTCCGGGCTCTGGCCTGCAGCCCCAATGCCACCAGATGCCGCGAGGTTGCCTCCGGCACAGGCGCAGGCCCAAACCTTTTTCACCTTTCCTATTGCCACAGGCTCTGGAGCCGCACAAAGCGTGATGCCACATCAGCACGCGGTTCCAGCAGCCGCAACTTTTCCGCCCACACATCCAGTTCTCGCACCGCTTTTACCCTCCACTCTGCAGCACCAATGGCCATACCCCCAAACGCTCCAGCCCTAGAACCTCCCCCAGTAGCCGGTAGCATAAGGGATCAGATCCTCGCAGGGGCTGACATCGACCTCTTCACCCTCCTATCTCCCATCCCTCCAACCCCCACCGATCGCCACATCAATTGCGGAGATTTCTCCGTCACTTTAAAAAACACCGCACATAACCACTCACGACTGCTGTCTTTTACCGAGTTCACCATTGCTTTCACACGCTACACGGATATAATATGCACCACCTTTCCACACAGGAGACGCGAGCTTAGCGACTATCTCGCAATTGTCGCTGAGCTCGCGCTGTCATACGGAGGAACTCACTTCTACACCTATCACAAACTTTTTTCCGCAAAATGCTCGATTAGAGTCGCCCAGTGGAACCAATGTCCATACTGGGGAGCCCTCGACAACGAACTCCATAATAGGATATTCACCGGATGCCACAACACTCCTGCGCCGTCTGCCGATCACTGACCCACTCAACCACAGCATGCCCTCAAATCACCCCTCCATTCCGCCATGCCCCGAACCGCAGCAGGAAAAATCAACCAGCTACGTTCCCCGCACAAGCACCCGTTCCGCACCACCAGCCAACTACCGCAACCGGACCAAGACCCAAGTCTGCCTGAACTTCAATCACAGCACCTGCACCAGGCACCGTTGTAATTTTTGCATATTTGCGATTTTTGTGGCGGCGCTCACGCCCGCTTTATATGCCCTGTCCAAAAATCCGCTAATAAAAATTACAGAATCTACCTCTCCACTCCAGTGAACATTTATTACCTGTCCCTAGAATTGTCACAACACCCCCACGCTAATTCTCAGAGTTCCTACTGTCAGGGCTTAAACACGGCTTCAACCCCGGTGTCGAAAGCCTCCCACCCGAGAGCACCATCTGCGCTAACCTCCAGTCCGCCCTCGCCGAACCAGAAATAGTCGACAACTTAATCAAAAGCGAAACCGACGCAAATTTCATGATAGGTCCATTCCACAAACCCCCCTTCAGCGTTTTTCGCATCAGCCCCATAGGCATAGCAACCAGAAAATTTTCCGGTAAAAAACGTCTAATTATCGACCTCTCATCACCACATAATTCCACAATCCCAAGCATCAATAGCATCATACCACTCGACGAATTCTCCCTCCACTACCACGACATCGAGCAAGCAATAACCCTGATCAAAAAAGCAGGGCGCAGCGCATGGCTAGCCAAAGTCGACATCACATCCGCATTCAAAATTATGCCGATTCACCCAGATTTCTGGCACCTATTTGGAATTCGCTGGAACCAAAAGTTCTATTTTTCCGTCCGCCTGACCTTCGGATGCCGAAGCAGCCCAAAATTTTTCGACATGTTGTCAGAAGCAATCTGCTGGATTCTGTCCAACAACTATGCAATCCCATACATCATTCACCAACTAGACGATTTTCTAATAATCTCCCCTCACAACTCCATCCCAGCCGCACACCTCCTAACGGTCCAAAGCTTTTCGCTAAGCTCGGGATCCCGCTCGCACAGGAAAAAACCGCAGGTAAAAGCACATCCATAGAGTTTCTAGGAATCAATTTAGATTCGGCAAAATTCCAAGCTTCCCTACCTAAAGAGAAAATCGACAGGATCATTCTGGTCGCCACCTCTCTCATAGATAACCCCAACTGCTCCAAACGCGAACTGCTTTCCATCCTCGGCCACCTTAATTTCGCCATACGCATCATCCCGCAAGGTCGCCCTTTCATCTCCCACCTCCTCTCACTCGCGTCTTCCGTTCACGCACTCGAGGACCAGTTATCCCTCACCAACGCCTGCCGCAACGAGCTGAGTCTGTGGATAACTTCCTGAAACAATGGAACGGTCTCTCTTTTTTCTACAACGACATGATTCTAAACCCAGACGATATCCAATTGTTCACCGACGCAGCCCCATCCGTCGGTTTCGGAGGGTATTACCAAGGTCGCTGGTTCGCATCCACATGGCCTCCCCAACTACTAAATCTCCCCCAGTCTACCTCGTCCTCGGCGTTGTTCGAGCTCTACCCATTAGTCATCTCAGCCTTTCTGTGGGGGAAAGAATGGTCAACCAGCAGTATTTCAGTTTACTGCGACAACGAAGCAGCCGCCGTGCATTGCATCAATAAAGGCCGTTCACACTCCCCCACACTAACGTCTTTGATAAGAAGACTAACTTGGATATCAGCTTGCGACCAATTCATATTAACCGCAAAACACATCCCCGGGTCAAAAAAACCAAATAGCAGATTCACTCTCCCGCTTCGCTTTCAAGAAATTCAGGCAGCTGGCACCAGAAGGACCTACACCCCACCCCAGTACCTCCCTATCGGAACTTATTTCCCTAGACCACCCACCGAAGCCCTTTCCCAACGCCTCCTCAACAACACCACCTTCTAAGCTAGGAACCTCCAACCATACAAAACCCCCAAAAAACCACCGCCAGCTAGAAACACACAATCCTAATAAGAGCACAACCAACCCTCACCAACAACTGTAAATCCCTGTCCGCCGCCAACCGCCCATACACACCAGCAATCCACAGCCATAGAGTCAAACCAGCAGAGGTCTTCTTTTCTATTTTCCACACTGCCGCAGCAGTGCCACCCCAGCAGGGGTCCCCCCTACATCTCACACTGCAGCAGCAGTGCCACCCCAGCAGGGGTCCTTACTTATATTTCACACTGCAGCAGCAGTGCTTCACCAGCAGGGGGCTTTCACCTGCATTTCCCACCGCAGCAGCAGTGACGCCCCAGCAGGGGCTTTTATCTACATTTCACACTGCAGCAGCAGTGCCACCCCAGAAGGGGTCTTTACCTGTATTTCGCACCGCAGCAGCAGTGCCACCCAGCAGGGGTCTTTATCTATACTTCACCCTGCAGCAGCAGTGCTCCCCAGCAGGGGCCTCCACCTGTATTTCCCACCGCTAAGCAGTGACGCCCCAGCAGGGGCTTTTATCTACTTTTCACACTGCAGCAGCAGTGTCACCCAGGAGGGGTCTTTTTCTGTATTTCCCACTGCAGCAGCAGTGCCACCCCAGCGGGGGCCTTCATCTATATTTCACACTGCAGCAGCAGTGCTCCCCAGCAGGGGTTTCCATCTATATTTCCAACTGCAGCAGCAGTGCCACCCAGCAGGGGTCTTTATCTACATTTCACACTGCAGCAGCAGTGCTTCCCCAGCAGGGGCCTTCACCTGTATTTCCCACTGCACCAACAGTGACGCCCAGCAGGGGCTTTTATTTCAACTGCAGCAGCAGTAACGCCTCAGCAGGGGCCTCTATCTCACACTGCCGCAGCAGTACAACCCCAGCAGGGGTCTTTATCTATTTCACACTGCAGCACAGTGCTTCCCCAGCAGGGGCCCTCACCTGTATTTCCCACTGCACCAGCAGTGACGCCCCAGCAGGGGCTTTATTTCACACTGCAGCAGCAGTAACGCCTCAGCAGGGGCCTCTATCTCACACTGCCGCAGCAGTACAACCCCAGCAGGGGTCTTTATCTATCTCACACTGCCGCAGCAGTACAACCCCAGCAGGGTCTTTATCTATCTCACACTGCCGCAGCAGTACAACCCAGCAGGGGTCTTTATCTATTTCACACTGCAGCAGCAGTGCTTCCCAGCGGGCCCTCACCTGTATTTCCCACTGCACCAGCAGTGACGCCCCAGCAGGGGCTTTTATTTCACACTGCAGCAGCAGTACCGCCCAGCAGGGGCCTCTATCTCACACTGCCGCAGCAGAACCACCCCAGCAGGGGTCTTTATATATTTCACACTGCAGCAGCAGTGCTTCCCAGCAGGGGCCTTCACCTGTATTTCCCACTGCACCAGCAGTGACGACCAGCAGGGGCTTTTATTTCACACTGCAGCAGCAGTACCGCCTCAGCAGGGGCTTTTTATTTCACACTGCAGAAACAGTACCGCCCCAGCAGGGGCCTCTATCTCACACTGCCGCAGCAGAACCACCCAGCAGGGGGTCTTTTCTATATTACACACTGCTGCAGCAGCGCTTCCCCAGCAGGGGCCTTCATCCGTATTTCCCACTGCTCCAGCAGTGACGCCCCAGCAGGGGTTCTACCTATATTTCACTGCAGCAGCAGTGCCACCCCAGCAGGGGTCTCCACCTATATCTCCACCGCAGCAGCAGCGCCACCCCAGCGGGGTCTCTTATCTATATTTCACCGCAGCAGCAGCACCACCCCAGCAGGGGCCTTTATCGCTTATTCACACTACCGCAGCAGGGCTGCCCAGCCGGGGCCCTTTATCTCTATCTATAACCGCCGCAGCAATGCCGCCCCAGCAGAAGCTCTCTACCGCCTCAGCCGTAGCGTCGTTCCAGCAGGGCCTCCCTTACATGCCGTTTAAACCACAGCTGCAGCACCTCCAGTTCAGGAGCTTCCATCCGCATTTCCTTGACCACTCAGTATCCGTACCGCACAGAAGCCCACCAAACCAAACCCGCAGAGGCAGCCAGGACCCTACTCAAACGAAGGCCAGCACTCGCCGCTGTAAAACTTGCTAATTTTGGGGGTTCATAGCTTGGCTGCTGTCCTGCACTAGTCGCATTTTTTGGGTGAGCGCTCGGGGCACGGGCAAACACAGGACCAGAGCCCTCGCCCCGAAAACAGGGGGAGCGCTCCGGGGTCGGGAGAGAATGCCGCCCCCGGAGCCCTCTCCCCGGACAGCACGCCAAATAAGATACTAAATTTCAGCGTAACCACTGCCCCCCCTTTAATTATTTGCTAAGGTGAACTCGTGAAATGATGTTTTATTAACAAGTTCGGGAGGAGCACGTGCAAATAATTAAGCAGCTGCACGGCATTAGAAATCACGCAGCTGCACGGCATTAGCAATCACATTACCTATCCTTCCAAATCAGGACGAGCTCTATAAATGTGAAACCCCTTACCTCCTCCACTCATAGATTTTCGCAGCATCACCTCCACCCCGACTCCTCACCTTTAAAAAACTCTTTTCTACCAAAAGGGGGGGAAAGCGCTCGGGGAAAGGGCAAACACAGACCCAGAGCCCTCGCCCCGAACAAAGGGGAGCGCTCCGGGGTCGGGAGAGAATGCGACCCCGGAGCCCTCTCCCGGACAGCACGCCAAATACGCATACTAAATCTCAGCGTAACCACGCTGCCACCCCTTTAATTATTCGCTAAGGTGAACTCGTGAATACTGTTTTCAGTGCAAATCCTTATTTCTGACTCTCACAGCACTCAGAATGAGCGTTTATGAAAACTGACTAAGATCCTTTGCTTAAATTCACTTTTTCATTATGCAGCCAGTCTGTTTACACAGAATGCTGTTTTAGTGCAAAGCCCTTATTTCTGACTCTCTCAGCACTCAAAATGAGCGTTTATGAAAACTGACTAAGATCCTTTGCTAAACTCAATTTTCATTATGCAGCCAGCCTTTTTACACAAAATGCAATTTTCAGTGAAAATCTCATGTTTCTGACTCTCACAGCACTCTGTATGAAAGTTTATGAAAAGTGACTATGATCCTTTGCTAAACGCGATTTTCAATTCATGCAGTCAGCCTGTTTTACACAGATTGCTTTTTCAGTGCAAAGCCCTTATTTCTGACTCTCACAGCACTCAGAATGAGCGTTTATGAAAAGTGACTATGATCCTTTGCTAAACGCGATTTTTCATTTATGCAGCCAGCCTGTTTTACACAGAATGCTTTTTTAGTGCAAAGCCCTTATTTCTGACTCTCTCAGCACTCAAAGGAGCGTTTATGAAAACTGACTAAGATCCTTTGCTAAACTCAATTTTCCATTATGCAGCCATCCTGTTTTCACAAAATGCAATTTTCAGTGAAAATCTCATGTTTCTGACTCTCACAGCACTCTGAATGAAAGTTTATGAAAAGTGACTGTGATCCTTTGCTAAACGCGATTTTTCATTCATGCAGTCAGCCGTTTACACAGATTGCTGTTTTCAGTGCAAAGCCCTTATTTATGACTCTCACAGCACTCAGAATAGCGTTTATGAAAACTGACTAAGATCCTTTGCTAAACTCAATTTTCATTATGCAGCCAGCCTGTTTTACACAGAATGCTGTTTTCAGTGCATAGCCTTATTTCTGACTCTCCACCACTCAGAATGAGCATTTATGATAACTGACTAAGATCCTTTGTTAAACTCACTTTTTATTAGGCAGCCAGCCTGTTTTACACAAAATGCAATTTTCAGTGAAAATCTCATGTTTCTGACTCTCACAGCACTCAGAATGAGCGTTTATGAAAAAGGACTATGATCCTTTGCTAAACGAGATTTTCATTCATGCAGCCAGCCTGTTTTACACAGATTGCTGTTTCAGTGCAAAGCCCTTATTTCTTACTCTCACAGCACTCAGAATGAGCGTTTATGAAAACTGACTAAGATCCTTTGCTAAATCAATTTCATTATGCAGCCAGCCTGTTTTACACAAAATGCAATTTTCAGTGAAATCTCATGTTTCTGACTCTCACAGCACTCTGAATGAAAGTTTATGAAAAGTGACTATGATCCTTTGCTAAACGCGATTTTTCATTCATGCAGTCATCCTGTTATACACAGATTGCTGTTTTCAGTGCAAAGCCCTATTTCTGACTCTCACAGCACTCAGAATGAGCGTTTATGAAAATGACTATGATCCTTGCTAAACGCGATTTTCATTATGCAGCCAGTCTGTTTTACACACATTGCTGTTTTCCGTGCAAAGCCCTTATTTCTTACTCTCACAGCACTCAGAATGAGCGTTTATGAAAAGTGACTATGATCCTTTGCTAAACTCACTTTTTCATTATGCAGCCAGCCTGTTTTACACAGAATGCTTTTTTAGTGCAAAGCCCTTATTCTGACTCTGAAAGCACTCAGAATGAGCCTTTATGAAAACTGACTATCCTTTGCCTAACGCACTTTTACATTATGTCCCCAGCCAGTTTTAAACAGAATACTGTTTTCAGTGCAAATCCTTATTATGACTCTCACAGCACTCAGAATGAGCGTTTATGAAAAAAAACATGACTAAGAATCCTTTGCCCAAACTAATTTTTCATTATGCAGTCAGCCCTTATCTCTCAGCCCTCAGAATGAGCATTTAGAAAACTGACTATAGATCCTTTGCTAAACTCACTTTTTTCATTATGCAGCCAAAATGCAATTTTCAGTGAAAATCTCATGTTTCTGACTCTCACAGCACTCTGTATGAAAGTTTATGAAAAGTGACTATGATCCTTTGCTAAACGCGATTTTCAATCATGCAGTCAGCCTGTTTTACACGGATTGCTGTTTCAGTGCAAAGCCCTTATTTCTGACTCTCACAGCACTCAGAATGAGCGTTTATGAAAAGTGACTATGATCCTTTGCTAAACGCGATTTTTCATTATGCAGCCAGCCTGTTTACACAGAATGCTTTTTTAGTGCAAAGCCCTTATTTCTGACTCTCTCAGCACTCAAATGAGCGTTTATGAAAACTGACTAAGATCCTTTGCTAAACTCAATTTCATTATGCAGCCAGCCTGTTTTAACAAAATGCAATTTTCAGTGCAAATCCCGTTTCTGACTCTCACAGCACTCAGAATGAGCGTTTATGAAAAGTGACTATGATCCTTTGCTAAACGAGATTTTTCATTATGCAGCCAGCTGTTTTACACAGATTGCTGTTTTCAGTGCAAAGCCCTTATTTATGACTCTCACAGCACTCAGAATAGCGTTTATGAAAACTGACTAAGATCCTTTGCTAAACTCAATTTTTCATTATGCAGCCAGCCTGTTTTACACAGAATGCTGTTTCAGTGCAAGCCTTATTTCTGACTCTCACCCACTCAGAATGAGCATTTATGAAACTGACTAAGATCCTTTGTTAAACTCACTTTTCATTGGAAGCCAGCCTGTTTTACACAAAATGCAATTTTCAGTGCAAATCTCTGTTCTGACTCTCACAGCACTCAGAATGAGCGTTATGAAAAGTGACTATGATCCTTTGCTAACGAGATTTTTCATTCATGCAGCCAGCCTGTTTTACACAGATTGCTGTTTCAGTGCAAAGCCCTTATTTCTGACTCTCACAGCACTCAGAATGAGCGTTTATGAAAACTGACTA